>CM030361.1:101338358-101809029 GCA_017893485.1 Hemerocallis citrina | reverse complement strand
TGATGAGTACCTGTGGGATCTGGAATCGGCAGATGATGTTTCTCCAAAAGAATTGTTGAGTCTGATGCTCGGTAATCGGGGCCAGGGGTTCGGCCTCGATCCACTTTGTAAAGTAGTCGATGGCTACCACCAGAAATTTCCTTTGACCCGTCGCTTGTGGGAAGGGGCTGACTAGGTCCATCCCCTACATAGCAAAAGGGGACGGGCTGGATAGAGATCGGAGGTTGGCTTGAGGAAGCCTCATTACTGACGAGAATCTTTGGCATGGGCCGCATCGTTTGACGAGGTCTTGGAAGTCTTGCAGCATTGTAGGCCAGTAGTACCCATGATTTAGGGACTTTCGGGCGAGTGACCTGCTCTCCATGTGACATCCGTAGATCCCATCGTGTAGTTCCTTCAGTGCGTACTTCGCCTCGTTTGGAGTTAGGCAACAGAGGTAGGGTCTTCCGTCGGCTGATGTGTATAAACGTTTGAAGAGCGTTCCTTCAATCAGAGTGAATCTTTCAAAGCGGACTCTGATCCTTCTTGCTTTGGCCCGGTCTTGAAGGAGCTCGCTGTTCGAAAGGAATTTTCGAATGGCCATCGTCCAGTTGTCTGGCTGGAGATCAGTGGCGAGGCAGGAGGCTTCAGGTAAGTCGATGCTAGGCTTAAGGAGAACTTCGATCAGAACGGTGCGGTCGAACCCTTCGAATGATAATGAGGCGAGCTTCGATAACGAATCCGCCTGGGCGTTCTTCTCCCTGGGGATCCGTTCTACCGAGTGGTATTTGAAAGATGCCAATAGATGATGGACTACAGCCAGATACTGCACCATTCGGGGGTCGCAGGCTTCGTACTCCCCGGTGATCTGGTTGACCACGAGCTAGGAGTTGCTGAAGGCTCTGATGTGTCTGGGTCCAGCCTTGTGTGCTAGAGTGAGCCCCGCGATCATAGCTTCATATTTCGCTTCGTTGTTTGACGTCGGGAAATTGAGATGCAGAGAATACTGAATGACGAAATCATCGGGCCCTTTCAGAATGATGCCCGCTCTGCTTCCTCCCTCGCAGGATGAGCCGTCGATGTAAACCTTCCATATTAGGTCGGTCTCTTGTACGTCGGATGGCTTGGGAATGGTACATTCCATGATAAACTCGGCGAGGGCCTGTCCCTTGATGGATGTCTTGGGTTGGTAGCTGATGTCGTATTGACTTAGCTCGATCAACCATTTGACCAAGCAGCCAGAAGTCTCGGGCTTGTGTAGGACGGCCTCTGGGGGCTGGTCCGTAAGGACCTGAATGGAGTGTGCTTGGAAATAAGGGCGAAGCTTCCGCGAGGCCATCACAAGTGTGTAGGCTACCTTCGCCATTTTGGCGTACCTCATCTCTGCTGGGAGCAAGACCTTGCTCATGTAGTACAGAGGCTTCTGGATGCCGTCATCTTCCCGAACGAGGACGACACTGAGGGCGCTCTCCAAGGCTGAGAGATATAGTTGTAGCGGTTCGCTTGGTTCGGGTTTACTCAGGAGTGGAGGGTTGGCGAGGTAGGACTTTAGTTGTTCGAACGCCTGCTGCTGGGCGTCCCCCCACTTGAAGCCTTTGGCTCCCCGGAGAGCCTTAAAGAAGGGGAGTGACTTCTCCCCTGAGTTTGAGAGGAAGCGGCGGATGGCTGCCAGCCTCCACGTTAGGCACTGAACCTCTTTAATATTTCGGGGAGGGGCCATGTCGATAATGGCCTGGATCTTCTCGGGATTCGCCTCGATGCCATGCTGGCTGACGACGAACCCGAGGAATTTTCCGGAGGAGACGCCGAAGACGCAATTGGCGGGATTGAGCCTCATGTCATGTGCTCGGAGGACGCCAAATTCTTCTTCAAGATCGTTTACATGGTCCTGACCTCGTCGGCTTTTGACGAGCATGTCGTCAACTTACACCTCCATGTTGCGACCGATTTGATCTTTGAAGACCCGGTTGACGGGCCTCTGGTAGGTGGCTCCGGAGTTCTTGAGCTCGAAGGGCATAACCCGGTAGTAATACAGACCTTGGTCGGTTATGAAAGTCGTCTTGGCGATGTCGGGAGGGAACATGCGGATTTGGTTATAGCCTGAAAAGGCGTCCATGAACGTCAGCAGCTCATGACCCGATGTCGCATCGATCAGGGTGTCGATGCTTGGGAGAGGAAAGGGGTCTTTCCGGCATGCCTTGTTGAGGTCCGTGAAGTCAATGCAGACCCTCTAGCTTCCGCTGGCCTTCTTTACCATAACAACGTTGGCCAGCCACTCCGGGTAGCTGACCTCCTGAATGAAATGAGCGGACAACAGTTTGTCCACCTCAACCTTCAGGGCTTGTTGCCTCTTCGGAGCGAACTTGTGCCGCTTCTGATGAATGGGTTTGGAGCCCAGGGTGACGCTCAGTCGGTGCATGATAAGGTCCTCTGAAATCCCAGGCATGTCGGACGGGATCCAGGCGAAGAGGTCGATGTTGCGGCAGACACAATCGATCAGGCTTGGCTTCAAGTCTGGAGACAGGGTGCGACTTACACAAAAATGTTTGGATTTGTCATCTGTCTCGAACGAGACTTCATCCAGCTCGTCCACCGGTTCTGAATCCGGATGGTCTCTCTCAGGAGGGAGTTTAACCGCGTCGAGGGGGAATACACCGCCCCGACCGCTGTCATGTAGCACGAACGTGCCGACTCCTGGTTGCCCTGGACGACCTTGACCCTGAGGTCGGTGGGGAACTTCAGTTTCAGATAGTAGGCTGATGGAACGGCCTGGAACGAGCAGAGCCCAGGTCGGTCGAGGATGGCATTGTATGCTGCCTTAATGTTGATAACCATGAAGTCCATCGACTCGGTTCGGATGATGGGGGTCGTGCCTGCAGTTACATCTAGTGTCACAATCCCCTCAATCTGTACGGGGATGCCAGAAAACTCGTGAAGGGTGTAGCTGGCGGGCTTGAGCTTTTCTCGGGGGAGCTTGAGTTTCTCGAATGCTTCTAAGAATAGAATATTAACCGAGCTGCCGTTGTCCACCAGGATACGATGGACCTTGAAGTTGGCCATGACGAGGCTGATGATGAGGGCGTCGCAGTGCGGAAGCCGGACGCCTTCGAGGTCTTCTCCCGAGAATGAGACAGGCAGCTGCTGGACATGGGGGGAGGGATGGTCTCGGACAGAATTGACCTCTCGGATAAAGGCTTTGCAAGAAGTCTTGGATTCCCCCCCTATAGGTCCGACATGGACGCAGTACAGGATAGCTTGTCCTCCTGTTTCCTCTGTTTCTGGGTCCCGCTCGGGCCGCCGGTTGGCTATCCGGGGAGGAGGCAAAGACCTCGGGCTCCTCGGCTCTATTCGGTCTTTGGGATTGGTCTGGGCGAACTCCCTCAGATACCCTCGTTGGATGCGGGTATCGATCTCGTCTTTGAGGGCTCGGCAATGGTCAGTGTCGTGCCCGGTGTCTCGGTGGAAGCGGTAGTAGAACCTTTGGTCTTGCTTCTTGCCATTGTTCATCTATCGGGGAGGGAAGCGGACGATCCCTTTGTCCTCGATCTTCATCAAGATTGCCGAGACATTCTGAGTCAGGGGTGTATATCTCTCGAATCGGGGGACTGAGGGGACTCTTTTGGGACCAGTTGCTTCTTTTGTGAGTCTCTTGAAGGGCTCAGCATCATCGACCTTACGCTTCCCCTTTGCAGTGGCCTCTTTGACGCCCTCGGGATTGAGGGCCTCCTCGGCCCGGATATACTTCTCGACCCTGTTGAGTAGGTCGGGGAAGTCCACGGGTGGCTTCTTGGCTAAAAAGGTCTTGAGCTGGCTGTGGCGGACATTGTGTCGAAAAGTTGGGGAGGCGACCCTTGCGTCGAGGGAGGAAACTGACCTTGATTCGGTGGTGAACCTCTGAACGAACTCCCAGAGGGATTCTCCGTCCTTCTTTTTGAGGTCTAGAAGGGAAGAGCTCGTTTTCTCGACCTTCCTGCTGGTCACAAAGTGGGCTAGGAAACCCGCCTCTAGTTGCTTGAAAGAGAAGACCGAGCCGAGGGTAAGTTTGGAGAACCATTCCCGAGCTGGTCCACCGAGAGTAGCAGGGAAGGCACGGCAGAGGAGCGGATCCGCAGCGCTGTGAATCATCATGAGGATCTTAATCTCTCTATGTGATCAGCAGGATCACCCTCGCCATTGTAGGTCTCGAATTGGGCAGGCCTGAAATTCCGAGGGATCTCAGCTTCTAGGATTTGGGGGAAAAAGGAGGCCCGGTCTGTGGATAACCACAGCCTGGTGCTGGTCCGTCCTCGCCAAGATGGGCGAGGCGGTTCTCCATTTCCTCCAGACGACGAAGAACGACGTCTACCTGTTCCTGAGGACGCGTCAATCCACGGGACTCGTCGGCTCATGTTCCAGACTGGGGGTCAGAGCTGTGGTGGACCTCGGTAGTCTGGCCGCCTCGGATGGCTTGGGGAATCTCATCCCGGAAATTCTAGAATTTGACCCTTGTGACGGGGGCTTGCCCCGCCGGGTTCTACGGGGGATTAGCGCACCTGGGAAGGCTGTCGACGATGGTTCGAGGCTGAGTTGGAAGCGGTCTCTCCCCTCGTCCGGCTAGCCTGCCTATCAGAGATGACGCAGGGCAAATCCGACGCGTTTGATGGTCGGGCCACGCCGTTGACTCGAGATTGGTTGGAACCCTGGTCATTCGTGTGGCTATTATGAAGGGGGTCCGGATGTCGTGCCGAGGTGACGGCCCTTCGGGCTTTGGGAGCCATGAGAGGGCTCGGACCCGAGATGACGATCCTGGCTGAGCTCGGAAGGACGACAGTACTTAGAAGGAAGCTTGCCTACAGACGGCGCCAACCTGATGCTGTTTGTTTTTAGGGTGTGGGGGCAACACGTGTGCATTCTTGTAATTTATATAGTGGATGTCCTACTGCGGTACTGGCCCTGGTCCGACCCCGGGTAGTGGGAGCCGGCTCGGGGGTAGGAGCGGTGAGGTAGGGACCTGGTGCTCGACTCGGATCCAGCTGCTCGGCTCGGATCAGGGGGCTCGGCTCGGTCCTGGGTTGTCATGCCCCGCTTCCTAAAAAGAATACGGAATACGGATACGCAACTAAAGCCCAGCGAATGATTTTCATCATCTATAAGCTGTTCAAGAAATCCTTACAACATTCATAAGAATCATCAGAGTCGGAAGCAAAAGAATTAACCACATACACATAATGAGCCAAAATACCAACAAGAATACTTGAAACCAAATATATAAATCTCAAATAGTCATGATCTGAGTAAAACAAATATCTTGGGTCACATTGCCCAAATACAATAATAAATCCAAGTCTCAAAATACAATATTGTTCAAGCAAGCTACAAGAAATAATATTAATAAAAAGCAGCACTAATACTTTATGTCTCCGATATCATCTGGAACCTGTTCTCCAAAATCTGCAATTCAACGAATGCTGGAAAGAGGAAAAGAAAAAAACAAGTACCCTTCAATTGCAAGCTATGAGTCACTTATAATGTAGGATACAAGCACATGGAGAAACTAACTAGCAACATGGTATAAGTGTGATGTCAATATAACAATTAGCATGGTAAAGTGAACAACTGTAAATGGCATGAAACAAGTGTCAAGTAATCAAGTATCATGTAAATATGCATCAAGTGTCAAATATCATGTAATCATGTATCAAGTGCCAAGTTTCAAGTCTCATGTAAACAAGTCTCATGGATCATGTAGTCAAGTATCAAGCAAGCACGTATCATGTTCAAGTCTTGTAGTGATTACTATCTAGGTAGCACTTCGTGCATCCCATACGACATGGTTGCTACATCAAAATAGTTTCGCTTTAGATTTTATAATGGACCATAGATGGCAGTATACTCGGGGACAAGTCAAGTAATCGAGCTCCAAGCTCCAAGTATTATGTATCATGTAATCACGTGTCAAGTTGTGCAAGTAGCAAGTATCGTGTCTTGCGTGCACGTATTAAGTAATCACGTGTCAAGCATCATGTCTCAAGTAATCACATAGAATCAGTGGATCCCCTTCTGAGTACACATTTCTGAATTATCCACTATTAGATCTATCCCTTAAACCCTGGCTTGGTTATTTATTATTAGTCAAACAAGCATATATATGTGCAAAATATATCAAGAATAAAATGGCATGATCATGTGACAAGTGCAAGTTGCAAGATAAACATGTACGAGTGCAAGATATCTCATAAAAGAATAAAATAGACAAATCTCAAGTTCAGGACAGCAAGACCATACTGTAGTAAAACTGTGATTCCCAGTGTTACAAATATCCAAATCTAGATCCGTCAAAGGATCTAGAAAATAGAGTTCCACACGAATTCAACGAATATAAATAAGTCATATATCAATTCACAAAAACGTAGCTCAAAATTGATTTGAATACAGAAAATAGGTTCAGCCAAAAATCAGGAAAACGAATTCAAGAACAGGAAATCTGCATGAAAACACATTAAATAAATCCACGAAAAATCTAGGGGTATTCTCTTATATGTCCAGTATCAAAATATAAAGTTTCAGAATTTTCCAATAAAATTATATCAGTCGTAAAAAATAAGAAAGCCTGAAGAAACCATAGCTTGGCAAATCTGGAATTCCCAACACTGCTGTACGAAAACTATGATATCTCGCAACCAGTGAAACGAAATCCAATTCTGCCAAAGGGATAATAAAATAGATAAAATATACTAACTTTCATGTTTTCACAAATATTTTTCATACAGTAAAAGGAATCATAGTGAAAATAAGGTTCTTTACAGAATAGCGAGCAAAGTACAGCAAGTATAGATTTCATAAACGAGCATGAAACAACACATAAAACTCATCAATAAAATTCACCAAAATTCTGGATAATTCATAGATAAGTATAGAAATACTGACCAAAGTTTCAGATCAAAATAGTATGTGTATCACAAGTATCAAAATAATTTAGTTATCAAAATCATCAAAAAACGAAATCTGTAAATGATCGACACCTCTGTAGTAAAACAATTATAACTCACTCATACGAAAACGAAATCGAGCAAGATCAGAGAGATTTGAAAATAGACGAAATTCTCTAAAACTCATGTTTTATACCGAAATTAAGTTACTGACTTCAAGACAGTTCAAAATAGTAAACAAAACAGATCAGCGACAAAATACAGATTTTTCCCTTTAACAACAACTCAGCATATATCAAACAAAACTTGTCCAAAATAAAACCAAACATGAAATCGAGTCTACCAAGTGTCCAAACATCATGTAATACCCTAAAATTTCATTTTAATAAAAATATTTTTTTTTCACGTGTTGTGCACGTGCAAACTTCATGCGTATATTATCTATTTATTTTATATAAAATCTCAATTTGTATGAATAATTATTTTCCTTTATTTTTCTAAAAATGCCTATTTTCCAAAAGCCTAAAACACTAATTAATTGTTTTAGCCCACTTTAATTAATTATTAATTTGTTGTCTTGGCCCATAAGCCTAAGCCCACAAATTGTGAAGCCCACCAATTTAATAAATCAATTAAAGGGTCACACTTGTTATGTAGAGACAAATGGTGAAAATTTTGATTAATTAAATTGTACAAACTTCTAAATAGGGGTACTAGGTGGTACGTGCGAAGCACGTAGTGTGCAATGCACACTAATTTGGGACCAGTTTTGTGCTTGGAGAGATGGAGAGTGTGGGTATGTGTTCATGGGTAGTTATATTGTGTGTGGGTGGTTGCTATAACTTCTACTCCTATCCTAGCCCTCCATTCTACAACTATCCAATCAATCCTAGCCCTCTAATCTACTTCAAAACTAGTATAAATACCCCCCCTTTCCTACTTGTATTCTACACTTAAGTAAATATTAAAGGAGAAATATATGCATATTAGTGTGTGAGTTGTGTGTTGTGTGTACACCCCCATTGGAGGCCGGCCATCCCTACAAGAAGAAGCTCTCTGTTTTGGCAAGGAGCAAGGAGAAGAGTTCGTGCATTGCAATCTAGGAGGAGAAGGCACTCGCTCGTAATCTAGGAGGCTCTAGAAGATTTTCTTAATTGGGGTTTCTTCAAAAGGTGGGTGTTTCTCATGACTTTTAGAGTAGAATTCATGCTAGGGAATGATAATTGAATTATTATTATTAACTACTAGTTGAAATGAAATACATGCTTGTCTAATTAGAAGAAAATTGTTAATTAGCAAATGTGTGTTGATTGATTAATAGAGTTATTGCCTATGGGTAAAAGTGTATGTTTCTCATTGTTATGAACATAAGAATGCATGTTAGTTATGTTTAAATTGCAATTATGTGAAATTCACTAGTAAGGAATTGAGCCATATTTATTGATTTAAAATGCTAAATTAGAATAGTGTGTTAATTGAATTGATTGAATTGTTTGTTAATAGATGTTATGAATTTCCCTATTGTGATATTTATCATGTAGAAAATTTGAATAAATGATAAAGAATGTCCTTTTTGCATATAAATAAATGAATGCATCATGTGTAGATTAATTAATAAAAATGGATGTTTTTACTCACTTATAAAGTTAATTTTGTGCTCTAAAAATATCTTAGTTATCAATGTGTAAGCAAACATCATTGTGGTGAGTTATGTGTGAGAAACCATCTTTGGTTATGAACAATTATGTTTTGGTTTTCAAATGTTGAAATAGTATTCATAAAATGCAAACTATGGCTAATTACATGTTTTTAAAAGAGTGAGAAATACCTTTAAAAATGTTGGTTTCGGTGGAATTGAATGTAGCTTTAATCTGGAAAGTTATGTTTCAAAAAGGGAAGAAAAATGAACTGAAAACATTTTTGAGAAATCGAAAACTAGTAGCACAGTCAACCGACTATTGTAACAGTCGACTGCCCTGATCGTTTTGTTTTTTTTTAAAAATCATAACGGAATAGACGACTGGCCATATGAGACAGTCGACTTCTCTGATTATTTTATTCTCGAGCTTTAGAACCTCGCAGAACAGCCGACTGGTCAGGGTTATCAGTCGACCGCTCTGAAGTTTCAAATAATATCTGTATTTTGGGAGAAAATCTCTATGACTTGAGGCTTTGTATAAGTGAGACTGTTTTTACAAAAGGAACTCTTTTTATTAACTTAAATTGTTGCTTTAAGAAATTGAAGGGATTGTTTAAGAAGTTTAAAATGAGAGTTTGGTAATGAGAAATTTGAAAGGTATGAATTGTGAAACCTATTGAAAATGTGATCTGTGGAATTGGAATGGATTGAAATAGAATTATGTGAGCTTATAAACTAGTGAATGTGACATGTTTAAAGAATTTCAGTTTTCAAGTATCTATGCATTGAATTATTGATTGTGATGAGTTATGAAAGATGTGAATACATGAATACTATGCTTTTGAAATTTGAATTGTGATTAATCATGAAAAGATCTTACGAATATGACATTGTAATTATGAGTTGAATTGAGAATTAGGGTATAGCCAAGCCTTATACCGGCAATGAAAGAATTGTGAAATGATATTTTGAAATGAGAAGACCAAGGATTGGGTCATGTGAATTAAATGAATAAGACCGGTATAGTGGAAGTGCTACATTCTAAGAGATTGATTTTATTCATGATTCAATTAAATTAAGGATTAGATACATAGTGAAGATACGATGAAAGTAAGAGAATAACATTGAGTATGAGGGCCATTGGATTGGCGGCGTGAGAGTATTCACAGGATGTCCCATGATGAGTCATGATAGGGCGTGGATACTGCTCCAGAGTACCGTCCCGGTGGCGACGCTCGTGGGGTGTTCGACGACTGCGGGTGGTGTCATGTCTATGGTAGGAGCTGAATTACCACAGGATGTCTGCATGATGAGTCATGTGTCAGTGCGTTGGGATTCCCTCCAGGGCACCTAGACATGAGTTCGTAGGTCAGAAAACATCTAGGATACTTACCGTAGTTACAGTAGTAGATTAAGTCATGGCGAGGGATTGAACCCTACAAGGTGAAGAACGATTAAGGGCTTGCCCTCGGACTTATATAGTATGGGCTGCATAGACTCTGAACAAGTGCGCATTAGTGTCATATAACATAAATAATTGCATTAAGGACTAAGTGCACTTTCACAACACGACATCAACAGGATAGTCCCTTTAGCTTTGTTTGCGACAAGTTTGTGGTTTGTTAAGAAATGAGAATCATTATACTGTTTCCGGCATAGAGAAGATGGCCGTGTATAATATTTCGTAAGTTGAATGAACTGACGTGCCCACAGTTTTATATGCAGGATAATGATGCTTGACAATTGAAGTATACATGTTGAGCAGGATTAATTTAAATGATGTTTCATGTAAATTGATTGTAATATTGCTTCTGCTGTGATAATGCACAAATGAAAATGTAACTCTGATAAAAGAAAAGTTTTTATTTCCTTGTAAAATTGTACGAAAGATGTGTAAAGATCCTGTGGAACTCGAATTTAGTTGTATTTTGGAATTCGGGGTGTTACACATCATGAATTAGGATATCTAGCATGTCCACACCAAATATATCACATGAATCTCAACCCAATCACGAATTCTCACAAAAGTCTCACATACATGATCAAAATCAAGAACGGGTAAAACCTAAGTTAATTCATGTCCATATTGTGTCGTGAGTCATCTATGGTCAAATTTTAACAATAGAGACAAAACCCATCAAACATAACACAAACAAGAGTCATCTCTAGACCCAACTACACTATAGGTGGTATTTTTGACTTGTATCAAACAAATGAATTGGAGCACAAGTTACTTGCCTTAACCGAAGATGAAGAACGACGAAAACCAAGAGTAACGAGCAAAACCCACGAACAAAAATCTGCGAATGAATGAATCCAAGCAACTCGAGCAAAAATCTCCACACGAGCAAAACTCCACAAAGCGAGAGATCAAGAGAGCGAGAGATGACGACAACTTGCGGCCAAGTGAGTTCACCAAGAAAGAGAGTCGAGGGATTATATGTGGTGGTCGGGATGTGGAGGTAGTAGGCCAAGGGGTGGGGTTAGTCCGATCTGGTTTGGGGGCTGTCGGGGTGTGCACACAGGCCGGAGAGGGAGGCTCGGCCTGGGTGTTGGCGGGTTGGAGGGTGCAGGCCGGAGAGGGGTCGACTGGCCTGGGGGTTGGGTCGGCTGTGTGCGGCGGCGCAAGCAAACGGGGAGAGAGAGATAGGGGGGGGAGGCCGGGATAGAGAGAGGGAGAGAGTCTAGGGTTAGGGTTTTGTGAGAGAGATTATATATATATATATATATATATATATATATATATATATATATATATATATATATATATATATATATATATATATATATATGATATGATATGGCTAAAAATGGGGTTAAATCGGAACCGTCCAGATTGGACGCGAATCTTGAAGCTCGGGGGTAAAACGGTAATTTCACATACAAATGGGTCCAACGCGGGTAGTGGATCTCTTTCTTGCAGATCCAATAACCCACAAACGGATCCACTCCAATTGGGTTCGGGTCCCGACCCGAGGCGAACCCAGACCAACAAGAGACAAATCAGGGTCACTGATTTGACCAAGTCAACGGGCCTGATTTACTCTCACCGGGAATCAGGGGTTGGTTTCCTAAACAAACTGTGAGGATTTTTCTCCTAGCAGTTAGACAGGAAATCGAGCCTCTAATCACTCCCCTGGTGACTATAAATACCTCCCCTCTGCCACTGTGACCAGGTAATCACTCTTTTTCCACCTTAAGCTCTTTCTTTAATCACCGCTGGTTACTGACAAGAGCGTCGGAGGGTGCGTCGCCGGAATCAACCCCGGTGTCTCGCACTTCCTTGCAGGTTGCGGCAGGAGCAAGAAGGCTTGGATCAGCTGTTCAGGTTTTCTCGAACTCACAAATCTTATCTGTTTACCCCCACACCGAAATCAGCGGTAACAGATTGGCGCCGTCTGTGGGAAAAACCACACGGACAGCCTCAGCCCCTTCCTTGTCGTCCTCTCCAACCATGCCTCCAAAGAAGGTCAGATCTAGAGGGTCCAATCGCGGGACCAATCCCGCCGAGCCTACAGAGGAAGCCCCTGTCAATCCTATTCCACAGCCCGAACTTCCTCCACCGGCCCCGCAGGGCCAACCTCCTCTTCCCAAACAGCAACCAACCAATGGCCCTGCCGGTCATAACGGTCGGAGACAGAAGCAGCCCCTCAACCCGGACCATGTCTCGGTCCATAATGAGTCCTCGGACTCAATGGCTTCTCATCACCCCGACCTCCGCAACACGATCCTGAACCGCCAAAGAGATGAGGACCTCCGCACCCACCTAGACGAGAGGTGGGCCCGAGAGGGAGCCTCCCGCCAGCATCGTGGTGAGCGGTCGCCTCACCGCCGAGGCGGCAGAAGGTCTCCGGACCGAGGGGGCCGAGCGGCATCGCCCGAATGCCGAAGGAGGAGGCCACATTCCCCCGCGGATCGGCATCATCGGAGGAACAATGACGCGCCTATCACTCGTGCCGAGTTCCTACAATTTCAAGACACCGTACTGCAGGCCCTCAACCTTCGGCAGAACAACCAAAATGCCCAGAGGGCTCCAACGCCCCCGAGGGCTCCCAGTCCTCGTCGCCGATCCCGAAGTCCTACCCCGGCTCCCAGTCGCCAGCAGCAGCACTACAGTCCTCGCCGATCCCAGGACTACCGGCGTCGCAGTCCCCGCTCCCCTTCCTATGAGGAAGAGTCCGGGGGATCGTATGATTACCAGCGGAGGGACGATGCCCTCAACCGCCGTCTCCATGAGGTGGAGAGGCGCATTGGTCGCATGGACCGAGAGGAGGAGTCCAGAGCAGGGACCGTCCGACCCAGCAGACCCCCTTTCTCTCGGACGATCATGGAGGCCCACATACCTAGGGGTTTCAAACCTCCGCAGTTTGAAACGTACTCAGGGGAATCCGACCCAGTTGATCACGTCGAGAGCTTCAAGACCCTGATGCTGATCCATCAAGCTTCCGACGCCGTGCTCTGCAGGACCTTCCCCGCCACCCTCAGGGGGTCGGCTCGGGAATGGTACTCCAGACTCGCTCCCTCTTCCATCTTCTCGTTCGAGCAGTTTGAGACACTGTTCATAACTCACTTCGTGAGTAGCAGGCGAGCTGAGAAGACAAGCCTCTCCCTACTGAACCTGTAGCAAGAAAGGGGAGAGAAGCTACGGGACTATGTGAAGAGATTCACCGCAGAGGTCAGGTCTATCGCCTCCTTAGACCAGTCAGTGGCGACCGTGGCGTTCCAGTCGAATGTCCTCAACTCCAACCTCCGATCGTCCCTAGCCAAGAAGCCCCCGCACAACTTTGCCGACCTTCTCCTAAGGTGCGAGAAGTACATTCGGGCGGAAGAGGCCGAGTGCCTGCCGAACTTTGGAGGATCGGCCTCCGGATCGAAGAGGAAGGCGACCGAGGGGGAGGGATCGAAGAAGATGCAGAAGGACAACGGCAGTCAGTGCCGACCTTCCCCTAGGTTCGAGAAGTTCACTCCCCTCACCACCAATGTCTCCACCATCCTAATGGAAGTGGAGAAGGAGGGGGTCATCCCTCCAACTCCGAGGATGAACACCCCGGCAAAGAGGAGGAACAAAGATAAATGGTGTCGTTACCATCGGGACCACGACCACGACACGAACGACTGCTAGGCATTGAGAGATGAGATAGAAGCCCTCATCCGGAGGGGGCAGTTGGCCAAATTCGTGAAGGCTAACGATCGGGCGGATCGCAACACTTCTCCGCCTCGGGGGGCTAACAAGCGCTCCGAGCGATGCGAGGAGACACCCGAGTTCGAGGAAGAGCGGGTTCTGCACCTGATCCACGGAGGCCCCATGGGAGGCTCCTCCAATTCCTCTCGGAAGGCCTTCGTCCGAGAGGTCAACTCGGTTCACAGCGCCCCTCCTCCCAAAGGTCTCAGCATCCCTGTGTCTTTCTCCGATGAAAACCTCGAAGGGGTCCGAACTCCCCACTGTGACGCCCTCGTCATCGACCTCCGCATGGCCAACTTCAAGGTGCAGAGGATCTTGGTAGACAATGGGAGCTCGGTCAACATCCTCTTCCTCTTGGCCTTCCAAGGCCTGCAGCTGTCACGGGACCGTCTCAAGCCGGCCGGTTATACACTCCACGGGTTCACGGGGGTCCCAGTAACTGTCGAGGGGGTGATAACCCTAGACGTAACTGCCGGAAAGACCCCTACTACCCGGACCGAGCCGATGGACTTTATGGTCGTCGACGTCTCGGCATCGTATAATGTCATTCTAGGCCGACCCGGCCTAGTCGCCCTGGAAGCTGTCCCCTCGGCATACCATCTTAAGATGAAGTTCCCCACTCGGTCGGGAGTAGGGGAAGTAAGAGGAAGCCAGGAGACAGCCCGGAAGTGCTACATGACTTCCACTGGGGGACCGGTGCTCTCGCTCGAGACACTAGAAATCCCTGAGCCGAAAATCCGACCCACGTCCGAGCCGGCGGACGAGTTAGAAGAAGTGCTCTTCTCGGACGAGGACCCGAGCCGGAAGTTCCTCATCAGCAAGTCCCTACCGACAGCGCTGTGCTCTGACTTGGTCAAATGCATCCGGGATAACTGTGACCTGTTCGCTTGGTCGGTCGCGGATATGCCCGGCATCTCCGAGGAGTTGCTAGTCCACCGCCTAAGTGTCGAGCCGGGGTGCAAACCGGTTCAGTAGAAGAGACGTAAGTTCGCTCCCGAGCGACAGCAGGCCATCAAGGAGGAGGTGGATAAACTGCTGAAGGCCAAGTTCATACAGGAGGTAAACTACCCCGAGTGGCTCTCCAATGTTGTAATGGTCAAGAAGTCCAACGGCTCCTGGAGAATATGCATTGACTTCACCGACCTGAATAAGGCGTGTCCGAAGGACCCATTCCCTCTTCCAAACATCGACACCCTCATTGACGCCACCTCGGGCCATGAGCTCCTCAGCTTCATGGATGCCTTCTCCGGCTATAATCAAATCCGAATGTTCCCTCCGGACATTCCGAAGACCTCCTTCATCACCGATCAAGGCCTCTACTGCTACCAGGTCATGCCGTTCGGGTTGAAGAACGCGGGCGCCACCTACCAGCGCCTCGTCAACAAGGTCTTCCAGAGCCAGATAGGCCGGAACATGGAGGTGTACGTTGACGACATGCTCGTCAAAAGCGTCCGAGGCACTGATCACGTGGCCGACCTCCAGGAGGCCTTCGGCGTGTTGAGAAGGCACAACATGCGACTGAACCCGAACAAGTGCACGTTCGGAGTCTCTTCGGGAAAGTTCCTCGGCTTCATGGTGAGCCAGCGAGGGATCGAAGCCAATCCCGAGAAGATCAAGGCCATATTAGACATGGCCCCGCCCCGAAACGTCAAAGAGGTGCAGAAGTTAACAGGTCGGCTCGTTGCTATCGGTCGGTTCCTCTCGAAGGCGGGGGAAAAGTGACTTCCCTTCTTCAAAGCACTCAGGGGGCTAAGGGTTTTGAATGGGGCCAACCACAAGAGGAATCGTTCGACCAACTGAAGGCCTACTTGGTGAACCCCCCTCTCCTCAGCAAACCGGTCCCGGGCGAGACTCTCTTCGTCTACTTGGCTGCTTCCGAGCAGACCCTAAGTGCTGTCTTGGTAAGAGAGGAGGACCGGGCCCAAAGGCCTATCTACTACGTGAGCAAGGTGCTTCGGGACGCCGAGCTCCGCTATCCGAAGATAGAGAAAATGGCCTACGCCCTGGTCATGGCAGCGAGGAAGCTTCGGCCGTACTTTCAATCCCACTCAGTCGTTGTCCTCACCGACCAACCCCTAAAGCAGATCCTCCACAAGCCTGAGACCTCGGGTCGGCTAATGAAGTGGTCCATAGAGCTGAGCCAGCATGACATCTTTTACCAACCTCGGACGGCAATTAAAGCACAGGCCCTCGCCGACTTCATCGTAGAGTCCACTATCCCTGAGGTCAGCCACGTCCCGAATGGACCCCCCATTTGGACAGTCTTCGTGGACGGCTCCTCCTGTAACGAAGGAAGCGGCGCCGAAATCATCCTGAACAGCCTTGACGACTTCGTCCTCCAGTACGCGATCCGTATGAACTTCAAGGCCTCGAACAATGAGGCGGAGTACGAGGCACTCATTGCTGGTCTCGGACTTGCTGAAGTGCTGGGGCGCAGCGCCTCCGAATCCACAGTGATTCCCAGCTTATCGTGAACCAAGTCTTGGGCGAGTACGAGGCCATAGACGAGCGGATGGCGAAGTACCTCGCTAAGGTCCGGATCCTCATGAGCCGGTTCGAAGAGGCACTCATTCAACGAGTTCCTCGTGAGGAGAATTCGCAGGCCGATGCCCTCTCCAAGTTGGCCTCATCCTCCCTACAAGGTCTTGAACAGACCGTTCTGATCGAGGTCCTTTCTAGGCCGAGCATAGAAGACGAGACACCCGGCTCGGTGGAGTCATTGTCGGTCATGTTGCAGGATAATTGGATGAAGCCGTTGGTGGAATTCTTGAGGGACGGGGTTCTGCCCGAGGATCCCAAGGAAGCACGCCGAGTCAGAACTCGGGCCGAGCGCTATGTCTTGATCGAGGGTATCTTATACAAACGCTCCTTCTCTCAAATAGACGGCCGACCATAACTAAGGTGCCTCTCTCCAGAACAGGCCGACTATGCCCTACAAGAGCTCCACGAAGGCGTCGGTAGGGCACACTCAGGATCCAGGTCCTTGGCCCGGAAAGTTTTGAATTACGGATACTTCTGGCCGACCCTCCTTCAAGATGCCGAGCGACACGTTCAGCAATGTAACTCTTGCCAGAGACACTCCAGCATCCGTCGCCTCCCTCAAGCCAACCTCGCCTCCCTATCAAGTCCTATCCCCTTCGCAATGTGGGGGATGGATTTACTAGGGCCTTTCCCTCCGGCTCCGGGACAGTTCAAGTTCTTGGTCGTAGCCATCGACTACTTCTCGAAGTGGGTCGAGGCCGAGCCCCTCGCCACTATAACCGAGAACAAGGTGGTGCAATTCTTCTGGAAGAACATCATCTGCAGATTCGGCGTCCCCCGTGTCCTCGTGACGGACAACGGGACTCAATTCACGGGTGCAGCATTCCGAGCTCTGTGCGACGACCTTGCCATCCAGCAGCGCTTCTCGTCTGTCTCCCACCCTCAGTCGCACGGACAGGCAGAAAACGCTAATCGGCAGATCCTCGCAGGCATCAAGAAAAGGCTGGACAAAAGTTCCAAAGGCTTATGGGTCGACCAACTCTCCAACGTCTTATGGAACTACCGCACGAGCAAGCGGACCCCCACAGGCGAGTCCCCTTTCAACCTCACCTATGGGTCAGAAGCCGTGATACCCCTCGAGGTCGGAATACCTTCCCCTCGGCTCGTGGCCTACGACGAGGAACAGAACGCCAGAGACCTCAGGGCAGACTTAGATCTGATAGACGAGCTGAGGGAAAGAGCGTTGATTCGGCAGCAGAATTACCGAAGAAGGGTTGAGCTGGCGTACAACAAGAAGGTCCGACCCACCAACCTTAAGCAAGAGGATTTAGTCTTGAGAAAACTGGCCATATCCTTCCCCAATTAGAAGAGCAAGCTGGCTCCGAACTGGGAAGGGCCGTACAGGATCACGAGGGTAGTTCGGCCCGGAGCATATCGTCTTGAAGATCTAGAGGGCAGAGAGATTCCGAGGACCTGGAATGCCGACCACCTCCTAAAATACCAAGAAAGCGCTCCGGCGCCGCTCTAAGTATCATAGGATATCGAGCCATTCCTCTCCTCTGACTTGTAACCTATTTTCATAAATTGTACTATGTAAAACGGTTCGCCGCCAATTATCAATAAAGAAAGCTCCTTCGTACTTATGAGTTTGCATGCTTCTCTCCGCTCTTATCATCTGCTTTTTAAATATTAATTTCAACCAATGGTTCGGAGTCCATGTCCGGTTCGACTTCACCCCCTCGGCTCGTCCCCGGACGAGCCAGAGGTAGACCGTCGTTCGGAACTGCTCCCACAACCGTTGAACTACACCGATGGTTCGGAGTCCAACACTCGGCTCGACTTTACCTCCTCAGCTCGTCCCCGGACGAGCCAGAGGTAGATCGCCGTTCGGAATTGCTCCCACAACCGTTGAACCACACCGATGGTTCGGAGTCCAACACTCGGCTCGACTTTACCTCCTCGGCTCGTCCTCGGACGAGCCAGAGGTAGATCGCCGTTCGGAATTGCTCCAACAACCGTTGAACCACACCGATGGTTCAGAGTCCAACACTCGGCTCGACTTTACCTCCTCGGCTCGTCCCCGGACGAGCCAGAGGTAGATCGCCGTTCGGAATTGCTCCCACAACCGTTGAACCACACCGATGGTTCGGAGTCCAACACTCGGCTCGACTTTACCTCCTCGGCTCGTCCCCGGACGAGCCAGAGGTAGATCGCCGTTCGGAATTGCTCCCACAACCGTTGAACTACACCGATGGTTCGGAGTCCAACACTCGGATGGACTTTACCTCCTCGGCTCGCCTCCGGACGAGCCAGGGGTAGATCGCCGTTCGGAATTGCTCCCACAACCGTCGAACTACACCAATGGCCCCGGAGTCCAACACTTGGCTCCCAGTCCCCCCAAGCTTGCTTCGCGGCAGACTTGGAGTGGTCCACCCCTCAGCTTCGCCAGTAGAGGGATACCGAAGCTACGTCCGGCCACATAATCCGAGCAATCTTGCCTAGCAGCCGAAGCCCGAGACCCCACGCCTTCGGTCGGCTGCCGAGTAGGGGCCTTCCCGACCCTGCAAACGGAGAAAACTCACTTTCTCCTCAACTTTCGTGCATGATCTCGATCAGACGGCCCAGATCTTGCCACCGACGCTAAACGACAAGATAGCGTTTTCTTGGGAACTGAGCCGTCTCGAGATTCGTGCCAACATTCAACGGCTCAGATCTTGCCACCGACGCTAAATGACAAGATAGCGTTTCCTTGGGAATTGCGACGCCTCGAGATTTGCGCCGACATCCGACGGCCCAGATATTGTCAGAATCGCTAAACGACAAGGCAGCGCCCCGTCAAGAGCTCGTTCGCTTCGAGATTCTCGCCGACGGCACAATGTGCTCGGCTCGAGGACCTCAGCACGGCCAACACACACACAGGCGAAATAAGTATGCAGAACCACAAAGGAACTTTATTAATAATCGGGACATAGTACAAAGCAGTCTTTCCACAGTTACAAAGTGTTGGAAAACAAAAAATACAACGCCGACCCATTACACTTCGTCCTCAAACGGAAATGTCTTCACTGGTCTCCTCGGTCGCCATTCCTTCCACTTTAGCTGTTAGCTCCTTCACCTCCTTCCGAAGCTTCGCCTCCACAGTCTGTAAGTGCTGGATCTCGGAGAGCAAATCGTCCCGCTCGGTTAATATCTTCGACTGATTGTGCCGAATACACTGAACCCGAAGAGCGTTACTAAAAGCTGTCTGCGAGTCCTCGTCCTCCCCTGCAGGGGTCGCCTCGATGATCCTGTTCTCCAGGCGTTGGATCTCGGCGTCTCATTGGCCGAGGACGGACTGAAGGTGGGCCCGCTCGCTCTCAGCTCGACGTAACTCCAGTTTCACTCCACGACGCCGCTCTCGGCACTTCGACGAGCACGACTTCGTCCCCTCTGAGGTCACCTCGGCATCAGCTTCACTGTCCGAGCCCTTGGGATCGGTGTATTGGCCTGACACCACGAGCTGAAAAGAAGGGAAAATGAATAACAAGATTTCAATACACTTCCGAGGCACAACACTTGAAGAATTTTCCAATCATATTCAGATATAATAGCTCCACATACAACAAGACCGACTCTACTACAAAGTTTCGCGACAGTCAGAAAGAACACAAGACGACATGATCAGGGCCTCTTCGGAAGGGGAACGCTTCGGTTTAAGGAAACACGAGGACGACGAGGCCTGCCCTCCGAACTCGATCCTAAACCAACGAAACGTGACCCCCCTTCGCTGCTGACCCTAATTATGGCGTCGACCGAGGCACCGCTCGACGAGACGGCTGCGCTACTCTGAGCGTAGGCAGGGCTCCGCCTAGCCGCAGGCAAACGCGTCGCGAGTTTATAAAAGGAAATCCCTCTCTCGCTCTCTTCGCGAGTGCACGACGTACTGCGGACGTTAGCCCTCTCCGGCATAGGCTTGAGTGACGCGACCTCTTCCTCCAGTTCGATGATTCTGTCTCTTAGAGCGTCGTCCTTCGCCAACTTCTTCAAACGAGAAGGCCTTGACGAGCCCGAGACGTTGACGCTATCGGTTGCGAGCCGTTGGAAGTGGGTGACCTCGATCCCCCTATCTATCGTGATCCTTCTGAGCCTGTCGACCTCGGCCAACAGCCTCTTGTGCTCGGTCGACGCCTTCTCCAGCTCAGAAGTTAGATTCTCTTCCACCACCGAGCGTTCTTTCTCCGCTAACTCCATGTGTTGGACCTCGGCCAGAAGCTCGTCGTTCTTCCGCTCGGCGGCAGTAAGCTCTCCACGGAGCCGCTCGACCTCGCCTTTGGGACAAGGGGCTTGGAGTTGCTTCCGCAGTTGCCACAACTCGCGACAATACTTCCGCACAGGTGCCTTCGTCTCCTCCAGCTTCAAGAGCATAAGAAATCGCCTCTGTCGGCTGTTCGAGAGCTCACCCTTCGTTTTGGCCAGCTCCTTACGAAGGTGTGCAACCGCCGTAATCGGACCGAACCTTACCTGAAAATCAGAGATAAATCCGAGACCCAACACTTGGAGAATTCTACGCCAAATCAAACACAAAATCCGAGACTCAACACTTGGATAAATTTCGGCCAAACAAAATATTTTCATTCAAAACCGAGGAGAAAGTTTTACAAAAGCAGTGGCCAGTCCGTAGTTAGGCTTACAAAAAGAGACAAAACAACGAAAGACTAAAAGAGACAACCGAGTCAGGGGTCGACCTTTTTGTCGTTCGGGTCCGTCGACCCCCCAGTCTTGTCCTCGCCAACGCCCTCGTCTTCGTCTTCACTCCCGCTCTCCTCCTCGGAGTCCTCCTCCTCCTCAGTCTCGGCCTCGGTCTCTCCTGGGCCTTCGACACCTTCCGTCTCTCCCTCGGGGTCGAGCAGCCCCTCGGGAACCTCCTCCTCCCCTTCCACGGGGTCGTAAAAACGGTAGGAGGACGTGTCGAAGCCCGAGTTCCTGGCGGCTACATGGAGCAAGGCTCGACCATAGGCATTCTCCATGTTCTGGAGCATGTGTTGCGCGGCCTCCTCCTGCACGGCCTTCTTCACCTTCTTCACCTTCTTCCGATGTTTGGCCATGATCTTCTCGGCCCCCTTTCGAGCCTTCTCCGCTTCCGACCGAGCATTGGCCAGTTCCCCCTTCAGCTCGGCAACCTCCTTCTCCGAAGCTTCAAGCTTGGTTGCTGCGTCCTTCGACAGCTGAATGGCGTCGGTCAGCTGCTTCTCTAGCCCTGCCACCTCGGCACCCTTCTTTGCCGAGAGGAGCTGCTCGGCATCAAGCAGCTTCGTGGCCTTGACACGCTCCGCCCTCTCCCGCTCATGCTCCTGTTCCTTGCTCGCGAACTCCTCGAGCAGGAAATTGAAGTGGCAGAGGGTCTGAAAAAGAACAGCACATTAGAATCCGAACCCAAGAACTTAGAAACATTTGGATGAGGAAGAGCTCGGCCTGCTTACCGACATGGTGTTCCGAACAATCTGCATCGCGGCATCCCCTGCTAGCCCGGCCTTTAGGGTCGCTCGATCCTTTGGGGTCGGCAGGTGCCTCACTGCTTCCATGCAGATATTGCCGTCGCCCAAGAAGCCGTCAATATTCATCACCTGCCAGTCAGGGACGAAGATCTGCTTATGACGCTCGGTCAAGATCTTCTCCGCCTCGGCAGTGAGGGGCGGAACTTGGAGGGACAACACCTCCTTCACGCCGAACGCGCCGCTCGACGAACCGGGAGCATCTCCCTTCGAGGTCGGTGTCGGCGCGCCTGAAGCAGGAGGGTTGGGGACCATGACCTCCCCCTGCTCGGAACCAGCCTTCGACGCAACAACCTTCGGCTGGTCGGCGACCTTCGCGACCGAAGGCTTCTTCGAGGCTCGGCCGTCCTGAGGCCCCGCCAAAGGCCTCTTCTTCTTCGCCTCCTGCTCCGACCTGCCCTTCGCCATCAGAGCTTTGTAGTCCAGCTTCATCGTCTCTGCACAAGCCGAGTGAAAAAACTTAGGAAAATTTTCATAAACTTTAAGCAAAGAGTATAAATACCAGAAGCATACTAGGGTCGATCGGACTGAGACCCCCTCGGTAATATCTTTCCAGCTTAGCGCTGGCAGGGCGAGGAGCTTCTTCTGGACCTCTGTCTCCTCGTCACTCAGCACCGTCTCCTTCTTGATTCGCTTAGGCAGGCCATCCTTCGCCCAAACCGTCGGAATCACCCACGGCGCAGGGGCTCGGATGAGGAAATACTTCTCCTTCCAATGTTTGATCGAGTCCGGATTCTCGATCAACTTCACGCCCGTTCGGGGCGAAAGATAGAACCTTTGTTCGTCTTGCCTTGGCTGACAAGGTCGGTAGAGGCTCCGAAAGAGAAACATACTCGGCTTGGCACCAACCTCTTGGCACCGGAGGACGAATGCCATGACGTGCCTCCATGTGTTCGGCATCAGCTGGGCGGGGCTCAAACCGTACCATGTCAAGACATCAACAACGAACGGGTGGAGGGGAAAACGGAGTCCGACAATAAGGGAGTCGACCGGAAAGACGCACACGTCTGACGAAGACTTCGTATTGGCTCGGAAACCCGGCCCGGGGAGGAGCAGTCCGTAGTCTGTAGGGATCCGGAAACCCTTTCGGATCAGGTGAAGGTCGGCCTCCGTAAGAGACAAGATGGTATGGTCCACCTCGGACAGCTCTCTCGGTTCATTCTCCTCCACCAACTTAGCTGTGCCTTGGGTCACTTTCTCCAAGGTGTCCTCGGCATAGTCCCGTACACCTCCCACGCTCGACAGAGCAATGGGCTGCCGACCGAACGCTCCCGCTGTCTTCGGCGTTTCCACGATCGTGATCACCGCTTTACCCTTCTGGGACGCCGCCGCGACTTCCTTAGGCGGCTCGGCCACCTCGCCCTCTCTATCCGTACGTACGACGTGCTGATCGGTCGGCTCCGCCACCTCCTTCCCTTTACCCCCTCGGCCTACTGCTTGCTCCGAGGCGGGGGTCTCATCCGAGGACATAATCTTAACCATTTTCTAAAAGAGAAGGGAGAGAGACTGACCTCGAAGTAACAACTACGGTCGGAAAGTTCACCGGAAACAAAAAACGCCTCGCCGCGTCAGCTAGCACCACCACCAAGGAGCTGAAAACGTCGAAGGCGAAAAGTAAGAACTGAAGAGAGAGAGTAAAAGTAAAAAATGAGACTTGGTCTAAGGGGGGGTGAAGATTTATAGTAAAAATGGAACGTCCCTTGGACTTCCAAACGAAAAAGCGCGACTCTTGGGCCGCTCTCGAAATGTTGCGAAGGCCCAACACAACTGTCTTCTTCAGCAAGTCAACTAGCTCGGCATAACGGGACCGAGAGAAGAACAACACGCAATCCGACCGCGCCGGCAAGCGACCGGTCGGCTACCGAGCAAGTACCAATCCGAGCTGGCAAACGGAGAAAACTCCCTTTCTCCTCAAACTTCGCGTAAAATCTCAATCAGACGGCCCAGATCTCGCCGAGAACACTAGACGACAAGATAGTGTTTTCTCGAGAAATGTGCCCGTCTCGAGATGCGTGACGCCATCCAATGGTACAAATTGCGTCAAGTCGCTCGGATGGCCTACACTTCCTCCATATCCCACCTCTGTCTGAAGAAACTAGAAAAAATTTTAATTCAAAGTTTTAAGGCACCGCCCTCAGCGTGCCCCCCTGGCCCCATGTTTCGGTCGGTATTCCGCCGACCCACGGGGCCTGGTCAAAAACAGATCGGCACACCCCCCATCTCTAACTCCTTCGGGCCGACAACCATCGGAAGCCATCGGCCCGGAAGGAAGACAGAGAAGGGAAGAGGCCCATCCTTCCGAAGCTGTTGCAGTCTCTCGGCTCCGGACTAGGGTCGTCACCTCTTCTACCATGACCTTCCCCGACCCTGACACCCACGTTGGAGCACTCAGAATCGGGAGAAGATCATGGTGGAAGAACGACCATCCGTCCTACCGAGGCCTTCGGCGGTCTACCCTTCGGCCCAAACCTTCCCTGACCCTGACACCTCCACCCGGGCCATCAGAGTCAGGAGAAGATTTGGGCAGAAGAGCGGCCACCAGTCCTTCCGACATGGACCCCTCCGTCGGATCCGGACTAAGATCATCACCCCTTCTACCATGATCACCCCCGATCTTGACACCCCCATCGGGCCAGTCAAAATCAGGTGATGATCATGGTGGAAGGGTGACCACCCGTCCTTCCGAACAAACTCACCCCTCGGATTCGGACATGGATCATCACCTCTTCCGCCATGATCTCTGCCGACCCTGACACCCACTGTGGGG
Organism: Hemerocallis citrina; assembly: GCA_017893485.1. Taxonomy (NCBI): domain Eukaryota; kingdom Viridiplantae; phylum Streptophyta; class Magnoliopsida; order Asparagales; family Asphodelaceae; genus Hemerocallis; species Hemerocallis citrina. The sequence goes on along the minus strand of CM030361.1, from coordinate 101,784,542 downwards.
CAACCAGAGTAGGCAGAAGATCTTGGTGGAAGAACGACCACCCGTCCTTCCGAGGCAGCTCACCCCTCGGCTTCGGACATGGATCATCACCTCTTCCACAATGATCTCCCCTGACCCTAACACCCACGTTGGAGCAGTCAGAGTCAGGAGAAGACCATGGTGGAAGAACGACCACCCGTCCTTCCGAAGTAACTCATCCCTCGGGTCCGGACTACGGTCGTTACCACTACTGCCTTATTCTCCCCCGGCCCTTACATTCCCTTTGGAGCCGTAAGGAACGGGAGAAGAACAAGGCAAAAGAGCGACCACCCGTCCTTCCGAAGTAACTCATCCCTCGGGTCCGGACTACGGTCGTCACCACTACTGCCTTGCTCTCCCCCGCTCCTGACATCCACTTTGGGGCCGTCAGGAACGGGAGAAGAACCAGGAAAAAGAGCAACCACCCCTTCGGACCTCGAAAGAGAAGTTACCCGAGGCAAATACCTCCGAGGTTTGAAACTCTATGTTGATTGCGATTGAAATGACAAAGGGAGTGGGGTACTTATAAGCCCTCCTCCAAGATCCGGCCATTATTGCCCTCGGAAGTTGAAATGCCACACATTAATTGAAGGAATCATCCTTAATAACCTAGGGAAGGTGGAACGCCGCACAAACCCCGGGGCACCATTAATGCCCTTGGGAACTGGATCATCTTGAAACTCGTTGCGCTGGGTCGCCCGGACCGCCGAAGCCCCATGCCTTCGGTCGACTGCCGAGCAAGTGCCTTTTCGACCCTGCAAACGGAGAAAACTCACTTTCTCCTCAACTTTCGCGCATGATCTTGATCAGACGGCCCAGATCTTGCCGAGGACACTAGACGACAAGATAGTGTTTTCTTGAGAAATGTGCCCGTCTTGAGATGCGCGTCGTCATCCAATGGCTCAGATTGCGCCACGTCGCTCGACCTGCCGAGACCGGATGCCTTCGGTCGGCTACCGAGCAAGTGCCTTTCCGACCCTGCAAACGGAGAAAACTCACTTTCTCCTCAACTTTCGCGCATGATCTTGATCAGACGGCCCAGATCTTGCCGAGGACACTAGACGACAAGATAGTGTTTTCTTGAGAAATGTGCCCGTCTTGAGATGCGCGTCGTCATTCAATGGCTCAGATTGCGCCACGTCGCTCGACCTGCCGAGACCGGACGCCTTCGGTCGGCTACCGAGCAAGTGCCTTTCCGACCCTGCAAACGGAGAAAACTCACTTTCTCCTCAACTTTCGCGCATGATCTTGATCAGACGGCTCAGATCTTGCCGAGGACACTAGACGACAAGATAGTGTTTTCTTGAGAAATGTGCCCGTCTTGAGATGCGCGCCGTCATCCAATGGCCCAGATTGCGCCACGTCGCTCGGCCTGCCTTGCCCCAGTCCCTCCGGTCGGCGGGCGAGTAAGTGCCTTTCCGAGCTCGCAAACGGAGAAAAAGGCTTCCGAGCGATAACTACCGTTGGGTCTCTCAGAAATCCGTGCTTCTAATGATGAACGTCCCAGATTGCGCCACGTGCGCTAAAAAACAAGATAACGTTTTCTTGGGATTCACACCATCATCCGACGGCTCAGATTGCGCCACGTCGCTCGGCCTGCCGAGACCCCATGTCTTCGGTCGGCTACCGAGCAAGTGCCTTTCCGAGCTCGCAAACGGAGAAAAAGGCTTCCGAGCGATAACAGCCGATGGGTCTCTCAGAAATCCGCGCTCGTCCATGAGCAACGGCCCGGATCGAGCCACGTCATAAATCGGTATTTAAAATCATTTTTTATCTATTTAAATCGTTTTATTTATTTAAAAATTGCGAAAAAATTGCTAAAAATTCGTGGAAATTAACTAAAAATTCTGGAAAATAATTAAAAATTCTGGGGTATATTTTTGAGCCCCTGAGCGAACAATTATTGCCTAGAAAGTACTGTTAAGGCCCTCGAACGATTAGTAAACACATCGCAAAATTAAATAAATAGTCCGAAAAAATAAATAAAAGCCGTCAAATACTCGATATGGCTAGAGAACAGCACATAGCATCAAAAATTACCTCACTACCCCCTTCAAGATTCAAAATCCTCCACTTGGACTCCGATACAACTCCACTAGCCACTAAAACAGTTAGACTACTCCTCAAAGGCTGATCACACTCAGTCTTTAGGAGTGGGGGGCTCGTGATATGGCTAAAAATGGGGTTAAATCGAAACCGTCCAGATTGGACGCGAATCTTGAAGCTCGGGGGTAAAACGGTAATTTCACATACAAATGGGTCCAACGCGGGTAGTGGATCTCTTTCTTGCAGATCCAATAACCCACAAACGGATCCACTCCAATTGGGTTTGGGTCCCGACCCGAGGCGAACCCAGACCAACAAGAGACAAATCAGGGTCACTGATTTGACCAAGTCAACGGGTCTGATTTACTCTCACCGAGAATCAGGGGTTGGTTTTCTAAACAAACTGTGAGGATTTTTCTCCTAGCAGTTAGACAGGGAATCGATCCTCTAATCACTCCCCTGGCGACTATAAATACCTCCCCTCTGCCACTGTGACCAGGTAATCACTCTTTTTCCACCTTAAGCTCTTTCTTTAATCACCGCTGGTTACTGACAAGAGCGTCGGAGGGTGCGTCGCCGGAATCAACCCCGGTGTCTCGCACTTCCTTGCAGGTTGCGGCAGGAGCAAGAAGGCTTGGATCAGCTATTCAGGTTTTCTCGAACTCACAAATCTTATCTGTTTACCCCCACACCGAAATCAGCGGTAACAGATTGGCGCGGTCTGTGGGAAAAACCACACGGACAGCCTCAGCCCCTTCCTTGTCGTCCTCTCCAACCATGCCTCCAAAGAAGGTCAGATCTAGAGGGTCCAATCGCGGGACCAATCCCGCCGACCCTACAGAGGAAGCCCCTGTCAATCCTATTCCACAGCCCGAACTTCCTCCACCGGCCCCGCAGGGCCAACCTCCTTTTCCCAAATAGCAACCAACCAACTGTCCTGCCGGTCATAACGGTCGGAGACAGAAGCAGCCCCTCAACCCGGACCATGTCTCGGTCCATAATGAGTCCTCGGACTCAATGGCTTCTCATCACCCCGACCTCCGCAATACGATCCTGAACCGCCAAAGAGATGAGGACCTCTGCACCCACCTAGACGAGAGGTGGGCCCGAGAGGGAGCCTCTCGCCAGCATCGTGGTGAGCGGTCGCCTCACCGCCGAGGCGGCAGAAGGTCTCCGGACCGAGGGGGCCGAGCGGCATCGCCCGAACGCCGAAGGAGGAGGCCACATTCCCCCGTGGATCGGCATCATCGGAGGAACAATGACGCGCCTATCACTCGTGCCGAGTTCCTACAATTTCAAGACACCGTACTGCAGGCCTTCAACCTTCGGCAGAACAACCAAAATGCCCAGAGGGCTCCAACGCCCCCGAGGGCTCCCAGTCCTCGTCGCCGATCCCGAAGTCCTACCCCGGCTCCCAGTCGCCAGCAGCAGCACTACAGTCCTCGCCGATCCCAGGACTACCGGCGCCGCAGTCCCCGCTCCCCTTCCTATGAGGAAGAGTCCGGGGGATCGTATGATTACCAGCGAAGGGACGATGCCCTCAACCGCCGTCTCCATGAGGTGGAGAGGCGCATTGGTCGCATGGACCAAGAGGAGGAATCCAGAGCAGGGACCGTCCGACCCAGCAGACCCCCTTTCTCTCGGACGATCATGGAGGCCCACATACCGAGGGGTTTCAAACCTCCGCAGTTTGAAACGTACTCAGGGGAATCCGACCCAGTTGATCACGTCGAGAGCTTCAAGACCCTGATGCTGATCCATCAAGCTTCCGACGCCGTGCTCTGCAGGACCTTCCCCGCCACCCTCAGGGGGTCGGCTCGGGAATGGTACTCCAGACTCGCTCCCTCTTCCATCTTCTCGTTCGAGCAGTTTGAGACACTGTTCATAACTCACTTCGTGAGTAGCAGGCGAGCTGAGAAGACAAGCCTCTCCCTACTGAACCTGTAGCAAGAAAGGGGAGAGAGGCTACGGGACTATGTGAAGAGATTCACCGCAGAGGTCAGGTCTATCGCCTCCTTAGACCAGTCAGTGGCGACCGTGGCGTTCCAGTCGAATGTCCTCAACTCCAACCTCCGATCGTCCCTAGCCAAGAAGCCCCCGCACAACTTTGCCGACCTTCTCCTAAGGTGCGAGAAGTACATTCGGGCGGAAGAGGCCGAGTGCCTCCCGAACTTTGGAGGATCGGCCTCCGGATCGAAGAGGAAGGCGACCGAGGGGGAGGGATCGAAGAAGATGCAGAAGGACAACGGCGGTCAGCCCCGACCTTCCCCTAGGTTCGAGAAGTTCACTCCCCTCACCACCAACGTCTCCACCATCCTAATGGAAGTGGAGAAGGAGGGGGTCATCCCTCCAGCTCCGAGGATGAACACCCCGGCAAAGAGGAGGAACAAAGATAAATGGTGTCGTTACCATCGGGACCACGACCACGACACGAACGACTGCTGGGCATTGAGAGATGAGATAGAAGCCCTCATCCGGAGGGGGCAGTTGGCCAAATTCGTGAAGGCTAACGATCGGGCGGATCACAACACTTCTCCGCCTCGGGGGGCTAACAAGCGCTCCGAGCGATGCGAGGAGACACCCGAGTTCGAGGAAGAGCGGGTTCTGCACCTGATCCACGGAGGCCCCATGGGAGGCTCCTCCAATTCCTCTCGGAAGGCCTTCATCCGAGAGGTCAACTCGATTCACAGCGCCCCTCCTCCCAAAGGTCTCGGCGTCCCTGTGTCTTTCTCCGATGAAGACCTCGAAGGGGTCCGAACTCCCCACTGTGACGCCCTCGTCATCGACCTCCGCATGGCCAACTTCAAGGTGCAGAGGATCTTGGTAGACAATGGGAGCTCGGTCAACATCCTCTTCCTCTCGGCCTTCCAAGGCCTGCAGCTGTCACGGGACCGTCTCAAGCCGGCCGGTTATACACTCCACGGGTTCACGGGGGTCCCAGTAACTGTCGAGGGGGTGATAACCCTAGACGTAACTGCCGGAAAGACCCCTACTACCCGGACCGAGCCGATGGACTTTATGGTCGTCGACGTCCCGACAGCGTATAATGTCATTCTAAGCCGACCCGGCCTAGCCGCCCTGGAAGCTGTCCCCTCGGCATACCATCTTAAGATGAAGTTCCCCACTCGGTCGGGAGTAGGGGAAGTAAGAGGAAGCCAGGAGACAGCCCGGAAGTGCTACATGACTTCCACTGGGGGACCGGTGCTCCCGCTCGAGACACTAGAAATCCCCGAGCCGAAAATCCGACCCACGTCCGAGCCGGCGGACGAGTTAGAAGAAGTGCTCTTCTCGGACGAGGACCCGAGCCGGAAGTTCCTCATCAGCAAGTCCCTACCGACAGCACTGTGCTCTGACTTGGTCAAATGCATCCGGGATAACCGTGACCTGTTCGCTTGGTCGGTCGCGGATATGCCCGGCATCTTCGAGGAGTTGCTAGTCCACCGCCTAAGTGTCGAGCCGGGGTGCAAACCGGTTCAGCAGAAGAGACGTAAGTTCGCTCCCGAGCGACAGCAGGCCATCAAGGAGGAGGTGGATAAACTGCTGAAGGCCAAGTTCATACAGGAGGTAAACTACCCCGAGTGGCTCTCCAATGTTGTAATGGTCAAGAAGTCCAACGGCTCCTGGAGAATATGCATTGACTTCACCGACCTGAATAAGGCGTGTCCGAAGGACCCATTCCCTCTTCCAAACATCGACACCCTCATTGACGCCACCTCGGACCATGAACTCCTCAGCTTCATGGATGCCTTCTCCGGCTATAATCAAAAGTTAGTTTATAAAGTAACATTGAGTGGAAGAATAAAAGTTAGTGACAATAACAATATTACATTATTCGATTATATCATGTAACATGTTATTCATATTTTCTTTCCTAATGACCATTCATAATATGGAAAGAAGAGGGAAGCCACTTCAAGATTAATGTCAAATCAAATATATGTGTAAAATATTTTTACCTATATTTAACACCAAACATTGGTTGTTTGTGCATTGGAGTTAACACTGTAGTTTTGGAATAACGCTCTACGTATCTTTGTTCTACTACTTAATGTGGTAGTAGCACTATCAATAATCAAAGTAAAATTACTGAACAAATATAGTGTCTGTTGATGCACTACATTGTTCGATCATAAAATACAACACGTTTATTTTATTGCTCGATCATAAAATACAACATGTTCAATGCAGATTTTAAATAGTTATTTTTTATTATAACAAAGTAAGTTTCATTTAACATTTGAAAAAAATGGCATCACACTGATTTTTGTCAATCATTCCTCAAATTCAGAAAAATAAAAAAATAAAAATAAAAAAATATAGACTCTAATCTGTATCCGTTATTATCCACTTTTACCAAGGGCAAAACCGTCCATTCACCTCCCTAAAAAAAGATACACCAAAAAGAGAGAGAGAGAGAGAGAGAGAGAGAGAGAGAGAGATCAGAATCAATCGAGAGAGAGAAAGACTGAGAGGCGAAGAGAGAGGGACAACAATCACAGTCTCTGCTGCTATTTCCCCCATTTTCAAATTCCCCCCTCTAAAAATTTCAAATTTTTAATTTTCCCACCCTAACCCCCAAATCCAAAATCCCCAAATGGTTTCCGATCAAGAAATCGCGAGCTGCGTCGAAACCCTACTCCGGCAGCAGTCCTCTGACCCGGCCAACGCCGGCGCCGCCATCTCCCTCGCCGGCGTCGTCCACCAGGTCTCCGCCAACCTCGGCCTCGACCTCTCCCACAAGTCCGACTTCATCCGCGACCAGATCCACCTCCTCTTGGGCCCACCCCAGCCCCTTCAGCCCCCACCTCAGCCTCAACCCCACTTTATCTTCCAGCCGCAGCAGCAGCAGCAGCAGCAGCAGCAGCAGCAGTTTGGGTTTCTAGTGCCGCAGCAGCAGTTTGGGTATGGGGGGATGGGGATGGGGATGGGGATGGGGATGGGGGTGGTCGGGGTGGCGCCGCCGCAGCAGTACGGGCATGGCCCGGTGCCCCTGGGGGCGAAGCCGATTGGGTCGGTAGTCGGAAAGGAGAGGTGAATGAATTCTTGAAATTAGGTTTGGGTTGGTAATATGTTGGTAAAAAGAGGGGGTTTTTAAATATTTGTATGTATTTATTTTTTTAATCTTTTTTTTTTATTTTAATTTTTTGGATCTCTTTGGTTGAATTAGGCTTATTTTATTGAATTTGTTGTTGCTAGGGATAATTTTGATTATTTTAGTTGTGTTATAGAGTTACATATACTTCTTAGTGTACTCATTAATGTTATTGATGAGTTGGATTCTTAGGTGGAGTCTGATTGGCACAAACAGTTATGGTATGTATCACTCCAAATAAATTATTGTTAAGATTAATTATTTTCTTTTATTTCATATGCCGTAAGAGTTTGTGTCAACTAGATTACACGTAGGAATCCAACACATCGGCTAAAATATTGGGTACAACTTTGGGTACTCTTACCATTTCTCTAGAAGTAAAATGTTAAGGGGAAAGTAAGTGTTTGAGAAACCTTGGTAATGTAGACTAGAGTATAAAATACGTTTTGGGTTTTCTCCGGTTTGGAAACAAAGGTTGGTGGCGGTTCGTAAAAGTAATAAAAAAATACCTCTTGCAAACAACGTTTGGTATATTTGGATGTTTTATTTGGATGTAAGATGTGTCAAGGTTATCTTAACTTTTTGTGCCCCACAAGTTAAGATAATTGTATGTGTCTCAACTTCAAATTTTACAAAAAAGATACCAAAGTTATTTTCTACCGATAGGATTGAGGCCCTGTTTAGATATGTAGTTTAGGTAAGGTAAGTTGTGGTTAAGTGGAGGTGACTGGTGTGGTTGTAGTTATCTAAACTTTACCAATTTGAATTAAAATTTGGAGTTGATACCTTCGATTATCTCACCTCAAAAAGTTAATATAACTATAGGTAACCAAGCTTCAATCTTACCAAAATATTTTTCTGTACTAAAAAATTGAGGTACCCTTATGTAACTTATATGTTTCATTGTACTTCCACTTAAACTGACTTGTAGGATCTGATCTTTGTATCCAAACTACTTATATGCTGCTCTATACATCTATCTGGTCTTAAAAGATACTTATAGGTAAAAATGTTTCTTTTCAAACAAGGCCTTAGTATTAGAATGGTTGTTTGATTTTTTGGTTCTGAACCTATTTTAGGAATTACTGATAATCCAACAGCAATTCAATTATTGGGTAGTGATGAAACAACTGCCTTGGTGACTGTATCAGATTAACTTTAATGGGTTATTGTATTATATAGAAGGGCAATAATCTATTTACATTCTACCCCTCTCCAACCATGAGTTCAACATTACGGGAGAAAGAGATGACAATATTTTAAAGGTCTCACCAAGTCACTCAAAGATCACTCACAATGTTAGTTTGCACATTGTGACTTGGACAACTGTCTCCAACTCTCTATTTTGTTCCTACGTTGAAGGCTGATTAGATTTTTCAGTAGTTTACTGTCGTTTGCAATCTACTGCATGCATATGTGGGCTTACACGAGATATCAAGTGAGGAGAGAGAGACTTTGAAGTGGATTGAGGGATTGGCCAAATTTATAATTGTTCTGCACAGTCCTTCCATTCTCGGGTGTCCTATCTCTTGTATCTTTTAAGTAGTTCTTACGACACTTTTGAGGGCCTGTATGACAATATATTTAAGATAACTAATATTTTTTTAAAAGTGGACTTAGAGGTTTTGCCAACCTCTATTGTCACTTAAAAGGTAACTTCAGTTATTTTTTTTAATAAGTAAGTGTTTGGAGGAGTCAAGTTGAGATAAATTAGATAGAAGTGGACTTATCTCAACTTTTTAGCTAAGAAAGTTAAGCTTACTACCCTTATCTCAACTTCAAAAAAGTCCCCAAACAACTCAAAGTTAAGATAACTAAGGTTGTGTAATGTGAGATAACTGTTAAAAAATTGTAGTTATCATAACTTAACTCCATTCCCAAACATACCCTCAACGCTCTCGAGAGCTTTGTTTCATATACCTTTTTCTTAAAAATTATCTGGAATATAAAATGAAATAAATGAAAAATAAAAGCTTCCTTTTCGCAATGTGCAAATATATTTTTAGTGTAAATGCCACTGACCTAATACATATTGGTCATATTTCCACCCTTACTAATGTCCAAGAATTATTAAGGATAAATATCAATAGTTCTGTTGATACTGAACTGGGACTCTGGAAGAGGAAGAAAATTCGCATTTTGAGATAGGAAGCAAAAATAGATCGAAGAAAAAGGTAATAACCTAGAATCAGAACCAAATAGAGATAGTACTTCAAGCTCATAGTGTTATTTCTACTAAATCAACTTGTGATTGCTAAGTACACAAGCTTAAAATCCTAAATTCTTAGTTATCAAATTTGAATATATAATTACTCATCATGATTATTAAGTTGCAGCAAATCTCGTTCCTCCATCAATTAAGGAATACTACTTAATATAGTATTGTGCATAAATTGTTTCTAAATACATTTTCAACTAAGGTTTGAGAACTCAGTTTCGGTATCGGTTTCGGTTTTGGAGAGTTCATAAATGATTTATTTCGGTAGGTATCATTAGTTTCATTAAGTTTCAGCCCGAGTTTCGGTTTTGGCTTTAGTTATAATTTTAATATATGCATACTCGTATACGTTGATAAAATATGTAATGCATATAATTTATATTGCTAATCCTCAAAAAAGTTTACATAAAATTTCCAAAATTTTCAAAGTGTTTTTGAAATAGTGTGGTCTTCTTATATAAACTATAAGGTAATGAGAAAAAGAAAACAAAAAATATTAAAGGCCCGACATAAGGCCCAAATCAAACCCCACTCTGACCAAACCCAACCCCAATAAAAAACAAACCCACACCTACCCTATTTAGACCTTAACTAGTGAAACCATAACCAAAGTACCAAACAACCGCCATATTAGAAGCTCCCACTTTTCGATCGCTTCCAAATCCCTCCTCGGCTCTCTCTCTAATTAATTTGAAGTTTCGCCCTGTTTCGGCCGAAACTATGCAAAACTGGTAGAATTGACCAAAACTGTTACGTCTTGCCCGGGACCGATTTTCCTCCCAAAGTTTCGTCTTGCCTATGATCCGGTACGGGCGATACCGATACTTATCGCTTGATACCTCAAACCATGTTTTCAACCTCTAAGGCACTAACTTTAATTTCTACATAGGAGTACTGCAGTAGTAGTAGTTTGACGTCCAAGTCCAGGCATTGTCGGAATTTGAGTCCTAGATAGTGATAATGCGACTATTGACTTAAAAAGGAAGGTGTTCATCAAGTCAATTATAGCAATTCTACATTTTCAAGTTCATGCTTTGGGTTAGGCCAGTTGGGAACCATGTCTATATTCTGATACCTCAATAGAGCTTCTAAGTCTAGTCTATATTAGTTGGCATGTTGGTGATTGAAAGATAAGACCTACAAGATTAAAAAATTATTCTTAGTTTCACTTATTTGTACTTTAGGTGATTCCTATCAATTTAAGTCTGATATTTTGAGATCTTCTGGTCCTTTTGACATCTATGAAGAAAGAAACTTTTAGCCATTTAAAAAGCTGAAAGTGGCTGTTAAGAGAACCCTAATAATGCGTCAGAAATCAGAATAATCTCATGGTCCTTTGGTTGGTGAACAACAATAATGAAATATAGCACAGTGAAATGAACATCCTCAAGTAGATGTCATTTTTCCTATTGGAGGAAAATTATGGTGGTTTTGTTATGATACTTTGGTTCTATAACAAGGGTAGGCGGGTGACCCTACATTCTAACATTTTATAGTGTTTATGCTTATGTATTCATTCTACTTACATTCGGGTTCAATATGTTAATTTGGTTTATGATGCTTGGGTTGAACTGGGTACATCTTTTACTTTGTTTCAGTGCTCCTACTGGAGTAAAAAGAAGAGGTGGTCCTGGAGGTCTAAGTAAAATGTGTGGTGTTACACCTGAACTCCAGGTTATTGTTGGCGAGCCAGCCATGCCGAGAACTCAGGTATTTTTTTTAATTTTAATTTTATTTCCCTCTTTTGCCTGTGCTTGTTTTTCTATGGCGCTTCCTTGCTTATAAGTTGTCTTAGAATGCTAATTGTTGTTGTGTCTAGAAACATATTAACTAGTTAATTTTGTGTCTTAATTCAGATAGTGAAGCAACTGTGGGCATACATCCGAAAAAACAATCTCCAAGATCCGAATAATAAGAGGAAGATCATCTGCAATGATGAATTACGAGTGGTTTTTGAGACAGACTGTACAGACATGTTCAAGATGAACAAGCTATTATCTAAGCATATCATTCCACTGAATGAAGCAAGTATGCCTTTCAGTGTTTCTCTAAATCCCTTATTTAGGGTTATGGAAACCTGGATAAATTATATATGTTTTTTCTTCTTCTCAGATTCGGGTCCAGATTCTAAAAAGTTGAAGACTGAAGGTGTTGACTCTGCAACTGAGCTTGATGATGGTGGACAACCTGCAGTTGTTTCTTCAAGTGAACAAAAACCTGCGGTTGTTTCCGCAAGTGAACATCCTGAAGCTGATACTGCTAGTGAACAATACGTGGTTATTTCTGATGCATTGGCCAATTTTTTTGGTACTGAAGAAAAAGAAATGCTCCAAGCTGACGTCGTGAAACGTATATCTGATTACATAAAAGATAACCAGCTCGAGGTTAGTAGTAGACCTATGTATAATCTTGTGTTATGTTGATTAATTTAGCCTTTTTAATTATTATAACTTATTACTGTCTAGGTTGTATTTTGTTTGGCATTTTATCTGTATCTTGTTTCTTATAGATTGAGTATATTTCCTTAGAAATATATTGTCTTAGAGAATTTGAAGGAAGCCAACTAATCATATTCATGGACTGTGGCAAGCTCCTCTATTGTCCGTATATTCCTTGGCTATAAACACGGTTCTAACTATTAATGTTTGGTGTCTGAATTGTTCTGGGTAAATGTTTTCCATATTTGATAGCTAACAGCAGACTGTATCTGAGGATACATGATTGTATCAGGCATTCTTATTGGAGACTATATATAAATCTTTGTTACAAATGTTAAGAGGAGTGTGTGAGATCAACTAACAGGCAATGTGTATGTGACCTTCATACATAAATTGTTTGCGTTATTTTTACGGATACCATACTTATTGTCCTATTTAGAATCATTTCTTTTCATACCAAATAACAGAAGTGTAATTTTTTTTTTTGTGAAGTAACCTTTTCATTCATCCTTCAAGATAGAAATAAAATTTGAAACTCTATACTATGTACATTGCTCATGATGAGTGATCTAGCATGTAAGAGAAAGCTGTAGGTTCCTAGATGTCATCTATATATTCATGTTCATCAAATGGTCATCAAATATATGGAAGGGTATAGCTGTGGGTGTCCCCATGATCAAGTGCATGTCTTTTTATTGTTGCTGATTTATTTGGATGTATGTGTCTCTTTCTTCCTTTTACTTTTGTAGGAGTACACTTTGTTGCTTCTGCACATTGGTTGCTTTTGCTAATTCTCATTTCTTCTTGATAGTCTTAATTCCAATTCTTTTGTTATTTTTTTTCATGTTTTAGAGAAGTTGCTCTTCGTACTCTTTTTTTGCTGTGCTGTTTTCTTGTGATCAAGGAACTTGCATTGCTCAATATCATCACGTTTGCAAGTTGCTACACATGTCATCAACAAAAAATAGAGCTAATTCTTTTACTTCACACTCAAATATCAACGAGTGCAAGTTTAGAATGCTACAGTCTCATTTTCCATCACTTCTGTTTGGTGTAACTCATAAGTATCAATTGCAAGTTGCAACTCTTACGTAGATGGCACCAATAAGACAGTGATATTTTGATTGATCTCTGTTCTTTCTTGTTAATTAAGGTTGGGGCTTTAGGGTTGGACTAAGTGATGTAACGATTAGATTTAAATGTCAATTTTTTAACAGTATGATTTCTTCCAAGGACTACTAATCAGGAATGAGTAGTTAAAAAAGGGACAAGCTGCAACCACATCTAGTGCTGTACATATTATACTGGCGCTGTTACTACAGTTTCCATGTAAATATAACTATCTTATTGTAAAGACCTAGTAGTAGATCCTAACTCATCAGTCTTGCTAAAGGAGAGGGTTGTTAGGATGGTAATTAGCTTGCAAGATATGTTGATATAGGGGCCATTAATGTTCTTGGCAGCAAAGTGATGTTGCAAGCTGCGGGAAGTCGTGCCTGTCTAGTATGTCACTGAGTGTAATATCAGATGTTATAAGGAGTATTGACCTGAAGAAATATTAGATCAAGAAATGTATAATTTAATCATAACAATTGACACAAATGTAGTAATTGAAACTGAAAGAAATAAATGTGGAGTGTTTACATGATTTTGAAAGGAAATTCTCTAGAAGGTGGAGCTTCAAGGAAGAGTGTGAAGACAGCTTCTTTAATGACTAGTGATGCTAATAAGCTATAAACTAGTGTTACCCTATGCAAATTGCACAGACTAAAATAATTTAATGGACTCATAAAATTATATGGAACTTTAAAAAAGTGTGATAGAATTGATAGAAATTAACTCTTTAAGTGTATAGTTTAGTGAAATTTACCTTAAAAAATACGCTCACACTCCGGCCTTTGTATACATCTTGACCGGCAACACTCAGGTCTTGACCCGCCTCATCTCAACCCTCCCCTCCCTCCCCTCCATCCACTCCCCCTCCCAAATTCAACCCTATCTGATGGCTTATCCTTCATCTCCCACGTCACCGTTGTCTTCGACCGCAACGCCGTCCTCTTCTCCAATATACTCCTCCACCTCTCCGTTCGCCTCATCTTATTCTTTGCCATCTACTTCCTTACCAAATCTCATTTTTGGACCCGATACCACCACAGGCATCCCCATTTTCAATCCGTACTCTTCCCCAAATTTAAATTTCAGGATTTCAAATACACAAATTAGAAACCAAAAATAAAATGAGGTAGTAAATTAGGGTTTCAGAAATTAATACATACATTATACATAAATACAATTGATTTAGTTAAGCAAAAAATTTTAAAACCATTTTTTCACAAACACATTGTGTGCTATATAGGCATTTCATCGAACATTTAATGAACAAAGCACAAAGCACAGTTCTAGTAATTAAGTTCCAGATTTATAGGTTTGAGGGTTATATATATTTTTTATAATGAAAATATGCATACTGCACGTGTTAATAAATGTGAATTCCTCCTTTTGCTCTCCTTTCTTTATTTCAAAATAGAGAAAGGAGAGAGGTTGACACTCTCTCTTCTTTTAGTATAATATATAAATATAATACACTTAAAATATAGGATTGTAACATAGAAATTGATATCAAATATATGTGAAAGAGAGAGGAAATGCTAAAAGGTTGAGAGAAAATGCTCTAGAGATCTATTTTAGGGATTCTTTGAGGAGCTGCAGATTTATCAAACCATAGTTCATAAAAAAAACTCCTGTATGATGCAAGTAAAAGCCATCTAATTTCATTAGGGTTAGTTTATATTGTTTTATTTATTATTACGATACTCAAGTATCAGTCCACCTTATTCTTCCGCTAGAATGATGTACAAATTATTAGTAATGACTACTGTTTGATTATGGCAGTGAAGCACTTGCGTAATTATATTCATGCTACAAGCTACAATTAACCTTTAATATCATGGCACTTTCACGTTCTTTCTTGATTTAGCATGTTGCATGTTGGTAATCATGTAAGGGCACACTGGCTTCCATAAGGTCCTAAGTCATCATGTGAGAGCCATTTATCTGATTGTCTATATAATGCAAAGGGGTGATTAAGAGGGTTACATGCTAAGTAGATTCAACAATAAATATTTTTAGCGGAAACAATGCTGGTTGTATTAGGGGTACGATAGATATAACCCAATCCCAATTCAACCTCATATATGTACTTTGGCTAATATGAATATGCAATATCCGTCTAGTATTGAAATTAGTGCTGAACTATCCACAATTCTGAGTGGATGTTTAAATAACAGATAAATATCCACACATGACAGACAAAATATTGTATATCTCATTGATAAAAGTTTATTTAAAATTAGATTCAACACCATAGTCAAAAAACAATCATTCCTTTATATATTTTCCTTATTTTCATTTAACAAGGTACTAAGGTGGAAGTTTGAGCTTATGTTTGCTACCAGTCATTAAACTTATTCAAATTAATCCAACTAATAGACGTAATCAAATTTGAAGTTGTTCTTTGTCTGTACTGAGTTCACCGACCTGAACACTATCCTTTTCTGTGTCCTTATTCACAATACCCATATCCTCTGTAGCTACTACGTTTCCGCTTTGATTGCATCCCTGCCTAGTGCGGTAGGTTATGCGGTAAGTAACTCTGATCGGCAATGTAACACTTTCTTCTTGCGGATCATTTGCAGTCCTTTGAAGAATACAATATTGCAAGAGTTGCATTTTGTAAAACACAGGTATATATTCTAGATGATAGATACATCTGCTTTGTTCTAGAGAATTTCAGGTGCTCTCTTTGTAAAATATAAGAGCTGTTTGTTTTATGGTTCTTAAGCACTCAAGTAACAAAAAATCAAAATTTAAAATCGCATAAGTATTTCTTTGTGGTTGCAAAACTTCTCTGTTTGTGTTTTACAGAGAGATAACTTTCAATGTATCTCCAGGTTTACATTTGTATATTCTATATAGGGCAGTCAGCATGTCAAATTTTTGTTGTATCCTTTATTGCAGTGTTCGTTAACTGATATTTTTCAATTGAAAATGTGCTATAACTTAACATGAACTTCTGTGTATCTGGTGTAATTATTTCAGGATCCAGTGGACACATCGATAATACGCTGTGACTCTAGGCTTCAACAACTTTTTGGGTGTGAAAGTCTTTCTACTATGGGAGTACCAGATGTGTTGACGTACCACTTAAGCAGCAAATCATGATGTATAAACGACATTGACTGGTTTGCAATCTATTTTAATAAAAAAAAATTTAGTGAAAATTATTGCAAATTAAATATGCTTAAATCCGGTGTTGATTATTTAATGTCAAGCTAAATCCCTTTATATCTAGATGTAAATTCATTCACTGGCAGCTATTGCTCTCGCTGCACACCTGAAAGCATGTGCATGATAGCAATTGACATATTACGTCGAAAGTTGTTAGTGTAGGCTATGATTATGGTGAATATATTTCAGATGCATTTGCTTATTTGTGAGCATAGAATTGGATGAGCCATCTTAACACATCTGCAGACTGCAGATTGAATTACTTCCACCTCTATTATTCATGAGGGATGGATCATACTTAACATGAACTTGATATATTGGATATCTAACTCTAAAGTTAGGTGCTTTTATTGTTGCACTTCCATTTTGTTTATAATAGAGGAAGGGACTCTCGTACTTGTAGGAGAAAAAAAATGCCTCATATAGAGTAGATATACTCACATGGTGGGACTCGATATGGACGATCTGAACCCTCTTTTTTTTTTTGTTTTTTTGTTTGAAGATTCATATTTCTTATGTTATAAGACGTGTACAAAAAATTAAGTTGTTCCATAACTTTTTATCCATGCATCATATTGTGCAAATTCGTTATATTATTGAAAAATCGTTCTTATTTAAAGCAACATTTGTATTTATTCTTTTGTTCAACCTGGCTGTCATATAGTTTCATTATTATTATTATTATTTTTGTAATGATCAAGTCTAACCGAAATAATTAGTTATTCTTTTTCATGCAGATCTTTTGTTTCAAATGGACTCTAGTTGGTCTAACATTATAGCAGAAACTCGATGGAACAGTCATTATGTACTTTAGTTTGTAATTTATCGTTAATGTCAGCAAAACCTGTTCCCTTAGTTGCAAAATATGGTGACTGCTGTAGTCAGGTCAGAAAAACATAGCTGTTCAGGTCAGGTGTTAGTCGACTTCTATAGTCTTTACGGTCTTTGGGATCCCTGTCTATTTAACATGTAAATGAAAATTGGAAAAGAACAGATTAATGTTATTGAACTATCTTGATATGTATGCATGTTCTTCATTGTTATCATTTCATGTGGTGCATTATCAGAAATATTGCTGAACCTTTGCAGGTCATCTATTTATCTCATTATTTCATCAGATAGAGTCCCATACTTGTGTTAACTTATAGGTATGGGAGCTCTTACTCTTTATTTCTAGCATGCGTGTCATTCGTGTTATTTTATGGTTTTTCGAGTAGATTTGTGGCCAAGTTGCATCATTGCCTATAGTCATATTTTGTGCATGACATCTTTCTGATAATGTTCCAAAATTGTGTAGAAGTGGATATTTTCTATTTTCTTTTTTGTTTTGCATTTTATTATTAAGAGTTTGAGACAAAGGTTTTCTTTTTGTCTTTTGCCTTCAAAATTTTCTGTTAATTGGTTTTTGGAAAAACTGAGGAATTTCTGAATCGTATCTATATAATAAAACATAAAGAAAGCTATCAAGTGGCTCTCCTTCAATTCTCCCAAAATCAAAGCCCAGATCTAATCTCATAAAATACATTTTCTCTCCCAAAAGTTTCTTCCCAAAACTCAAATTCAAATCTCCAAAACAACTCCTTTATTTATTTAATTCTCTCTCTCTCTCTCTCTCTCTATATATATATATATGGAAACATGGACTTTTATACTCCAATTTATAATAATTTTTAAAACATACTAATAAAAATATGGACTTTTATTTACAACTAATTATTGTCATACTATTCAAACTTGAGCTATATAATTGTTGATTTACTATTTACAAGGCTTTTCATATGCTGTATCGTTCTAAAGACGTGCCGTAGGCACGTGCGGCAAATCTCACATATATATATATATATCTATATGATAAAACATAAAGAAAGCTATCAAGTGGCTCTCCTTCAATTCCCCCAAAATCAAAGGCCCAGATCTAACCTCACAAAACATATTTTTCCTCCTAAAAGTTTCCCTCCAAAATTCAATTTCAAATCCCCAAAACAACTCCTTTATTTATTTAATTATCTCTTTCTCTCTCTCTCTCTCTCTCTCTCTCTCTCTCTCTCTCTCTATATATATATATATATATATATATATATATATATATATACTTTTCCACGTACGATACACATTTTGATAAAGATTTGGAGTTAAATGTGCGATACACGTAAGTCATTATAAAAAATGGAGTTGAACATGCGATACACGTATTTTTTTAAAATTAAGAAGGAAAAACATTGATGTGTACATGCGATGAACGTGTTGAAAAATAGATTTGGAGTTGCACGTATGATGTACCTGTTTGTTTGGTGACAAAAGTGATGTTTCTTTTGTGACAAAAGAAATTTAAAATTGTTTATTTGTGGCAAACTCGTCCAATAAATAGTAAGTAAATATATTATACTATAGATAGATAGATGGATAGTAATTTACACATGTAATGCACGTTCAATATATATAAAAAATTAAAGTAAAAAAACTGACATAGTGAGGACCCGAACTTGAGACCTCCTTCATATTAGTTATGCACGTTTGATGCACGTGTTGGTAGATTGACAAATGACACTAAGGCCTTCTCCCATTATAATATTAGAGATTAGAGATATATATGGAAACATGAACTTTTATACTCCAATTTATAATTGTTTTTAACATATACTAATGAAAACATGGACTTTTATTTACAACTAATTATTGTCATACTATTCAAACTTGAGCTATATAATTGTTGATTTACTGTTTACAAGGCTTTTCATATGCTGTACCGTTCTGAAGACGTGCCGTAGGCACGTGCCCACGGGCAAATCTAATATATATATATAATATTATAATGGGAGAAGGCCTTAGTGTCATTTGTAAATCTACCAATGCGTGCATTGCACGTGGATAACTATTATAAAGGAGGTCTCAGGTTCGAGTTCTCACTACGTCATATTTTTTACTTTAATTTTTTTATAAATATATTAAATGTGCATCACGCGTGTAAATTATCTATCTAAATCTATCTATCTGTAATATAATATATAATAACTATTATAATGGAAGAGTTGGTGTTGTAAATCTATCTACTTACGTGCAACTCCAACTCTTCCATTATAGTCTTCAAATTTACCTTTAAAAATATATAATTTTATTTAGAGTAATGCTAGAGCCACTACCAATTTCACTACATTTCTCTTCACTACCTTAGGTGGCACACTCCAATAGGTAGGGGATGATAGAGTAGGTGGGAGAACTCTCCAATAGGAGTATGCCACCTAAGGTAGTGAAGGAAATGGTAGTGAAATTGGTAGTGGCTAAAGCATTACTCTTTTATTTATTAAGATATGCATCACATGTGTAAATCAGAGTTTTTACTTTAATTTTTTTTTAAAAATAATTAATACGAGTGCATCACAGTGTATATTACTAGTATATCTCTAATCTCTAATAATAATAATAATCTCTATCTCTAATATTATAATGGGAGAAGGCCTTAGTGTCATTTGTCATTTTGTCATTCTACCAACATGTGCAACGCACGTACGTAACTAATATAAAGGAGGTTTCCGGTTCAAATCCTCCCTACGTCAGAGTTTTTATTTTTATTTTTTGAAATTATTAAAGCGTGCATCACACGTGTAAATTACTAGTAATATTATAACGGGAGAAGGCCTTAGTGTCATTTGTCATTTTGTCATTCTACCAACATGTGCAACGCATGTACATAACTAATATAAAGAAGATTTCCAGTTCGAATCCTCCCTACGTCAGAGTATTTTATTTTTATTTTTAAAAATTATTAAAACGTACATTGCACGTGTAAATTACTAGTATAGAGAGAGAGAGAGAGAGAGAGAGAGAGAGAGAGAGAGAGAGAGAGGTGATGAGGTGCGAACCAGTTCTTACAGAACGATGTGAATTCCATCCCTGACCGTTATATTGCTTCTGATCATGATTGGCATCAGACGCTCAAAACAGAAGGAGACTTAAGTGAGCACCGGGGGGGGGGGGGGGGGGGTGGGTATTCAAGTAATTTATCATTTATCTTCTCAGTCCTCTTCCTCAGTTATGAGCACATATCTATCTCTCTCTCTCTCTCACTCACACTCTCTCTCACTCAATTCTTTCATCCATCTGTCATCTCCACCATCTTCTCTCTTGATCTCTTCCATCTCTCTCCATTTCCCTTTAGCACACCTCTCTTGTTCCTTCCTTTAGGAATAGCAGCATCAGTTATAATATTCACTGCATATAAATAGTGGTCCCCTCATATTCTTTCCCTTTCACTTTAGATCTATTTCTCCTCCTACTCTCAAACCTAAAACCCTAAACCCTAGATGTCTCTATTGGAAACCTTCTAACTCTCCTCTTTCATATCCTAAACAAATTCACAAAATACTCATCCTTAAACCCAAATTGTGAACACGCCCCCATTCACTTGTAATTTGGCGTAGATTTTTCTACAGATCACCTCCGACTCGAAATTGTGATGGGTATTCGGAAACCCTTAATTCCTATGAATTTATTGACATTGTTGATTGAGATTTATATTGAGGGTGTAGTATATGAGAAGTTGTGGAGATTGATATGAGTTGTAGTATCCTATGAATGATAATAGATTTTGGGGGTGAGAGAATTGACAATATAGTATATTAGATGTTGGAGAAATTTGTATAAACTAGAATTGATAAATTTGTAAAAGTTAATGATGAGGACATCGGTTCCAGATGATTTGGCCGCTTCTATCAGCGCAGGCGTCATCCTCATCAGCTGTTTTATTCAGTTTAGGATTTTTATTTTATTTCCATTTTTTGTTTCTGGCAATTATAGCCATATGTAATCTTTTTGTAATTTTTAGATTCTGAGAATATTTTGGAGATGTGTTTCAAGATGTAATTGAGCCTATTTAAAGGCCCT
Source organism: Hemerocallis citrina (assembly GCA_017893485.1). Classification (NCBI taxonomy): domain Eukaryota; kingdom Viridiplantae; phylum Streptophyta; class Magnoliopsida; order Asparagales; family Asphodelaceae; genus Hemerocallis; species Hemerocallis citrina. The sequence goes on along the minus strand of CM030361.1, from coordinate 101,763,562 downwards.
GAGATGAATGAGAAAGGCATGCCATTATTGATCAAAAAAATCTGTGTTGAGTTTTGCTCTTCATTTTCTCTCCTTTGTGTGATACAATTGAGATCAAATTAGGGTTTGTGATAAATCCTAATCTAGTTTTAGAATTAGTGATTAATTTTAAAATTTATCCCCAATTAAAAAAACCTCAAATACAATCTCCCCTAATCCCAAATAAACAAAACCCTAATCTCCTTCATCACCTCTATTAGCCGCTGCCTTCATCTTCCTTCTCCAACTCGACTGCCTCTCCAAAACCCCACACCCGCACTTCATCTTCAGCTTCCATACCCTGAGCCTCCACATCCACTGTAGCCGCCATCGTCTTCCTCCCAAACCCTACCCTACGGCCACCAGATCACCATCGCTCCCGTCCACTTCCCGTCGCCACCTAATCCCGCACCTCCAAACTCCGTCGACTTCACCTTCACCACCTCACCGCAACCACGCCCCTCATCCCCAAACTCCGTCGACCCATAGCCACCACCACGACAGCCTTCATCACCCCCGAATCCTTCCACAAGCCCCTCTAGTCCCCAGCGGGATCCGTTAAGAAATTGAACGCACGTGCTGCAGGTCCATTTAAAATTCTTCATAAAATCAATGACAATGCCTATGTTGTTGACCTCCCCGAAGGCTTTGGCATCAGTAAAACTTTCAATATTGAGGATTTAGTACCCTATGAAGGCCCAGAATTTAACCCTAGAAATCCTCTTATAGATGAGCCTACCCTGCAGCCTACTGGTGAGATTCCCCCATTACCCCCACTACCAGATACTACTTACCCATTGACAGAAGAGTTGGATAATATTTTAGATGATCAGATAATCTCTACTAGAGATGGTGGTATTCATAGATATTTGGTAAGTTGGAAAAACAAGCCGGAGTCGGAGAACACTTGGATAGATCGCGGAGAGCTCCAGCGCTTGGATCCAGACCTCTTGGAGCACTATGACAGGAGGACTGGTTTTGACTCGACTGGGTCGAGCCTTCTCCCACCCGGGGAGAATGATGAGGACATCGGTTCCAGACGATTTGGCCGCTTCTATCAGCGCAGGCGTCATCCTCATCAGCTGTTTTATTCAGTTTAGGATTTTTATTTTATTTCCATTTTTTGTTTCTGGCAATTATAGCCATATGTAATCTTTTTGTAATTTTTAGATTCTGAGAATATTTTGGAGATGTGTTTCAAGATGTAATTGAGCCTATTTAAAGGCCCTGAGATGAATGAGAAAGGCATGCCATTATTGATCAAAAAAATCTGTGTTGAGTTTTGCTCTTCATTTTCTCTCCTTTGTGTGATACAATTGAGATCAAATTAGGGTTTGTGATAAATCCTAATCTAGTTTTAGAATTAGTGATTAATTCTAAAATTTATCCCCAATTAAAAAAACCCCAAATACAATCTCCCCTAATCCCAAATAAACAAAACCCTAATCTCCTTCATCACCTCTATTAGCCGCCGCCTTCATCTTCCTTCTCCAACCCGACTGCCTCTCCAAAACCCCACACCCGCACTTCATCTTCAGCTTCCATACCCTGAGCCTCCACATCCACTGCAGCCGCCATCGTCTTCCTCCCAAACCCTACCCTACCGCCACCAGACCACCATCGCCCTCGTCCACTTCCCGTCGCCACCCAATCCCGCACCTCCAAACTCCGTCGACTTCACCTTCACCACCTCATCGCTACCACGCCCCTCATCCCCAAACTCCGTCGACCCATAGCCACCACCACGACAGCCTTCATCACCCCGAATCCTTCCACAAGCCCCTCTAGTCAAAACCCTAATCCCACGGACTCCAACGGCTGCGCTGCTCCCGTGCGCCTCCGCCGGCGCCGTCGACGCCACTCCTGCTCGCCATCAACCTGCCATCGACCAGATCAGCCAACCACTTTGGCTTCGTTGCTGACTGTGCTCATGTGTTGCTGTTACTGTCCATCCCTGAGATCGACACTGGTTTCTTCGCATTCGGTATACTCTTTCCCTTATTAAGTATTTGTGTTTTACTGCCATATTATCTAGCATATTATCTAATTTGCTTGTCGACCACAACATACCGAGATTGAGTGATCCACATGCTAGATTAGAGTACGAATCGGTATTGCACTTTTTACTTGCTAAAACACGTAGGGATTTACTTATTGATTAAGATTGAATTATTAATTGGGATTGTTAGCATTTGATTCAATTCTTGAAAACCCATCGAACCTGTTAACTGTTAAAATATCCAATCTAAATCCGCACTTTCATGTTGATAAAATTAACCCATTAAAATTCTTGGAAAATTCTCTATTTTAGGGTTGGTTTTACATCAGTTAATCAATTATATGTTTATGTATGAATGGATGTTGATATGAGATGTGTTTAAATATAAATATGTAATGTATAAAGATGTTGTGGTCGAGATTGTTATATGTGCAAATAGTTTGGGACGAGTACTGTCATTTTTTGATATCTGGACTCAAAATTTATTAAAGTGGACACGTGGTTTATTAATTTAAAATTTATGACACATCGTTTATTAAACTAATTAATTTTGTTGAACCGTGCTTCAAATTTTTGTTATCTTGACTCAAAATTAATTTTGTAGACACATGGTTTTATTAATTTGAATTTCATGACACATCGTTTATTAATTTTGTTTATGACACATTATATATTCTTGTTGACAGAGAAATGGATGCAGCCAACCATCTTCTTCGCGTGCAGTAGGTGCGTCGTCTTCCGCCGCACATGGAGGTCCGGGTCCACTAGGCCCAACCCTACTATATTTGCAAGAAGAGCATAGGTCTGAAGCGGTGTGGAGGGGAGATGACAAGAATACGAGTTTCCGAATGCACACGACTTTGCCGGCCGATCCACGTATACGCAACTACTTGCTAAATGCCGGTTTCCATGGAATGCCGATGTTGACAAAAGTGAAATGCGACCATGCATTACTTACTGCTCTTGTCGAGCGATGGAGGCTAGGGACACACTCGTTCCACCTTCTCGTTGGTGAGATGATAGTGATGCTACAAAATATATCGATTATAACAGGACTTCCAATTGATGGGGTGGCCGTGACTGGTAACATCCTGTTCAACAAAGTAATGATAGTGTGAGATTATCTTGGGAGAGAGGTGGAAGAGGACGACAAAAGTATTTTCATCGACGAATCAATACGGCGTTCGTGACTTCATCAAGAGTTTAACAATAGATTGGAAGATGAACTGACCGACTTCCAATTACAATGTTACACTCGGGCAAATTTAATTAGTATGATTGTTGGTTTTCTCATGCCGAATTCTTCGGGTGATGTCGTCCATCTAATGTACCTTCCCTTTATTGTCGATATACATAGGGTCGGCCGTTATAGTTGGGGAAGTGCGACGTTGGCTTCTCTTAACCGTGCTTTGTGCAACTATTCAATAGGGTCGATTCAAATGACCGAGCCAATGAGGATATTACAGATTTGGTGTTGGGAATGAATACACCTCGGCCATCCCTGGATAACGGTTCTTTTACATGCATGGAGAGTGGTTGAGGAGAATGTAGTTATGAGGGATCCTTTAGGAGTTTATTGGACCGGTCGCTACACGTGGAGAGATAACACACGTGGAGTGTTGACGTATTATAGGGATGAGCTCAATCAGCTCTGGGAAGAGTACGCCAATTGGATATCGCACTCTCGAACGGCTACAACGGCTACCCCTAAGTTTCATGACAAACAATCAAATTTGGTTGACACGAGCTTCAATTATAAATTTCATCATCGTGTAGTTCTATTTCTTCGATCGAGTCCTCCGACAGTTCAATGCACAACAATGAATCCCAGAGAACTGGATGTACGACCGAAGAGTACACAATATTACCAGTCAAGGATGATTGTCAACTATGGATTGGGCCGATCACCATCGCTCGCATGTCGCAATGTGGAATGAGAGAAAGTATGATTTAGTGCTTGAAGAGATCGTACCATACGAAAAGTCTCTGCAAGAAGCTTACATGGCATAATACTGTCGTGTTACACGGTTGTTTATTGCTCCAAAATCAGCTATCCCAACGGGTATCCAAAGACCGATCCCAAAGCACCAAGTGGAACCACAACCAGCACATTCATCTTCTCAACCAATGTATCAACCAAAGGTCTCCTCATACCGACTAATGGCAAATTTATGTGTTTGTTAATAAATATTCCATTTAAATGTTAAGTACATAATTTGCTCTTACTTGTTTAAAATAATTTGGTTTACTTTCTTTATTCTAATTTATTGTTGATGTAGATTGACAACATATGAAATATTGCGCGAAAATGTGCTCGTGTATTGAAAAGCAATGTCTCGAAAGCTTGTAAGGAGCTAGTGCGAAAAATTCTCCATCCGTGTCGGCTGTCACTTGAAGAGGTTGGAGACGGCTCGGCCTTGGCTACCCTTTTAGAACAAACACAAGGGGCTACCCCCCCCCCCCCCCCACACACACACAACAAGACGTGCTCAACCTCCACCACAACCAAGACAAGCTCAATCTCCCCCACCACCACCAAGACAAGCCCAAACATTACAAACAGAATCATCATCTTCACATGGGCAGCGACGGAAGAGTGTAAGTTGGCCGAGAGAGGGTTCTTAATTGCAATCACAAGAGATTGTAGAAGAGGAAGCTGAACATGAAGAGGAGGTTGGGCCAAGTGTACCTGTGTCTAAAGAAAATGTTGAATGTAGGATAGGAAGAGGAGGGTTCCACAAGAATACACTCCTAGTTAGGGGGTGTATGGATTATTCTGATTCTCTAACACTTGCCCACATTTATGAACTTTTATAGTTGTTGTAAAGAGCGACAACGAGTAAAATTAAAATATAAAAAAATTTGTGTATATTTTGAACTGTTGCTATTGTTGGGAATAACGTTACAGATATTTGATGTCGTTATTTCCAACAAAGACATCTGTTATTTTTAATTTGCATCAAAACATGCACATACATTCACATATTTTCTTCATGTATCAGACTCGGACTCAGACTCAGCTTGACAAATCATATATTACAAAAAAAGTATGGAAGCTTAACAGCTTCAGTAAATGATAATAAGTAACGAATGCATATTGCAAAATTTATAACTGATGAGAATTTTACATATTAGAAATATTACAATCACATAAAAATATTAAAATTCGCTGGCACCCATATAAACAATTTGCATAAACATATATATGGGATACAACTTCAAGTATCGGTCGTTTGAGATGGACCTACATTGGGTACATTCTTACAGTTGAGCCTATTATGTCTGCTTAACCCGCATTTTGAACAAATTTTACCCATGCTCCCACATTCTCGACCATCCATATCGTAGCGAATACAAGTACTCCTAGCGCGACTTTTCATCCTACGTAGACTTACATCGGCTATGAGTTTCGGTCCACTCGGTGCGGCCAATAAGATTCATCTTGGATAGGATAAAAAGTTAGTGCTCACGTTAGTGCTAATGAACTTGTAGAATAAAATGAATCAATGTAAGGTTGATAATCAATTGCACGGGAGGCACAAGCGGCTAATACCCGAGAACATGGAATGTGGTAGAGCTGGAATTTTTCACAAGTACACGTACGGCTCTCGAGGTCAACAGTGTGCCAATGTCCACTCTTTTGATGTCCATTATCCATTATAATGCCAGTTTTAACTCCGAAAACACCAGACCAGTTATGAAACATTATAGCCTCATGCAAATTTAATTTCTCACACCGTAAATCAATAATTTCTGGAACACGTGTTGCCCATAATTTTCCTTCACTAATAAGGATCTATGCCGCTTCACGACGGTCAGTAAAGTACATGTTAAGACGAAAGAATATCATCTCCACCATTGCCGTGACGGGCAAGCCACATCACCTTTTAAAACCCAATTGAACACTTCCAATAGATTTGTAGTCATTATACCATATCATCAACTTCCATTGGCGGAAAGTGCCTACTTCTCAATCGGTTTTTCCTTCAACAAATTAGCCACATCAACATTAGCCGCTTCAGGCTGTGCAATCTTTGCCTCAAATTTCTTAGGCTGACTTTGACATGCATTCACCTTGATCTTATTCATAAAAAACTTGCTCCCATTGTTTTTGTGTGTGGAAATTAGTAGCAAAATGGCGCATACACTAACGATGACTTCTCAATCGGTTTTTCCTTCAACAAATTAGCCACATCAACATTAGCCGCTTCAAGCTGTGCAATCTTTGTCTCAAATTTCTTAAGCTGACTTTGACACGCATTCACCTTGATCTTATTCATAAAAAAGTTGCTCCCAATTTTTGTGTGTGGAAATTAGTAGCAAAATGGCGCATACAATAACGATGATATGCAAGTGTCACTTTCCATGTTCCGTACTCATTGTCCATTGCCGACAAAATGTCTGCATGACGATCAGAATGACACATAGACCTGCACGGTCTGTGAAAAGCACCGAATACAGCTCATGAACCATGTCCAGGTTTCTATACTCTCTCCATCCACTATTACAAACGCAAATGGAAACAACCTGCCGTTTGCATAAGTCGAAACAACTATCAACAAACAACCTTTGTATTTTTCGTACAAATGTGTTCCGTCAACACTTATAACTAATCTGCATGTCTTAGTGGAGATAGATATACCTAGACTTATCTGTTAAGAATCTGGGCGACTGGCCAACTAGAAACTGGCAGGAGGGAATCATAGCCTTCTAACCCAACTGGGATTTTGAAATTCCAGGTTGTAGGTTGGAAGTTATGATTTTCCAAAGTGGGACAAATTTGGCCTTGTCGAGAAAATGTTTACTAGAGAAATAAACTTTTCCCTTGTCATGCACCCAATAGAAATTGGTATCTTTGAGAACATCAAGAATTGAATCTGAGGACGTGTCCAAATAAGAAGTTAAAGTAGACAATCCCATCTTCCCATAGGACCCGAAATCGAATAATTTCGATAACTAAGTGAACTCTTATGATATCGGACAAGTACAGAAAGTGTGAAAATGAACGTACTACTAATAGTATATAAGGGTTATTGGATGACAAGACGATTGAATTTGAGAAAATAGTCAACTGAAGAGTTATAGACTAGGGTCTTACCTTTCCAGAATGGGAGGTACCAAGCAATTCTGACTTGTGTGCTGGAAATTATAGACATGATGAGTTTAGCAACCTATTGTCTAGTCTGACTTCAAGCTTTGAGTTAACCCGGGGACTTGAGTCCTTTAAAAGGAAATTGAGGGAATCATCGACTAGGGGATGGCAACGGATCTCCTCACCCTTCTAGAAAATTCTGAGCGTATTGGTTCCGATGAGTGTGGCTGGGATCACAGCTACTAGTATTTCTTGATTGTTCCATCGAACAATTGATGAGGAACCCTCTGCCTACCGTAATATGGTGATCGTGAGCTATCGAATTTAAAAGATCGGTTTTAGCGTTTCATTCGGAACTTAGGCAAGTTCCTGTGCATGTACTCATGGTGGACATGAGTGAGTTGGGATATAGCTCTGTTGGATTGTGTTGGGTGTCTCGATGCCTGAGTCTGTCAATAGTCAAGAATGGATAATTATGTGCGTGCTTACCTTCACTAACTTGTATTACATCATCAGGGCACCGTTAGACCACTCGCTGAGGGTCACGGGCCGGGATTATTTTGAGTCGCTGACCTATGAAGGTATTGGGAATCAGTGGATGTGATTCCGAGATGGTTTTTACCTTGACAGACCAGTCAGGCTCGACTTTGTTGATCGACACCGAGTGTGGTTTGAATAACAACATATTTTCAGTAAACTGGATTGATTAGGTTTTTCTTTTATTGTTTCGCTAGAAGTCTAAATTGGTATTAGGGGTGATTCCCTATAATCCAATTTGTTCTGAGAGTTAGCACTAAGTGGTGATACTGGTTGTCTCTTCCTGTCATTAGGGATACGCACTGCGGTGCGTATCTTGCACTGTTAATTCCTGAAGTACCATGGTAAGAACGGGATGCTGATATCCTGGCAGATCGGGGGTAGTTTAGACCTCTGAGGTCGTCATGTTCTATGTTGGTGGACAGGAACAGATCATAAGGGATCTTTGTGCAATGGATATACTGCGGTATATCTTTAAGTTCGTCACAGCTTTCGAGGATGGTTCGACGCAGTAATTATTGGTGACTTCGGCGTAGCGCCCCGCATTATTTATTTTATTTTATTTTCCCCTCCTCAACCATGTCATACTATCAGGAATAGGAAGTAGACCAAATTAGAATGCATTGCATAGCGAGGGTTCTAATCTCTAAACATGGAGACAACGGCTTGATTTGGAAAGTATGTAGTATGGGATGCATACATTTCCAAAGTCTCGCTTGCATTATACTAAGTACGTTGGCTTGACCTGGGTCAAATGTAGTATGGGATGCATGTGCATCTAGAATCTTGCTGACATTAGATTAAGTGCATCTGTTCTATACTCTGTATTGTTGCATTAGACTTAGGTCATGACATACACGAAGACTAGGAAATCAGGATGCACGCTGAATTTTCCATTCAAGATGAATTTGTGAGGGTGATAGTTTGAGGATCGCAGTTTCCTTATCAGCATTGCGTCAGTAGAATTACTGACGTACCCCACCTTCTAGGTACATGGATATCAAGTCACGAGTATAGGAGAGCCCAAGATCAGCAGGGCATCCAAGTAGTGGTAGTATGCACGTCTACCCTTCGAGCGGGTGCAGAATTATCAGGGTCGCGTAGCAGAAGGCTCAAGCCGAGGGGCAGGTCCCAGAGGGGGCAGATAGACCACTCAACGGAGTTTCGGCAGTTACCAAGGGATTGCCGATCTGAAAGACAACCAATGGCTTCACAAGAAATGTTTAAGTATTCTTGTAGTCAGTTGTAATAAAGTATGTAATTTGTATTCCTTGTTCAACGACAATTTGATATTTGTAATTAATATTGTAACAACTCTGATGGCAATAAAAATGTTTAAATTTCCACGTTATTTACTGTGTTGAGATGCATTTGAAGGCAATGATCTTGGCGATGTCACGGATGTCCGATAACGGGGATCCGGGGCGTTACATATAGCCCACAAAATGAGTGAAATAAAAATTCTCACGAAAGTGCCCAAAAACGGTGGACTATAACCCACAAAATGAGGCCAAAATTTATTAATTCGAAATCTCATGTTAGTGATCGAAAACAGTGTTCTGTAGTCGAAAAAATTAGGGGAAAAAAATTCTCACTAAAATGAACAAAAACTGTGGACTATCGCCCACAAATGAGGCCAAAACAGTCAAATACAAAATTTTGCGAGAACGACCGGAAACTAGGGACTATAACCCACAAAATGAGGCCAAAATAGTAAAATACGAAATCTCATGAAAGTGATCGAAAACAGTGTACTATAGCACACAAAATGAGGCAAATAAAAGCTCACTCAAAAGTCACCGAAAACTTTGGACTATTGCCCGCAGATGAGGCTAAAACAGTCAAATACAAAATTTCACGAAAACGACCAGAAATTGTGGACTATAACCCACAAAATGAGACCAAAACAGTAAAATAGGAAATCTCAGGAAAGTAATCAAAAACAATGTACTATGTAGCCCACAAAATGAGGGAAATAAAAACTCACTCAAAAGTCGCCGAAAACTTTGGACTATTGCCCGCAGATGAGGCTAAAACAGTCAAATACAAAATTTCACGAAAACGACAAGAAACTATGGACTATAACCCACAAAATGAGGCCAAAACAGTAAATTAGGAAATCTCATGAAAGTAATCGAAAACGGTGTACTATAGCCCACAAAATGAGGGAAATAAAAATTCTGACTAAAGTGCCCGAAAACTGTGGACGCCCACAAATGAGGCTAAAACAGTCAAATACTAAATTTCGCGAAAGCAACCAGAAACTGTGGACTATAACCCACAAAATGAGGCCGAAATAGCAAAATACGAAATCTCATGAAAGTTATCGAAAACCGTGTACTATAGCCCACAAAATGAGGGAAATAAAAATTCTCTCGAAAGTACCCAAAAACAGTTGACTATAACCCACAAAAAGAGGCCAAAATTGTTTAATTCGAAATCTCATGTCAGTGATGGATAACAGTGTTCTATAGCCGACAAAATTAGGGAAAAAAATCTCACTAAAATGAACAAAAAACTGTGGACTACAGCCCACAAATAAGGCAAAAATAGTCAAATACAAAATTTCGCGACAACGACCGGAAACTGGGGACTATAACCCACAAAATGAGGCAAAAATAGTATAATACGAAATCTCATGAAAGTGATCGAAAACAGTGTACAACACACAAAATGAGGGAAATAAAAGTTCACTCAAAAGTCGCCGAAAACTTTGGACTATTGCCGCAGATGAGGCAAAAACAGTCAAATACAAAATTTCACGAAAACGACCAGAAATTGTAGACTATAACCCAAAAAATGAGGCCAAAACAGTAAATTAGGAAATCTCATGAAAGTAATCGGAAACAGTGTACTATAGCCCACAAAATGAGGGAAATAAAAATTCTCACTGAAGTGCCCAAAAGCTGTGGACGCCCACAAATGAGGCCAAAACAGTCAAATATTAAATTTCGCGAAAGCAGCCAGAAACTTTGGACTATAACCCACAAAATGAGGCCGAAATAGCAAAATACGAAATCTCATGAAAGTGACCGAAAACCGTGTACTATAGCCGACAAAATGAGGGAAACAAAAATTATCACGAAAGTGCCCGAAAACGATGCACTCTAATCCACAAAATGAGGCCAAAATTGTTTAATTCGAAATCTCATGTCAGTGATCAAAAACAGTGTACTATAGCCGACAAAATTAGGGAAATAAAAATTCTCACTAAAATGGACGAAAACTATGGACAATAGCCCACAAATGAGGCTAAAACAGTCAAATACAAAATTTCATGAAAACGGCCGGAAACTGTGGACTATAACCCACAAAATGAGGCCAAAATAGTAAAATACGAAATCTCATAAAAGTGATCGAAAATAGTGTACAATAATAGCACACAAAATAAGGAAAATAAATGTTCCCTCTTAAGTCGCCGAAAACTTTGGACTATAGCCCGCAGATGAGGCTAAAACAGTCAAATACAAAATTTCACAAAAACGACCGGAAACTGTGGACTAAAACCCACAAATGAGGCCAAAACAGTTAATTAGGAAATCTCAAGAAATAAATCGAAAACGGTGTACTATAGCCCACAAAATGAGGGAAATAAAAATTCTCACTAAAATGGCCGAAAACGATGGACTATAACCCACAAAAAGAGGCCAAAATTGTTTAATTCGAAATCTCAAATCAGTGATCGAAAACAGTGTACTATAGCCGACAAAGTTAGGGAAATAAAAGTTCTCTCTAAAATGGCCGAAAACTGTGGAGTCTAGCCCACAAATGAGGCAAAAACAGTGAAATGCAAATTTTCCCGAAAACGGCCGGAAACTATGGACTATAACCCACAAAATGAGGCCAAAATAGTAAAATACGAAATCTCATGAAAGTGATCGGAAACAGTGTACACAAAATGAGGGAAATAAAAGTTCACTCAAAAGTCGCTGAAAATTTTGGACTGTTGCCCGCAGATGAGGCGAAAACAGTCAAATACAAAATTTCACGAAAACGACCGGAAACTGAGTACTATAACTCACAAAATGAGGCCAAAACAGTAAATTAGGAAATCTCTTGAAAGTAATCGAAAACAATGTACTATAGCTCACAAAATGAGGGAAATTAAAATTCTCACGAAAGTGCCCAAAAACGGCGGACTATAACCCACAAAATGAGGCTAAAATTGTTTAATTCAAAATATCATGTCAGTGATCGAAAACAGTGTACTATAGCAGTCAAAATTAGGGAAATAAAATTTCTCACTAAAATGGACGAAAACTGTGGACTACAGCCCACAAATGAGGCTAAAACAGTCAAATACAAAATTTAGCAAAAACGGCCGGAAACTATGAACTGTAACCCATAAAATGAGGCCAAAATAGTAAATACGAAATCTCATGACAGTGATCGAAAACAGTGTACTATAGCACACAAAATGAGGAAAATAAAAGTTCACTCAAAAGTCGCCGAAAACTTTGGACTATAGCTCGCAGATGAGGCTATAACAGTCAAACACAAAATTTCACGAAAACGACCAGAAAGTGTGGACAATAACCCACTAAATGAGGCCAAAATAGTAAAATAGGAAATCTAATGAAAGTAATCGAAAACAACGTACTATAGCCCACAAATGAGGAAACTGTGGACTATAGCCCACAAATGAGGCTAAAACAGTCAAATACTAAATTTCGCGGAAGCGGCCGGAAACTGTGGACTAACCTACAAAATGAGGCCAAAACAGCAAAATACGAAATCTCATGAAAGTGATCGAAAACAGTGTACTATAGCCCACAAAATTAGGGAAATAAAAATTCACACGAAAGTGCCCAAAAACGGTGGACTATAACCCACAAAATGAGGCCAAAATTGTTTAATTCGAAATCTCATGTCAGTGATCGAAAACATTGTACTATAGCCAAGAAAATTAGGGAAATAAAAATTCTCACTAAAATGGACGAAAACAGTGGACTACAGCCCACAAATGAGGCCAAAACAGTCATATACAAAATTTTGCGAAAACGACCCCACAAAATGAGGCCAAAATAGTCATGAAAGTGATCGAAAACAGTGTACAATAGGACACGAAATAAGGGAAATAAAAGTTACCTCAAAAGTCACCGAAAACTTTGGACTATTGTCCACATATGAGGCTAAAACAGTCAAATATAAAATTTCACGAAAACGACCAGAAACTGTGGACTATAACCCACAAAATGAAGCCAAAACAGTAAAATAGGAAATCTATTGAAAGTAATCGAAAATAGTGTACTATAGCCTACAAAATGAGGGAAATAAAAATTCTCACTAAAGTGCCCGAAAACTGTGGACTATAGCCCACAAATGAGGCTAAAACAGTCAAGTACTAAATTTTGCGAAAGCAGCCGGAAACTGTGGACTATAACCCACAAAATGAGGCCTAAACAGCAAAAGATAAAATCTCATGAAAGTGATCGAAAACAGTGTACTATAGCCGACAAAATGAGGGAAACAAAAATTATCACGAAAGTGCCCGAAAACGATGGACTCTAATCCACAAAATGAGGCCAAAATTGTTTAATTCGAAATCTCATGGCAGTGATCGAAAACAGTGTACTATAGCCGAAAAAATTAGGGAAATAAAAATTCTCACTAAATTGGATGAAAACTGTGGCCTATAGCCCACAAATGAGGCTAAAAATGCCAATACAAAATTTCACGAAATCAGCATGAAACTTTGGACTACCCACAAAATGAGGCCAAAACAGTCAAATGACCAGAAACTTTGGACAACCCACAAAAATTCTCACTAAATGGCCGAAATCTGTGGACTATAGCCCACAAATGAGGCTAAAACAGTCAAATACAAAATTTTGCGAAAACGGCCGAAAACTGGGGACTATATATAACCGACAAAATGAGGCCAAAATAGTAAAATACGAAATCTCATGAAAGTGATCGAAAACAGTGTACTATAACACACAAAATGACGGAAATAAAAGTTCGCTCAAAAGTCGCCGAAAATTTTAGACTAATTGCCCGCAGATGCGGCTAAAATAGTCAAATACAAATTTTCACGAAAACGACCAGAAATTGTGGACTATAACCCACAAAATGAGGCCAAAACAGTAAAATTGGAAATCAAAGAAAAGTAATCAAAAACAGTGTACTATATAGCCCAAAAAATGAGGGAAATAAAAACTCACTCAAAAGTTGCCGAAAACTTTGGACCATTGCCCGCAGATGAGGCTAAAACAGTAAAATACAAAATTTCACGAAACTATAACCTACAAAATGAGGCTAAAATCGTTTTATTCGAAATTTCATGCCAGTGATCGAAAACAATGTACTATAGCCGTCAAAATTAGGGAAATAAAATTTCTCACTAAAATGGACGAAAACTGTGGACTATAGCCCACAAATGAGGCTAAAACAGTCAAATACAAAATTTAGCGAAAACGGCCGGAAACTATGAACTATAACCCATAAAATGAGGCCAAAATAGTAAAATACGAAATCAAATGAAAGTGATCGAAAACAGTGTACTATACCACACAAAATGAGGAAAATAAAAGTTCACCCAAAAGTCGCTGAAAACTTTGGACTATTGCTCGCAGATGAGGCTATAATAGTCAAATACAAAATTTCACGAAAACGACCAGAAAGTTTGGACAATAACCCACTAAATGAAGCCAAAACAGTAAAATAGGAAATCTAATGAAAGTAATCGAAAACAGCGTACTATAGCCCACAAATGAGGAAACTATGGACTAAAGCCCACAATTGAGGCTAAAACAGTCAAATACTAAATTTCACGAAAGCGGTCGGAAACTGTGGACTATAACCCCCAAAATGAGGCCGAAACAGCAAAATACGAATTCTCATGAAAGTGATCAAAAACAGTGTACAATAGCCCACAAAATGAGGGAAATAAAAATTCTCACGAAAGTGCCCAAAAACGGTGGACTATAACCCACAAAATGAGGCCAAAATTGTTTAATTCGAAATCTCATGTCAGTGATCGAAAACAATGTACTATAGCCGAGAAAATTAGGGAAATAAAAATTCTCACTAAAATGGACCAAAACAGTGGACGATAGGCCACAAATGAGGCTAAAACAGTCATATACAAAATTTCGCGAAAACAGCCCCACAAAATGAGGCCACAATAGTAAAACACGAAATCTCATGAAAGTGATCGAAAACAGTGTAGAACAGGACACAAAATGAGGGAAATAAAAGTTACCTCAAAAGTCGCCGAAAACATTGGACTATTGTCCACAGATGAAGCTAAAACAGTCAAATATAAAATTTTACGAAAACGACCAGAAACTATGGACTATAACTCACAAAATGAAGCCAAAACAGTAAAATAGGAAATCTAATGAAAGTAATCGAAAATAGTGTACTATAGCCCACAAAATGAGGGAAATAAAAATTCTCACTAAAGTGCCTGAAAACTGTGGACTATAGCCCACAAATGAGGCTAAAACAGTCAAGTACTAATTTC
The DNA here is from genome assembly GCA_017893485.1 of Hemerocallis citrina. Classification (NCBI taxonomy): domain Eukaryota; kingdom Viridiplantae; phylum Streptophyta; class Magnoliopsida; order Asparagales; family Asphodelaceae; genus Hemerocallis; species Hemerocallis citrina. The sequence continues at coordinate 101,748,448 of CM030361.1, read as the reverse complement.
GCGAAAGCGACCGGAAACTGTGGACTATAACCCACAAAATGAGGCCAAAACAGCAAAATACGAAATCTCATGGAAGTGATCGAAAACAGTGTACTATAGCCCACAAAATGAGGGAAATAAAAATTCTCACGAAAGTGCCCAAAAACGGTGGACTGTAACCCACAAAATGAGGCCAAAATTGTTTAATTCGAAATCTCATGCCAGTGATCGAAAACAGTGTTCTATAGCCGGCAAAATTAGGGGAAAAAAACTCACTAAAATGAACTTTGGACTATATCCCGCAGATGAGGCGAAAACAATCATTTACAAAGCTTCACGAAAAATGACCGGAACTGGGGACTATACCCACAAAATGAGGCGAAAACAATATAATACGAAATCACTTGAAAGTGATCGAACACAGTGTACTACAACCCACAAAATGAGGGTATTTAAAAATTCTCACTAAAGTGCCCGAAAACTATGGACTATAGCCCACAATTGAGGCTAAAACAGTCAAATACTAAATTTCGCGAAAAAGGCCGGAAACTGTGGACTAAAACCCACAAAATGAGGCCAAAATAGCAAAATACGGAAATCTCATGAAAGTGATCAAAAAGCAGTGTACTATAGCCTACAAAATGAGGGAAACAAAAATTCACACGAAAGTGCCCAAAAACGGTGGACTATAACCCAGAAAATGAGACCAAAATTGTTTAATTCGAAATCTCATGTCAGTTATCAAAAACAGTGTACTATAGCCGAGAAAATTAGGGAAATAAAAATTCTTACTAAAATGGATCAAAACAGTGGACTATAGCCCACAAATGAGGCTAAAACAGTCGTATACAAAATTTCGCGAAAACAGCCCCACAAAATGAGGCCAAAATAGTACAATACGAAATCTCATGAAAGTGATCGAAAATAGTGTTCAATAGGACACAATATGAGGGAAATAAAAATTACCTCAAAAGTCGCCGAAAACTTTGGACTATTGCCCACAGATAAGGCTTAAATAGTCAAATACAAAATTTCACGAAAACAACCAGAAACTGTGGACTATAACCCACAAAATGAAGCCAAAACAATAAAATAGGAAATCTAATGAAAGTAATCGAAAAGAGTGTACTATAGCCCACAAAATGAGGGAAATAAAAATTCTCACTAAAGTGCCCGAAAACTGTGGACTATAGCCCCCCAAATGCGGCTAAAACAGTCAAGTACTAAATTTTGCGAAAGTGGCTGGAAACTGTGGACTATAACCCACAAAATGTGGCCGAAACAGCAAAATACGAAATCTCATGAAAGTGATCGAAAATAGTGTACTATAGCCGACAAAATGAGGGAAACAAAAATTATCACGAAAGTGCCTGAAAACGATGGACTCTAATCCACAAAATGAGGCCAAAATTGTTTAATTCGAAATCTCATGTCAGTGATCGAAAATAGTGTACTATAGCCGAAAAATTAGGGAAATAAAAATTCTCACTAAATTGGACGAAAACTGTGGCCTATAGCCCACAAATGAGGCTAAAAATGTCAAATACAAAATTTCGCGAAAACGGCATGAAACTGTGGACTACTCACAAAATGAGGCCAGAACAGTTATATACGAAATCTCATGAAAGTGATCGAAAAAAGTGAACTACACACAAAATGAGGAAAATAAATGTTCCCTCTTAATTCGTCGAAAACTTTGGACTATAGCCCGCAGATGAGACTAAAACAATCATATAAAAAGCTTCACGAAAAACGACCGGAAACTGGGGACTATACCCACAAAATGAGGCAAAAACCGTATAATACGAAATCACATGAAAGTGATCGAACACAGTGTACTACAGCCCACAAAATGAGGGGAATAAAATTTCTCACTAAAGTGCCTGAAAACTGTGGACTATAGCCCACAATTGAGGCTAAAACAGTCAAACACTAAATTCCGCAAAAGAGGCCGGAAACTGTGGACTAAAACCCACAAAATGAGGCCGAAACAGCAAAATACGAAATCTCATGAAAGTGATAAAAAACAGTGTACTATAGCCCACAAAATGAGGGAAACAAAAATTCACACGAAAGTGCCCAAAAACGGTGGACTATAACCCACAAAATGAGGCCAAAATTGTTTAATTCGAAATATCATGTCAGTTATCGAAAACAATGTACTATAGCCGAGAAAATTAGGGAAATAAAAATTCTCACTAAAATGGACGAAAACAGTGGACGATAGGCCACAAATGAGGCTAAAACAGTCATATACAAAATTTCGCGAAAACGGCCCCACAAAATGAGGCCACAATAGTAAAACACGAAATCTCATGAAAGTGATCGAAAACAGTGTACAAGAGGACACAAAAAGAGGGAAATAAAAGTTACCTCAAAAGTCGCCGAAAACTTTGGACTATTGTACACAGATGAAGCTAAAATAGTCAAATATAAAATTTCACGAAAACGACCAGAAACTGTGGACTATAACCCACAAAATGAAGCCAAAACAGTAAAATAGGAAATCTAATGAAAGTAATCGAAAATAGTGTACTATAGCCCACAAAATGAGAGAAATAAAAATTCTCACTAAAGTGCCCGAAAACTGTGGACTATAGCCCCCCAAATGAGGCTAAAACAGTCAAGTATTAAATTTTGCGAAAGTGGCCGGAAACTGTGGACTATAACCCACAAAATGTGGCCGAAACAGCAAAATACGAAATCTCATGAAAGTGATCGAAAATAGTGTACTATAGCCAACAAAAATGAGGGAAACAAAAATTATCACGAAAGTGCCTGAAAACGATGGACTCTAATCCACAAAATGAGGCCAAAACTGTTTAGTTCGAAATCTCATGTCAGTGATCGAAAATAGTGTACTATGGCCGAAAAATTAGGGCAATAAAAATTCTCACTAAATTGGACGAAAACTGTGGCTTATAGCCCACAAATGAGGCTAAAAATGTCAAATACAAAATTTCGCGAAAACGGCATTAAACTGTGGACTACCCACAAAATGAGGCCAAGACTGTAAAATACAAATTCTCATGAAAGTGATCGAAAACAGTATACTATAGCACACAAAATGAGGAAAATAAATGTTCCTTCTTAAGTCGCCGAAAACTTTGGACTATAGCCCGCAGATGAGGCTAAAACAATCATATACAAAGCTTCACGAAAAACGACCGGAAACTTGGGACTATACCCACAAAATGAGGCGAAAACAGTATAATATGAAATCACATGAAAGTGATCAAACACAGTGTACTACAGCCCACAAAATGAGGGAAATAAAAATTCCCACTAAAGTGCCCGAAAACTATGGACTATAGCCCACAATTGAGACTAAAACAGTCAAATACTAAATTTCGCGAAAGAGGCCGGAAACTGTGGACTAAAACCCACAAAATGAGGTCGAAATAGCAAAATACGGAAATCTCATGAAAGTGATCAAAAACAGTGTACTATAGCCCACAAAATGAGGGAAACAAAAATTCACACGAAAGTGCCCTAAAACGGTGGACTATAACCCACAAAATGATGCCAAAATTGTTTAATTCAAAATCTCATGTCAGTTATCGAAAACAATGTACTATAGCCGACAAAAATTAGGAAAATAAAAATTCTCACTAAAATGGACGAAAACAGTGGACTATAGCCCACAAATGAGGCTAAAACAGTCATATACAAAATTTCGCGAAAACAGCCCCACAAAATGAGGCCAAAATAGTACAATACGAAATCTCATGAAAGAGATTGAAAACAGTGTATAATAGGACACAATACGAGGGAAATAAAGTTACCTCAAAAGTCACCGAAAACTTTGGACTATTGCCCACAGATAAGGCTAAAACAGTCAAATACTAAATTTCACGAAAACGACCAGAAACTGTGGACTATAACCCACAAAATGAAGCCAAAACAGTAAAATATGAAATCTAACTAAAGTAATCGAAAATAGTGTACTATAGCCCACAAAATGAGGGAAATAAAAATTCTCACTAAAGTGCCCGAAAACGGTGGACATAGCCCACAAATGAGGCTAAAACCGTCAAGTACTAAATTTCGCGAAAGCGGCCGGAAACTGTGGACTATAACCCACAAAAAGTGGCCGAAACAGCAAAATATGAAATCTCATGAAAGTGATCGAAAACAGTGTACTATAGCCGACAAAATGAGGGAAACAAAAGTTATCACGAAAGTGCCCGAAAACGATGGACTCTAATCCACAAAATGAGGCCAAAATTGTTTAATTCGAAATCTTATGTCAATGATCGAAAACAGTGTCCTATAGCCGACAAAATTAGGAAAATAAAAATTCTCACTAAAATGGACGAAAACAGTGGACTATACCCCACAAATGAGGCTAAAACAGTTAATTACGAAATTTTGCAAAAGCGGCCGGAAACTGTGGACTATAACCCACAAAATGAGGCCGAAACAGCAAAATACGAAATCTCATGAAAGTGATCGAAAACAGTGTACGATAGCCGACAAAATGAGGGAAACAAAAATTACCACGAAAGTGCCCGAAAACGATGGTCTAAATTGTTTAATTCGAAATCTCATGTCAGTGATCGAAAACAGTGTACTATAGCCGAAAAAATTAGGGAAATAAAAATTCTCACTAAATTGGACGAAAACTATGGCCTATAGCCCACAATTGAGGCTAAAAATGTCAAATACAAAATTTCGCGAAAACGGCATGAAACTGTGGACTACTCACAAAATGAGGCCAAAACAGTAAAATACGAAATCTCATGAAAGTGATCGAAAAAAATGTACTACACACAAAATGAGGAAAATAAATGTTCCCTCTTAAGTCGCCGAAAACTTTGGACTATAGCCCGCAGATAAGGCTAAAACAATCATATACAAAGCTTCACGAAAAACGACCGGAAACTGGGGACTATACCCACAAAATGAGGCGAAAACAGAATAATACAAAATCACATGAAAGTGATCGAACACAGTGTACTACAGCTCACAAAATGGGGGAAATAAAAATTCTCACTAAAGTGCCCGAAAACTGTGGACTATAGCCCACAATTGAGGCTAAAACAGTCAAATACTAAATTTCACGAAAGAGGCCGGAAACTGTGGACTAAAACCCACAAAATGAGGCCGAATGAGCAAAATACGAAATCTCATGAAAGTGATCAAAAACAGTGTACTATAGCCCACAAAATGAGGGAAACAAAAATTCACACGAAAGTGCTAAAAAACGGTGGACTATAACCCACAAAATGAGGCCAAAATTGTTTAATTCGAAATCTCATGTCAGTTATCGAAAACAATGTACTATAGCCGAGAAAATTAGGGAAATAAAAATTCTCACTAAAATGGACGAAAATAGTGGACGATAGGCCACAAATGAGGCTAAAACAGTCATATACAAAATTTCGCGAAAACGGCCCTACAAAATGAGGCCACAATTGTAAAACACGAAATCTCAAGTAAGTGATCGAAAAGAGTGTACAATAGGACACAAAATGAGGGAAATAAAAGTTACCTCAAAAGTCGCCGAAAACTTTGGACTATTGTCCACAGATGAAGCTAAAACAGTCAAATATAAAATTTCACTAAAACGACCAGAAACTGTGGACTATAACCCACAAAATGAAGCCAAAACAGTAAAATAGGAAATCTAATGAAAGTAATCGAAAATAGTGTACTATAGCCCACAAAATGAGGGAAATAAAAATTCTCACTAAAGTGCCCGAAAACTGTGGACTATAGCCCACAAATGAGGCTAAAATAGTCAAGTACTAAATTTTGCGGAAGCGGCCGGAAACTGTGGACTATAACCCACAAAATGAGGCCGAAACAGCAACATACGAAATCTCATTAAAGTTATCGAAAATAGTGTACTATAGCCGACAAAATGAGGGAAACAAAAATTATGACGAAAGTTCCCGAAAACGATGGACTCTAATCCACAAAATGAGGCCAAAATTTTTTAATTCGAAATCTCATGTCAGTGATCGAAAACAGTGTACTATAGCCGAAAAAATTACGGAAATAAAAATTCTCACTAAATTGGACGAAAACTATGGCCTATGGCCCACAAATGAGGCTAAAAATGTCAATTACAAAATTTCGCGAAAACGGCATCAAAACTGTGGAGTACCCAAAAAATGAGGCCAAAACAGTAAAATACGAAATCTCATGAAAGTGATCGAAAACAGTGTACTATAGCACACAAAATGAGGAAAATAAATGTTCCCTCTTATGTCGCCTAAAACTTTGGACTATAACCCGCAGATGAGGCTAAAACAATCATTTACAAAGCTTCACGAAAAACGATCGGAAATTGGGGACTATACCCACAAAATGAGGCGAAAACAGTATAATACGAAATCACATGAAAGTGATCGTACACAGTGTACTACAGCCCACAAAATGAGGGAAATAAAAATTCTCACTAAAGTGCTCGAAAACTATGGACTATAGCCCACAATTGAGGCTAAAATAGTCAAATATTAAATTTCGCGAAAGAGGCCGGAAACTGTGGATTAAAACCCACAAAATGAGGCCGAAATAGCAAAATACGGAAATCTCATGAATGTGATAAAAAACAGTGTACTATAGCCTACAAAATGAGGGAAACAAAAATTCACACGAAAGTGCCCAAAAACGGTGGACTATTACCCACAAAATGAGGCCAAAATTTTTTAATTCGAAATCTCATGTAAGTTATCAAAAACAGTGTACTATAGCCGAGAAAATTAGGGAAATAAAAATTCTCACTAAAATGGATGAAAATAGTGGACTATAGCCCACAAATGAAGCTAAAATAGTCGTATACAAAATTTCGCGAAAACAGCCCCAGAAAATGAGGCCAAAATAGTACAATACGAAATCTCATGAAAGTGATCGAAAACAGTGTACAATAGGACACAATATGAGGGAAATAAAAGTTACCTCAAAAGTCGCCGAAAACTTTGGACTATTGCCCACAGATAAGGCTTAAACAGTCAAATACAAAATTTCACGAAAACGACCAGAAACTGTGGACTATAACCCACAAAATGAAACCAAAACAGTAAAATAGGAAATCTAATGAAAGTAATCGAAAATAGTGTAATATAGCCCACAAAATGAGGGAAATAAAAATTCTCACTAAAGTGCCCGAAAACTGTGGACTATAGCCCCCCAAATGCGGCTAAAACAGTCAAGTACTAAATTTTGCGAAAGTGGCCAGAAACTGTGGACTATAACCCTCAAAATGTGGCCGAAACAGCAAAATACGAAATCTCATGAAAGTGATCGAAAATAGTGTACTATAGCCGACAAAATGAGGGAAACAAAAATTATCACGAAAGTGCCTGAAAACGATGGACTCTAATTCACAAAATGAGGCCAAAATTGTTTAATTCGAAATCTCATGTCAGTGATCGAAAATAGTGTACTATAGCCGAAAAATTAGGGAAATAAAAATTCTCACTAAATTGGACGAAAACTGTGGCCTATAGCCCACAAATGAGGCTAAAAATGTCAAATACAAAATTTCGCGAAAACGGCATGAAACTGTGGACTACTCACAAAATGAGGCCAGAACAGTTATATACGAAATCTCATGAAAGTGATCGAAAAAAGTGTACTACACACAAAATGAGGAAAATAAATGTTCCCTCTTAAGTCGTCGAAAACTTTGGACTATAGCCCACTGATTAGACTAAAACAATCATATACAAAGCTTCAAGAAAAACGACCGGAAACTGGGGACTATACCCACAAAATGAGGCAAAAACCGTATAATACGAAATCACATGAAAGTGATCGAACACAGTGTACTACAGCCCACAAAATGAGGGGAATAAAATTTCTCACTAAGTGCCTGAAAACTGTGGACTATAGCCCACAATTGAGGCTAAAACAGTCAAATACTAAATTCCGCAAAAGAGGCCGGAAACTGCGGACTAAAACCCACAAAATGAGGCCGAAACAGCAAAATACGAAATCTCATGAAAGTGATAAAAAAACAGTGTATATAGCCCACAAAATGAGGGAAACAAAAATTCACACGAAAGTACCCAAAAACGGTGGACTATAACCCACAAAATGAGGCCAAAATTGTTTAATTTGAAATCTCATGTCAGTTATCGAAAACAATGTACTATAGCTGAGAAAATTAGGGAAATAAAAAATCTCACTAAAATGGACGAAAACAGTGGACGATAGGCCACAAATGAGGCTAAAACAGTCATATACAAAATTTCGCGAAAACGGCCCCATAAAATGAGGCCACAATAGTAAAACACGAAATCTCATGAAAGTGATCGAAAACAGTGTACAATAGGACACAAAAAGAGGGAAATAAAAGTTACCTCAAAAGTCGCCGAAAACTTTGGACTATTGTACACAGATGAAGCTAAAACAGTCAAATATAAAATTTCACGACAACGACCAGAAACTGTGGACTATAACCCACAAAATGAAGCCAAAACAGTAAAATAGGAAATCTAATGAAAGTAATCGAAAATAGTGTACTATAGCTCACAAAATGAGGGAAATAAAAATTCTCACTAAAGTGCCCGAAAACTGTGGACTATACCCCCCCAAATGAGGCTAAAACAGTCAAGTACTAAATTTTGCGAAAGTGGCCGGAAACTGTGGACTATAACCCACAAAATGTGGCCGAAACAGCAGAATACGAAATCTCATTAAAGTTATCGAAAATAGTGTACTATAGCCGACAAAATGAGGGAAACAAAAATTATGACGAAAGTGCCCCGAAACGATGGACTCTAATCCACAAAATGAGGCCAAAATTTTTTAATTCGAAATCTCATGTCAGTGCTCGAAAACAGTGTACTATAGCCGAAAAAATTACGGAAATAAAAATTCTCACTAAATTGGACGAAAACTGTGGCCTATAGCCCACAAATGAGGCTAAAAATATCAAATACAAAATTTTGCGAAAACGGCATCAAAACTGTGGAGTACCCAAAAAATGAGGCCAAAACAGTAAAATACGAAATCTCATGAAAGTGATCGAAAACAGTGTACTATAGTACACAAAATGAGGAAAATAAATGTTCCCACTTAAGTCGCCAAAAACTTTGGACTATAGCCCGCAGATGAGGCTAAAACAATCATATACAAAACTTCACGAAAAACGACCGGAAACTTGGGACTATACCCACAAAATGAGGCAAAAACAGTATAATATGAAATCACATGAAAGTGATCGAACACAGTGTACTACAGCCCACAAAATGAGGGAAATAAAAATTCTCACTAAAGTGCCCCAAAACTCTGGACTATAGCCCACAATTGAGGCTAAAACAGTCAAATACTAAATTTCGCGAAAGTGGCCGGAAACTGTGGACTAAAACCCACAAAATGAGGCCGAAATAGCAAAATACGGAAATCTCATGAAAGTGATCAAAAACAGTGTACTATAGCCCACAAAATGAGGGAAACAAAAATTCACCCGAAAGTGCCCTAAAACGGTGGACTATAACCCACAAAATGAGGCCAAAATTGTTTAATTCGAAATCTCATGTCAGTTATCGAAAACAATGTACTATAGCCGAGAAAATTAGGGAAATAAAAATTCTCACTAAAATGGACGAAAACAGTGGACTATAGCCCACAAATGAGGCTAAAAGAGTCATATACAAAATTTCGCGAAAACAGTCCCACAAAATGAGGCCAAAATAGTACAATATGAAATCTCATGAAAGAGATCGAAAACAATGTACAATAGGACACAATACGAGGAAAATAAAAGTTACCTCAAAAGTCACCGAAAACTTTGGACTATTGCCCACAGATAAGGCTAAAACAGTCAAATACAAAATTTCACGAAAACGACCAGAAACTGTGGACTATAACCCACAAAATGAAGCCAAAATAGTAAAATAGGAAATCTATCGAATGTAATCGAAAATAGTGTACTATAGCCCACAAAATGAGGGAAATAAAAATTCTCACTAAAGTGCACGAAAACGGTGGACATAGCCCACAAATGAGGCTAAAACTGTCAAGTACTAAATTTCGCGAAAGTGGCCGGAAACTGTGGACTATAACACACAAAAAGTGGCCGAAACAGCAAAATACGAAATCTCATGAAAGTGATCGAAAACAGTGTACTATAGCCGACAAAATGAGAGAAACAAAAGTTATCACGAAAGTGCCCGAAAACGATGGACTCTAATCCACAAAATGAGGCCAAAATTGTTTAATTCGAAATCTTATGTCAATGATCGAAAACAGTGTACTATAGCCGACAAAATTAGGGAAATAAAAATTCTCACTAAAATGGACGAAAACTGTGGATTATAGCCCACAAATGAGGCTAAAACAATTAATTACGAAATTTTGCAAAAGCGGCCGGAAACTGTGGACTATAACCCACAAAAGCAGGCCAAAACAGCAAAATACGAAATCTCATGAAAGTGATCGAAAACAGTGTACTATAGCCGACAAAATGAGGGACACAAAAATTACCACGAAAGTGCCCGAAAACGATGGACTAAATTGTTTAATTCGAAATCTCATGTCAGTGATCGAAAACAGTGTACTATAGCCCAAAAAATTAGGGAAATAAAAATTCTTACTAAATTGGACGAAAACTGTGGCCTATAGCCCACAATTGAGGCTAAAAATGTCAAATACAAAATTTCGCGAAAACGGCATGAAACTGTGGACTACTCACAAAATGAGGCCAAAACAGTAAAATACGAAATCTCATGAAAGTGATCGAAAAAAATGTACTACACACAAAATGAGGAAAATAAATGTTCCCTCTTAAGTCGCCGAAAACTTTGGACTATAGCCCGCAGATGAGGCTAAAACAATCATATACAAAGCTTCACGAAAAACGACCGGAAACTAGGGACTATACCCACAAAATGAGGCGAAAACAGAATAATACAAAATCACATGAAAGTGATCGAACACAGTGTACTACAGCTCACAAAATGGGGGAAATAAAAATTCTCACTAAAGTGCCCGAAAACTGTGGACTATAGCCCACAATTGAGGCTAAAACAGTCAAATACTAAATTTCACGAAAGAGGCCGGAAACTGTGGACTAAAACCCACAAAATGAGGCCGAATGAGCAAAATACGAAATCTCATGAAAGTGATCAAAAACAGTGTACTATAGCCCACAAAATGAGGGAAACAAAAATTCACACGAAAGTGCTAAAAAACGGTGGACTATAACCCACAAAATGAGGCCAAAATTGTTTAATTCGAAATCTCATGTCAGTTATCGAAAACAATGTACTATAGCCGAGAAAATTAGGGAAATAAAAATTCTCACTAAAATGGACGAAAATAGTGGACGATAGGCCACAAATGAGGCTAAAACAGTCATATACAAAATTTCGCGAAAACGGCCCTACAAAATGAGGCCACAATTGTAAAACACGAAATCTCAAGTAAGTGATCGAAAAGAGTGTACAATAGGACACAAAATGAGGGAAATAAAAGTTACCTCAAAAGTCGCCGAAAACTTTGGACTATTGTCCACAGATGAAGCTAAAACAGTCAAATATAAAATTTCACTAAAACGACCAGAAACTGTGGACTATAACCCACAAAATGAAGCCAAAACAGTAAAATAGGAAATCTAATGAAAGTAATCGAAAATAGTGTACTATAGCCCACAAAATGAGGGAAATAAAAATTCTCACTAAAGTGCCCGAAAACTGTGGACTATAGCCCACAAATGAGGCTAAAATAGTCAAGTACTAAATTTTGCGGAAGCGGCCGGAAACTGTGGACTATAACCCACAAAATGAGGCCGAAACAGCAACATACGAAATCTCATTAAAGTTATCGAAAATAGTGCACTATAGCCGACAAAATGAGGGAAACAAAAATTATGACGAAAGTGCCCGAAAACGATGGACTCTAATCCACAAAATGTGGCCAAAATTTTTTAATTCGAAATCTCTTGTTAGTGCTCGAAAACAGTGTACTATAGCCGAAAAAATTACGGAAATAAAAATTCTCACTAAATTGGACGAAAACTGTGGCCTATAGCCCACAAATGAGGCTAAAAATATCAAATACAAAATTTCGCGAAAACGGCATCAAAACTGTGGAGTACCCAAAAAATGAGGCCAAAACAGTAAAATACGAAATCTCATGAAAGTGATCAAAAACAGTGTACTATAGCACACAAAATGAGGAAAATAAATGTTCCCTCTTAAGTCGCCGAAAACTTTGGACTATAGCCCGCAGATGAGGCTAAAACATTCATTTACAAAGCTTCACGAAAAACGATCGGAAACTGGGGACCATACCCACAAAATGAGGCGAAAACAGTATAATACGAAATCACATGAAAGTGATCGAACACAGTGTACTACAGCCCACAAAATGAGGGAAATAAAAATTCTCACTAAAGTGCTCGAAAACTATGGACTATAGCCCACAATTGAGGCTAAAACAGTCAAATATTAAATTTCGCGAAAGAGGCCGGAAACTGTGGATTAAAACCCACAAAATGAGGCCGAAACAGCAAAATACGGAAATCTCATGAATGTGATAAAAAACAGTGTACTATAGCCTACAAAATGAGGGAAACAAAAATTCACACGAAAGTGCCCAAAAATGGTGGACTATAACCCACAAAATGAGACCAAAATTGTTTAATTCGACATCTCATGTCAGTTATCGAAAACAATGTACTATAGTTGAGAAAATTAGGGAAATAAAAATTCGCACTAAAATGAACGAAAACACTGGACTATATCCCACAAATGAGGCTGAAACAGCCATATACAAAATTTCGAGAAAACGGCCCCACAAAAGGAGGCCAAAATAGTACAATACGAAATCTCATGAAAGTGATCGAAAACATTGCACAATAGGATACAATATGAGGGAAATAAAAGTTACCTCAAATGTCATCGAAAACTTTGGACTATTGCCCACAGATAAGGCTAAAACAGTCAAATACAAAATTTCACGAAAACGACCAGAAACTGTGGACTATAACCCACAAAATGAAGCCAAAACAGTAAAATAGGAAATCTAATGAAAGTAATCGAAAATAGTGTACTATAGCCCACAAAATGAGGGAAATAAAAATTCTCACTAAAGTGCCCGAAAACTGTGGACTATAGCCCACAAATGAGGCTAAAACAGTCAAGTACTAAATTTCGCGAAAGCGGCCGGAAACTGTGGACTATAACCCACAAAAAGAGGCCGAAACAGCAAAATACGAAATCTCATGAAAGTGATCGAAAACAGTATACTATAGCCGACAAAATGAGGGAAACAAAAGTTATCACGAAAGTGCCCGAAAACGATGGACTCTTATCCACAAAATGAGGCCAAAATTGTTTAGTTCGAAATCTTATGTCAATGAACAAAAACAGTGTACTATAGCTGACAAAATTAGGGAAATAAAATTTCTCACTAAAATGGACGAAAACTGTGGACTATAGCGGGGTTAGGATCGAATAGAGCGGGTTATAGGATTTGAATAGGGTAGATTGGGTTTTAATTCGGATCTAACAGGGTAGGGAATCAAATAACGAACAAATAGTCCATGAAATATATGATTTAGACTCAAATAAATCATATAGAGATAAATATTAGCAGAAGAAATTAAATTAGAAGATTGAAGTCACAGAATAGAGCGACGACAATAAAGATGGTTTATTAGGAACGAAGAAAGATTACACAGTCCTAAAAGAATAAAAGAGTACAATCAGAAAGAATACCCAGGAAAATAAATACATACAAAAATACAAGAAATGGAAAATACAGGGGTTACAAATACCTTCTAATTATATCGTATCTTGGATAGCTTGAAAATATGTTGTGGATGAAGAATGAGATGACCCAATACAATGTTGGAGATTTTGAGAATGGGGGAGTTGAATTTTGATGGGAGAGGGAGAGGAGGTAGGAGGAAGTTTGAAAGGAAACAATTGTGGGATTTTGAGTTTCGGGTTCGAGAGTGAGAGGGGAAATAGATCTAAAGTGAAAGGGGAAGGAGAAGAGGAGCCACTATTTATATGCAATGAAAATTATAACTGATGCCGCTATCCCTAATATCGACATCTGTAATGTGAATGCTGTTGTTGGGGATAACGGCATCAACTATTGGATTTTTTCACACCTGTAAATTTTTTCTCAAGTCAGAGAGAGTACACGATTAGGAATAAGTTAACTGATGCCGTTACTCCAAATTGCGGCATGCGAATTTTTTTCAGAGATGCCGCTATTGGAAATAACGACATATAAATAACCTATGTCGTTATTTCCAATAGCAGTTAATGCTGACGTGTACAAAACTAGGCCAGTTGGGTAAATATTTTCGAAAATGGGTTAGATCGGTCAATATTTTCAAAAAGTCGGTTAGTATGAAAAAAATCGCCTATTTATAGGCAGTCAGAGTTTGTTACAGATCAAGAAAATGGGTGGGACTTGAGTCATGTGACCCGCGCGTGAGTAACGCACCCGCTCAAATAATTACAATTGAATTTGAAAAACATGCGCTATTCGCGTAAAATATTGATGCATGATTTACATTTTATATCAACTAATACCACTCTCCAATACTCCTGAGTAGATAATTGTCTTCATCAGCATCCTTAACAACTCCCCTTCCTTTCAAATCGAATTTGCCTCAAGTTCGAAGCTAGTAAAACATTTGCACAACTCATCAACATCAACGTAAGAAGCTTGATCCTCACTGAGCCCTTTCCATTTAACCAATAATTGAATACCCGTGCGATTACTCTTCTTGAAAAACTGCCTCTGCAAGACACGGTCAGGTACTAGATCTGAATCAACCTCATCCCACCAAGATGGTTGTAATTCAGAAATAGGTAATTAAGGTCCATGTCACATTTTAAGCTTCAAGCTTCGACACATGGAATACATGATGTATGGTTGCTGAAGGAGGTAATTCTAATCTGTATGCCACCTAACCAACCCCTTCCAGCACCCTATAAGGTCCAAAATATCTGATCGACAGCTTGTGAGGCGGGAACCTTTAACTGTGGATTGTCTGTATGGTTGTAACCGAAACAACACCAAATCACCAACATAGAATTCTCTCTCAATGCGGTGCTTATCAGCAAAATGTTTCATCCTCTCATGAGCAGCAATGATGTTGTCCTTCAACAGCTGTAACACCGCATCCCTATTCAACAAAACCTCACCACATCCGAACGAGAGGTAATACCCAACACATAATGATGTGGAGTTGGAGGATTTCGACCATATAAAGCCTGGAAAGGAGTAATCTCGATAGTTGAGTGCCAATTAGTATTGAACCAAAACTCCGCTCAACTCAACCACTGAACCCAATCATTTTGCTTCAATCAATACAAGCAATGAAGATACATTTCCACTGATTTATTAACTATCTTTGTTTGGCCATCGGTTTGGAGGTGGTATGTTGTTGAGTGCAACAATCAACTGCCTTGAAGCTTGAAAAACTTCTTCCAAAAGCTACTAACAAAGACATGATCCCTATCACTAACAATACTCCGTGGCATACCGTCCAATCAACTAACTTGATCAACAAATACATGGGCTATGGTCTGTGCTGAGAAGGGATGTGCCATGCTAATGAAATAGACATATTTTGTCAACCGGTCCACCACCACCACGATAACTGACTTGCCTATGCTTTTTGGAAACCTCTCAATAAAATCCATGGAAATTTCCTCCCACACTTGATCAGGTATAGGCAGAGGCTGCAATAACCCTACAGGAGCTACAATTTCACTTTTGTTCTTTTGAAAAATTAAACACTGCCGCACTAGTTTCTTAATATGCTTACTCATACAATGCCAAATAAAGGATCTTCAGATTCTATGCAGAGTCTTATGAAATCCAGAATGACCTCCCAAAGTTGAAGAGTGATTGTCCAAGAATATTAGCTTCTTGATATTGGCAGTAGGACTTCACAAAATTCGACCTCTGTATTACCAAACCCCTCCTTTCACCCTATAGTGATCAGGGGATAATTTTCTTTCGTCCATTTCCTCTTGCAACTGAGCAAAGTATTCATCATGTAGAACCATAGCCTTAACTTCCTCCAATCATTGAGGCACTACAAACGTAATCTCACATAGCTCAGCAGCCTGAGAAACTCTTCGTGACAAAGCATTAGCGCCAAAGTTGTCTTTCCCTTAATATATTTGATAATAAAATTAAAACCCAAGAGTTTCCACAACCACTGCTCTTGCATCTCAGTATTAATTCGTTGTTCCAGGATGAATTTGATGCTTTTTTGATCTATTTTAATGACAAATAATGGCCCGACCTCTTTCTCATAAGTGGACAAACTCAAAACTTTACCCTTGAGATCTTTACTCATGTACGCAATTGGATGGAAATCTTGCATCAAAACAACCCCTATACCATACTTCGAAGCATTAGTCTCAAGAACAAAATCCTCACACAAATAAGGAAGCTTGAGTACAGGGGATGTAGTAAGAGCTGATTTGAGACTGTTGAACGCATCTCTTGCTACACTACTACACTTAAATGCATTCTTCTTAAGGAGCTGAGTTAAGGGAATAGCTACGCCACCATCACTTCACACAAACTTGCGAAAATACCCGGTTAAGCCCCAAAACCCCCTCAATTTCTTCACTGTAGAAGGCTCATGCCAACTTTTGACAACTTCGAACTTCCTTGGATTAACATCAATGCCATCGTCACTGATAATGTGACCCAAATACTCAACAGATGTCAGTTCAAAGCAGCACTTACCTTAGCAATCAATTTATTTTTGCTCACAGTTTGCAGAGTTAGAGACAAATGTTGTAGATGACTCTCCCAAGTCTTGTTATACACCAAGATATCATAAAAAATACTAATATAAAGCTCCGAAGATACTCCTGAAAAATTTCATTCATCGAGCACTGAAAAGAGTGGGCGCATTGTTGAGACCGAAGGGCATAACCACAAATTCATAATGGCCCTGGTGGGTTCGAAAGGAAGTTTTGGGAAGGTCATCTTCACTTACTCTGATTTGATGGTATCCAAATTTTAGATCAATTTTGGAGAACTTAGCACCATGTAGTTCATTTAACAATTCCTCTATCACGGGAATGAGAAATTTGGCTTTAATTGTCTGTGAATTGTGCTCTTGATAATCAACACACAACCTCCAACTTCTAGCCGCTTTTTAAACTAGAATAACGAGTGAAGCACATGGACTACTACTGGTCCTGATTAACCCAGAGTTCAACAACTCCTTGATTTGTTTCTCAATCTCATTTTTATGATAGAATGGGTTTTTATTGTTGTGCAGAATACAAACTAACCAACAATCAAACGAGAGAAACAGCGAGAAAAACAGAAAAACAAGCAACACAAGAACACAAGATTTAATGTGGTTCGGCAAAACACATGCCTACATCCACGGGGCGGTTGGGGTTTCTTCTTGCTATAATCAACGATGGGCAAAACAAAGTTTACAAGAGATGACGGCTGCAAAATCCGAAAAGAGGTCTCTAATTTCGTCTCTACATTACAAAACCCTAACGGGTCGTATTTATAGGGAAACTATTGGGCCTTTCGAAATGGGCCTATTCTGGATCCAAAACCCGCCGACAGTCGACTGGTCGAATTACCAGTCGACTGATACTTCCTTCGGGACAGTCGACTGATCAGTCGACTGCTGCTGCTGTATCTATAGTCTTTGAAACTCCTCTCTGGACAGTCGCCTGATCCTCCAACCCAGTCGACTGATATACTGGAACTTTCATTTGCTGCAGATACTCCAAAACAATCTGAACCAGAATCGAGCCATTATCCTACAATCTCCACCTTGGCGAGATCTTCCAAGTATCCAACAATCTCCACCTTGGTGAGATCTTCCAAGTAGCCAAAGCAATCTCCAAAAATACTCCAAAACAACTGCTCATCACCAAATGTAACAAATTCCAAACTCCACCTTAGTATGATATCACATACTAGGCAAACAAATAGCGAAGCACCATCCCAACCGCCCATGCCAAATCATCAAACATGCAAAATATTAGCCAGGTTCATGCAATGCTTGAACTTGGCTGCTCCAACAACTTTGGTCAACATATCAGCAGGATTATCAGCTGTTCCAATCTTCACCAAATGAATATCACCATCCTTTATCAAATCACGCACAAAATGATAACGGACATCAATATGTTTGGTCATCGAATGATGAACTTGGTTCTTCGCTAAATGAATAGCACTCTGACTGTCACAGTGTACCTCCACCTTCTCCCGATGAATTCCCAAGCTCTTCAAAAGTCCATGTATCCAAATAGCTTCCTTCATGGCCTCAGCAACTGCCATGTATTCAGCCTCAGTAGTAGACAACGCTACAGTGGACTGTAAATTGGACCTCCAACTTATAGGTGCTCTAGCCATAGTAAACAAATAGCCTGTAGTAGACCGCCTCTTATCTAGATCACCTGCATAGTCTGAATCAACATAACCCACCAATAACCTGCTAATATTGTCATCCCTTTCAAACTTCAAACCCACATCTGTGGTGCCACTTATGTACCTCAAAATCCATTTAGCTGCTTGCCAATGCTCTTTGCCTGGATCATGCATATATCGACTAACCATACTCACCGCCTGAGAGATGTCTGGTCGAGTACACACCATGGCATACATCAAACTGCCAACCACACTAGTGTAAGGTACATTTGCCATATACTGTCTCTCTTCATCTGTACTTGGAGACTGAGAAGCACTAATTCTGAAATGAGGGGCTAAGGGTGTACTGACTGGTTTAGTTTTCTCATCTATACCAAACCGTTTCAGCACCTTCAAAAGATATTGCTTCTGTGTCAAACTTACTATGCCCTTTGCCCTGTCTCTAGCTATCTCCATCCCAAGTATCTTCTTGGCTTCACCAAGATCCTTCATCTCGAATTCAGAACTCAGCTGATTCTTCAAATTTTGAATCTCCTTAGCATTTTTAGAGGCAATCAACATATCATCCACATATAATAACAGATATATGAAAGAACCATTCTGCAACTTCCTGAAGTAGACACAATGATCATACTCACTTCTGGAATATCCCTGCACTTTCATAAACTGATCAAACCTCAAATACCACTGCCTTGGAGATTGCTTCAACCCATAAAGAGACTTCTTCAACCTGCAAACACAATTTTCCTTCCCAGCCGTCTTAAACCCATCTGGCTGCAACATATAAATTTCTTCATCTAGATCCCTATGTAAGAACGCAGTCTTCACATCCATCTGTGTCAATTCAAGATCAAACTGTGCTACCAATGCCAACAAAATCCGAATAGAAGGATGCTTCACAACTGGAGAGAACACTTCATTATAGTCAATTCCTTCCTGTTGAGCATACCCCTTTGCAACTAGTCTAGCCTTGAACCGAACACTGCCTTTTGGACCTTCTTTCTTCGTATACACCCACTTGCAACCAATTGCTTTCTTCCCCTTTGGTAGTTGCACTAGATCCCAAGTCTTATTCTTATGAAGAGAGTTCATCTCTTCATCCATAGCAACTTTCCAATCTGCATTTTCTGAACTTCTAATGGCTTCTTTGAAGTTGGAGGGAACTTCATCATCCACAATGGGAAGAGCAAATGCAACTGTATCTGTAAAGCGAGACGGTCGTTTGATATCTCTTCTTTGCCTTCTTACTGCAATTGATTCTTCCTGCTGGATAGGAACTTCTTCATCATTCTCAGTATCAACCACATCATCATCATTTTGGGCAGGATTTTCAACTGAAAGCTTTTCTAACTCCACCTGTTGGAGAACTCTCCCATTCTGCTGCTGCTGTCGATCATCAGTCGACTGATACTGTACACCAGTCGACTGTCCCGAGCTTCTGCTGCTCACCTGTTGGAGAACTTTCCCGCTATTCTGCTGCTCACCAGTCGACTGTCCCGAGCCTATCATGCTGGTCTCATCAAAGGTCACATCCCTGCTGATTACTAACTTTTTCTGTTCTGGACACCACAACCTGTAACCTTTGACACCAGTACTAAAACCAACAAATATAGCCTTTTTGGCTCTTGCATCAAGTTTAGTTTCAGTTACATGAAAATAAGCAGGACAACCAAATATATGCAAAAAACTATAATC
Organism: Hemerocallis citrina; assembly: GCA_017893485.1. Lineage (NCBI taxonomy): Eukaryota > Viridiplantae > Streptophyta > Magnoliopsida > Asparagales > Asphodelaceae > Hemerocallis > Hemerocallis citrina. The sequence continues at coordinate 101,728,423 of CM030361.1, read as the reverse complement.
AGATGCAGGTTTACCACTCCATACCTCAATAGGCGTTTTGCCTTCAAGTGCTGCTGATGGTAAACGGTTGACAATGTGGCTTGCATATATAACAGCTTCTGCCCAAAATGTCTTCTTCAATCCAGACTGTGCTAGCATACATCTCACCTTCTCAAGTAAGGTTCTGTTCATCCTTTCTGCAACCCCATTTTGCTGTGGAGTCTTCCTAACTGTGAAGTGCCTCTGGATCCCTTCATCTTCACACAATTTCAGAAACGGATCGTTCTTGTATTCCCCTCCATTATCTGACCTCAGAACCTTAATCTTCCTACCAGTCTGATTTTCAACTTTCTTCTTCCAACTTGTGAACAATGTCAAAACTTCATCTTTGTGCTTCATGGTATATACCCAAACTCGTCTGGAGTAATCATCAACAAAAGTAACAAACCAGTGTCTACCACTCATAGAAGGTGTCTGAGTAGGGCCCCAAACATCTGTGTGCACATAATCGAGGATACCCTTTGTCTGATGTACAGCTGTACCAAATTTCACCGTAGTTTGCTTACCCAAAACACAATGTTCACAAAATTCCAACTTGCACCCTTTAGCATCTTTAAGCAACCCTTGCTTCACAAGCCCCTGCAAGGCCTTTTCTCCTGCATGCCCGAGTCGCATATGCCACAACCTAGTAGAGTCGGGAACAACCTGTTTAGGCCTTTCAGTTACACTGGCAGCCTGACCCAAATATGTTTTTCCCTGCAAGAAAAACAAGTTCCTTTTTCTTTGCCCTTTCATCACCACGAGTGATCCGCTAGTCACCTTCAGAATGCCACCTTCACTAGCAAATTTCAATCCACTGGCCTCCAAAGCACCAAGTGAAATCAAATTCTTTTTCAAATCTGGAACATACCATACATCTGAAAGCTCCCTAATAAGACCATCGTGCATTAGCAATTCAATCTTCCCGATTCCTACCTTCTTACAAGGTGCATCATTTCCCATCAAAACTACACCACCATCCATATACTCTAAAGAAGTAAACCACTCCTTTGTCCAAGACATATGATAGGAGGCTGCTGTATCAAGAAACCATACCTCTTGATAAAGTGAGGGACTAGAAGCAAGTGCAAAAGAAAAATCCTCGCCACTATCTAAATTATCAACAGTCACATTTGCAGTCGAATTTCCCTTATTTCGTAGCTTTGGACAATCCTTTTTCCAATGCCCCCTTTCATGACAGAAAGCACATTCATCTTTGGCCGGTATTTTCCTGTCCTTCGAAACTCCTCTCGATTTGGAACGAGATTTGTTTCCCTTTTTCCCAGATTTGGACTCAGATCTGGTCTCAGTCCAGCCCCTTACAATCAATGCTTCAGAAGTTTCTCTATCAACCATTTTATCCCTTCTCCTAGTTTCATTATTCAACAAAGCATTTGCAACATCTTCATATTTCACAGTATCTTTTCCATATATTAACGTTGTTGCTAAATGATCATAACTTTCAGGTAATGAATTCAATAGAATTAGGGCTTTATCTTCATCTTTAATTTGCTCATCCAAATTTAACAAATCAGCCAATAATTTATTAAATGATTCAACATGAGCGTTCATAGACATACCTTCCGTATAGGTGAAGCGAAAAAGCCTCTTCTTCAAATACAGCCGATTCTCCAAACTTTTCCTCATGTATTTGTCTTCGAGCTTCTTCCACAACACCGCAGCAACGGTATCCCTCATCAAATCATACTTCTGAGCCTTCACAATAAAGAGCCGAATAGTCCCACACGCTACTCGATTCAACTTCTTCCAATCTTCTTCGGACATATCCTTTGGTTTTTCTTTCTCCAAAGCAACATCTTGTTCTTGTTGAACAAGAACATCCAACACCTCACATTGCCACATCCCGAAATTGTTTGTCCCATCAAATTTTTCAACTTCAAATTTTGCGTTGTGAATCGTTGTTCTGGACGAACTTGATCCCACAACATCCTTGGTTGCATCTGCATCACTCGTCATCTCCCTCTAGGTCGAACCGAAAGCTCTGATACCACTTGTTGTGCGGAATACAAACTAACCAACAATCAAACGAAAGAAACAGCGAGAAAAACAGAAAAACAAGCAACACAAGAACACAAGATTTAATGTGGTTCGGCAAAACACATGCCTACATCCACGGGGCGGTTGGGGTTTCTTCTTGCTATAATCAACGATGGGCAAAACAAAGTTTACAAGAGATGACGGCTGCAAAATCCGAAAAGAGGTCTCTAATTTCGTCTCTACATTACAAAACCCTAACGGGTCGTATTTATAGGGAAACTATTGGGCCTTTCGAAATGGGCCTATTCTGGATCCAAAACCCGCCGACAGTCGACTGGTCGAATTACCAGTCGACTGATACTTCCTTCGGGACAGTCGACTGATCAGTCGACTGCTGCTGCTGTATCTATAGTCTTTGAAACTCCTCTCTGGACAGTCGCCTGATCCTCCAACCCAGTCGACTGATATACTGGAACTTTCATTTGCTGCAGATACTCCAAAACAATCTGAACCAGAATCGAGCCATTATCCTACATTTATAAGGCCTAATGCAGACGCGCTTCATACATGGCAGTAAAGGAATATGATGATCAATATTTCTTTGCAGAGGCAGTGCAGTTCGATCTGCAAAGACTTCAGAAAACTGATGCAAGACTTGTTGGGATCTCCCTCAATCTGAGTGACTTGATCAGTTTGAAGGCAGTAACATCATCAGTATTGTCAAGTGTGATCTATTGTTCTTGTAGGTGGATCATGAAGGCTTGACAGACCAGGACCTGTTGCCTTATACAATTTAGTGGCCTCCATTATATCAATTTGATGGTTATTAATAGCTTGTAATCTCTTGAGCACCCCTGACATTCGAAAATCCATATTCTACTAAAATCCATTGTGACTGGACCAAAGATCTAAACCAGTGAGCCCCTAAACCATTTGAGTAGGACCAAGTGGCAAGAGCAACACATCAGCTACCAATTCAACTCCTTGCCCAACAAATTTAACCAAATCAAATTTCCCTTCACTGTACATGGTTTGGCCATTTGCCACTGTCACCCGAAATTTAGGTTCACTTTTGATCATCTACCTAGCTTAATTGCTGTTTGAGGGTCCAAATAGTTGTGAGTACACCCCAAATCTATCAATATATGTATTTCTCTACCATTTACCATCCCTTTTACTCTCATTGTTTGTGGATATACCTGAGAACCAGACAGGGCATGATGAGATTTCAGGTTGAGAAACTGAATTTTCAACAGGGGTTGTAGGTTTTTCTTCTTCCTCTGCAATCTCATCTTCACCATCTTCATTAATCATTTCGAAAATATAAAACTTCTGAGTCTTACACCGTTGTTCTTTGGTGCACTTTTCATCACAGTTGAAACAAAGTCCATTTTTTTTCATTCCCTCAATTCATGGGGATGCAGCATCCTAGGCAGCACTGTAGGTGCAGATTTTCCCTCTGAAACTTTGGAAGACTGAGTAGTACTCATAGGAATTGAAGGCTGTGATCGAGGAGGAAAGGTGGGTCGACAGCTCTTCTTGATACAAGCTAACTTTTCCTCATACCCCCTTGCCAAACTGATAGCTTCATTCACGTTCTTGGGTCGTTGAGATTTCACATCCCACCTGATTTCATCTCTTAGGCCACTCACAAAAATACTCAAAAACTGCTTTTCAGTCCAATCCTAAACAAAATTGGATAAACAATCAAATTCTTGAATATAAGCCTCAAGATCCTTATTTTCCTACAGTTTAGACAAGGTTCCCTGGTAATCTTGAAATACAGTTAGACCAAACCTTGTAATTAGTTCCTCTAAGAACTCAGGCCATGCAATCGTTTGATTATTAGATCTAACATGCTTTCTATACCACTGAGCTGCCTTGCCTATGAGATTTAGTGAGGCTAGTTTTAGTTTTTGAGATTCTTCTACTTCATAGAATTCAAGAAACTGCTCTACTCCGCATATCCATATAGTCAGATCACCATCATGGAATACTGAAAATTCTATCTTGAATGGAGTTATGAGAAAACCCATTTGATCTTGACGAACCCTAGAATTGAAAGGAGCGAGGTTCGAATTAGCTACCTCTCTGTTTAGTCTCGGTTGAATTGGTATTGGATTCCCTTGTGATCTACTCATGGCGATCTCTTTCAACTGCTCAACCACGATCTTGAGTTGAGCCTGAACCAACGCCATTTGTTCTTGAAGCTCGGCCGTCGATTCCACTGCCGTTGGACTGCCTACGTTCCGTTCATTTTCGTCGGCGGTTGGCTCAGATACCATGATGTCAGGTCCCGTTGGTCTAGATTGCTTGTTCTTGGCCATGGCAATGGAGCTTGAGGTTGGAGATGAATTAATTTGGGGAAACATTGCAGAAGAATAAAAGCTTGATTGATTTATTTACTAACACTGCTTATTCATAGGTAGTTGGAGTTTGTTACAGCTCAAGAAATTAGAAATGGGCAGGGCTTGCGTTACGTGACCCGCACGTAAGTAACACACCCGCCCAAAGAATTACGGTCGAATTTGAAAAATATGTGCTATGCTCGTAAAATACTGATACATGATATATAGTTTATATCAACTGATACAACCAACTAAAATCAACCAATACCACTCATCTCATACTATTGAGTAGATAATTGTCTTCATCAGCATCCCTAGTATTCCCCTTTGCCTCAATGACCAAAACCCTAACTCCCTTTGCCCTAATGGTAGAAACCCTAGCAAAACCCCGCGACATTGCCTATTCTCTACCCCCACTGCACCTTCCATGTTTTCTTTGTCTCCTTGTTCAACTTCGAGGCACAGGGATTGCTTAATTAAGGAGCTTCATCAGAATTTCATAAGTTTTAGGCACCCTTTTTTTCTTCCTTATTTTTAAAATTTTAAGAACAGACATTTGTGCTCTTATGATGGCAATCCATGGCAAGTTAGCTTCAGTATGGAGGATGTGAAAATTGGAGGAGATGATGGGGCGCAAGGTGTTTGGTGAAATGCTTGAGTTCGAAGAAGCTTGCAAGGTGTTTGAGAAAATGCCTGAGTTAGAAGGTGTATGAGGAAATTCTTGACTTGGTGCGTGTATTGTACTAATGGTTATGTTATTCAAGTAGATTCTTGATTCGACTGGCTGAGTTTTGATGCATGTCTGGTTCTCTTTCTTTTATGAAGGAGTTATCACAGCATCTAAAGTATTGTTGTTCTGTAAAAGAAATTGGTTATAAGGAATTTTGTACGAGAATTTTCATTTTGTAGATAGTTTACTAAATGCTTGTAAAATATGTATTGGTATTTTTTCTTTGGTCAATAAGAGCTTGAATGATGCAAGAAATGCAAGAATATTTCCACAGCGAATTATATAAATTACATATCCAGCAACAACTAATTTTTTAAGGCTGTCAATAGTTCGTCTTGTTTGCTAAATTTCCATCAAACATGAATACATTTCATGCTCATTAATTTCTTTATAATGATCAACAAAATTCACATAACTGCATCCTTCATAAGTACTCCAAAACAACAGAACTATTTCTTGCAAAAGTGCACCATAAAAGAACATTTCTGAGAACTTCCCCACTCAAAAGAAATCTTCCAGAATAAGACATAGACCTCATCTAACTTTTCAAAGAATCCCCCCCCCCCCCCCCCCCCCCCCCCCTCCCCCCCTTTTACAACCCAGTCCTCATCCACACCCCTCTTACCCTTCCTTTGCCACCATTGACACCCTTTTGAGATTCTGATGTTGATCACAGAGTTGGAAATGAGTGGGTGTGAACCCTGTGTCAGGGTCTGCCCCACTCCGATGGGTCCTCCACCCCCCCCACCACCCCCCCACCATCCCCCCTACTGCGAAGTTTCTGCTCCTCAAAAACACACTGATCCACCACATTTGCCAACTCAAAACCAAAACCAAAACCATCACCAAATCCATGTCCAAATTCCTCTAGAGTCGCAGGCTCACTTGGTATCGGAGGGGGTACCCTCTGGGCTCAGGCAAGCTCCTTCCCCACCGCGGGCACATCGAGATGCGCTTCCAAAGCGAGAGGGTAAGGGCTCTGATCATCATCGCCCTGAGTCTGAGCGGCAAATGGACGGGAGGGCCCAAAGAAGGGGTCCCCCTCCAGCCAAGTCCAAGCGAAGGAGTCCACCGACTGAGAGCCGGCGTCCCGTCCATGACCGCTACAGCAAAGTTGGATACCAAACCAATTACCGCAGGAGCTACCAAGGAAACTATAGAGAAATGAGTGACCGGTATCACACAAACTACCGTCATCCAAGCACAACCCAGGGAGCGCATCTTAGGGGCTCATTACAACATCATCGCCCTACTCATCATCATCAGGGTGTGGCGTCCTCCTCGCCAAGACCCGATAATGCTACCATGCTGTCCAATACCACTACAACAGAGACTCCCCCATCATCACCTTTCACCGTTGATCCCCCACACCTTCACAAATCACACCAACTGTCGCCAAGGGGGCTGACGGTCGATCAACCTAGGTCCAAAGACATCGGGGCCCAAGGAAGGGGGCCCAATGCGGACTCAGGGGAGGTCGAACGTCTACCGCCTGTTGGGCCAGTTGCTGAGCAGTGGCAGGAGGTTGTGAACAAGAGAAAAAGAAGCTCCAAATCACCTCCGACATCTCCAAAAAATCTCAAAAAACCACAGAGAAAGGGGAAGCGAAAGCCGGTACCGTGTTTTAACTGTGGCGAGCTTGGTCACTTCCGTACGGAGTGTACCAAAGATGTTCGCTGTCTGCGGTGCTTAAAGTGGGGTCACTTTTCGTACAATTGCACAATGGTGGCCACCTCCAATGAGGATGATGCTAGGAGAGTTTGCAGGGGCAGATCTCCGGACACCCCGGCAACGATCCGACTTACTAACAGTCTTAACATCATTAAAGAGGAGGAGCATTGGCTCAAGTTGTGGTGTGCGGTCACGCGGGTCAAGGCGGGTAGACCGTCGGAAGCACATGTCCTCAGCGCTCTGAGCGAGAAATGGCCAATGAAGGCGCATCACGATTGGGTAGTCAAAAGAATGTGCCCCCTCATGTTCCTGGTTTCCTTCCCCTCAACCCAGAAAATGTTAGAAATTACCGGTGAAAAAGTTTTCGACTTCGGGCATTTCAAATTGGAGTTCGAAGCTTGGACAACCAGTTTTGGTGCCGAAAAACCACAAGGAGCGAGATATTGGGTGTGGATCCATAATGTCCCTTTACACTTTTGGAAAAAAGAGGCGTTACAAGAGATGATTTCAGAATTCGGTACCATTGAGGAAATTGATGAGAAAACGGTGAGGCGGTCGGAAATTGTTTCGGCGAGGGTCTTGATTAGGAGCAGAGACATCACCTTGATGCCGAGGTTCGCGAAGGTCTTCTCTTACGAGGAAGCCTATCTCATTCGATTTGTCCTCGACAAATGCGCGGATCAGGCCACCACCACGACCCCTACCACCCGATCTTCTCTCAGAGATGGGAGGAGCTACAAACAAGTGGCGGAGCCAGCTTGGGATCTTACTATTGACGGCTCACACGAGGTCGAGAGGGCGCACCGAGAGGTGATTGAGGCGGCGAGAGCTGCGGAGGCCCTCAAAGAGGCAACTGGAGTGGGTTCAGAGGAGGGGGACGCTGGGAGGGACGCCGATGATAGGCGGCGACGCCCTGTCAAAGGATCCTACGGCCAGGTCACCTCCGTCAAAGATCCAGCTCAGTCAACGACTTCGAAGGCATCTAAGGCTTTTCAGTGTAAAAGCAACCATGTCGGAGTGCTCCAGAGCTGCAAAGCACTGTCGATCCCTGAGGAGGGACAGGCGCCGAAGAGGGACAGAGAAACTGGGTCTGCAAAGCCCAGATCTGGCTGTCATCTTCGCAGCTCTGAGCGACAGCCAAAAGAGAAGCCACTATCGACAAAAGAGTGGGTGGAGTCAGTGTGGAAAGCACCTCTAGGGCAAAAAGACACCTCTTTGAGTACGGAAAGGCAGAGAAGTGAGGCTTTAGTGGGGAAAGAGATGGCAGGGGCTCTGAGCTCTCTCAGAGCGGAGAGCGTGGTGGGCTTAGAGGAGGGGGGCGGTGTTGGCTTTGATCGGAGCATGCCCAGGAGTGGGGAAAAAGGCAGCTCCGGTGGTGAGCTAGATCTGGTTTGTGAGAAAGATGGATTGGAGCTTTTGATTTCGAAGAAGGCGTGCTCTACAATGGGTAAAGAACAGACTGTCTCCACCGTTCCATCCCCCAATGATATAGCGCCACGTGGCAGAGACTGTGAGGCGGCAGCTGCTGTTTGCAGTGCTGTCGCTTCGTTTGTTGAGCCGTGCGGTGTGCTGCACCGCGGGTTAAATGGTGACGGCGGTGTGGTGCACCGCGGGGTAATTGGTTCCAGCACTTCTAGTTTGGCTGGGCCCATAGAGGGGCCCACTATGGTCCATTCCGTTCCTCTCGACAGGGGTGTTTCAACGATCCGTACGCAATCTGAGTGTGGGCCCAATGTGGGGACCAACAAAGTTATTGCATCTACTCTTGGATACTCGATGGCGGACTCTGGGCTCAATGAGGAGACCACTGTGAGCCAGGATGATGTTTTGTGCCACAGTCAACATGCTGATTGTGAAGAGGACCAAGAATGGCGCCTGAACCTGGAAGTCGACTTCTCGGTCTCAGACGAGGATCCAGAAGATTTCGATTTTATTGCAGACACTCAAAGGGAAATCTCTCCAGAGTTGGTTCTGTCTACTATACCAGAGTCGGCTCCAGGAGTCAGTATTGGTTCGTCTACCAGGGCGGTGGGTATCAGAGTGCGGAGGTCGCCTAAGAAGGCTCATGCGGAGTCCTTGGATGATTTTCTGGAGAGAGCAGCGTCCAACAAAGCGGCTAAAAACGTCGATGGAGGTACAAAACTTTTTCTTGCCAATATTTTAAATTTCATGTCGGACTCTGAGGTTTTTCTATTAGCTATCACATGCGGTTTGGATGTTTTTGACAAAGAACGTAACGCGTTACTTCTTAACAAATTGAGGGGTTGGGAAACAGAGAGAGCTAACTCTTATAGTCTTAAGGAGCTAGGACCCAACTCTAGGGCCTCTGAAGATAACGCTTCCAGAGATGGCGCAGGGCTGACTATCATTCTCGAGGATGTAGCCGGCCCTACGCCCTCCACAACGATCTCCAATCCCCATTCCCCCCAATGAATACACTTTTTTGGAATGTCAGGGGATTGGGAGACAGAGGTAAGAGGGGTATGGTGCGGGATGTCATTAGCAATTCCAAAGCGGATATAGTAGGACTGCAGGAGACCAAACTCCAGCATGGGCTCAAACTCAAAAGAGTTGGTGGTAGCAGAATCAAGGAGTGGTTGTTACGCCCCTCTGCCGGTGCTTCAGGGGGGATTGCTGTTGGGTTTAATTCTGATCTTCTTTCTTGTGAAGAGCAGCATAGTGGAACGTTCTCTTTGACTGCCCGTCTTAAGCGACGTTCCGATGATTGGATGCAAACGGTGACTGTTGTCTACGGGCCGAACGTGGCCTCGGAAAGAGAGGCCTTCTGGCTTGAACTAGCCGACATCCGTCAGCGTTGGTCGGGACCTTGGATCGTAGGGGGGGATTTCAACATTACTAGATTTGCTTTTGAGCACAAGGGAAAAGGCGCTAGCGACAGGCACCGAGAGGAATTCAATAGAGTCATCACGGAACTTGAACTGATTGATATCCCAGTCAATGATAGATTTTTTACCTGGTCTAACCTGCAAGCGGTTCCGGTTATGGCTAAGCTGGACAGGATTCTAGTCTATATGGATTGGGAAGCGCTATTCCCTCTCGCTTCAGCCAGAACGATCCCTAGACCAACTTCAGATCATACCCCGATCCTACTCGATGTGGGGAATCGGGGGGCTCACAAGCCCAGGAAATTCAGATTTGAGAAGGCCTGGCTGGAAATCCAGGGATTCCACCATATGGTTATGGAGAACTGGGCACTACCATTGGCCGGCAGGGACGCGGCATCTCGATGGTGTGGGAAAATTCGTAGACTTAGAAGGAAACTCTGTAGATGGAATCGATCTAGATTCTCGAACATCTGGCGTGATAAAGAGTCCTACTTGGAAGATATTGACGTGCTTGAGAGGATGGAAGAAACTAGAGTCCTTTCACAGATAGAGCGAAACAGGCTATTAGAACTACATGATAACATTGCAAATCTGTATAGACTAGAAGAGATCAAATGGCAGCAAAGGTCCAGGATTTCGTGGCTCAAAGAGGGAGACGCAAATACGGCCTACTTCCATTGGGTTGCTAGTGCTAGAAGGAGATCCAATCTTATCCTATCTATTCAGACAGACACTGGAACTTCGCAGGATGATAAGGTGATTTTCTCTACCTTCCAGTCTTTCTACAAGGGTCTATTTGGGAAGAAGAATGACTTTCGGATCCCTATGGGTGAGGACTTTTGGCGAGAGTATCAGATTGCTCCAGGTCAAAATGTTTCCTCCCTGGAGGAACCCTTTACGGAGGCAGAGGTCAAAACGGCCATTGACCAGATGGGAGCTGACAAGTCGCCTGGGCCAGATGGTTTTCCTATGATGTTCTTCCAGGTGTTCTGGGAAGAAATTTAGGGAGAATTTATGGATGTTATGATGGATTTTTATCACAATAACCTGAGGTTGGGGATGTTCAACTTTGCAGAAGTTGTGTTGATCCCCAAACGGGAGGATTCCAAGTGTGTTGGGGATTTTAGGCCAATTAGCCTGATAAATTGCTCGGCTAAGATCATCACTAAGGTCCTAGCTATCCGCTTGGGTGGCATTATGGACAGTCTTATCAGTAGAACACAGACGGAATTCATTAAGGGCAGATGTATCCTGGACTGCGTGGCTACTGCTGAACAAGTTATTCACCACTGCCACAAGAGCAACTCCAAGAACTTCCTCCTCAAGCTGGATTTTGAGAAGGCATACGACTCTGTGGACTGGGAATGTTTGCTAGAGGCTCTCAAGGGGAGAGGCTTTGGGGACAAATGGATTAGATGGGTCAAACAATGTTTACATTCTAGCAAAACGGCAATTTCAGTGAATGAAAGGGCCGGTCCATCGTTCCCGTGCAAGAAGGGACTCCGTCAGGGAGACCCGTTGTCCCCACTTCTATTTACTATAGTAGTAGATGTGCTCAGAGGTATGCTAGAAAACTGTCAGAGAAAAGGATGGATATCACCTGTGGCCAGCAGCACTGCTAATCAGGGATGCACGATCCTTCAATACGCTGACGACACCCTTATGTTCGGAAATGGGTCCAGAACAGAAACTACTTGCTTTAAAGGGGTCCTTTACTGCTTCGAAGCCTGGTCAGGCCTTAGAATTAACTTCCACAAGAGTGCGCTGATTCCTATCTCACTTTCAGCAGCTGAAACTCGGGAGCATGCCACCATTCTAAACTGTGCGATAGAACAATTCCCAATCAAATATCTAGGGCTCCCGCTCCGTCCAGGGAGGCTCACTAAAGCAGACTGGTTGCCTATTATCGACAGGGTGGAGGAACGACTGTCCGGTTGGAAAGGCAAGTCACTCTCTCTTGGGGGCAGAGTGGTACTCATCAACTCTGTGTTATCCAATCTGCCCATTTACTACATGTCGTTTTTTGAACTCCCAAAGTGGGTGATCCAAAGGATTGACCGTATCAGGAAAAGATTCCTATGGAAAGGTGCAGACACAAATAAGGGTGGGTACCACCTTATTAAATGGAATATCGCTTGCATGAAAAAGAGACACGGAGGGCTAGGAATCATTGACCTCAGAGATATGAATTTGGCACTCCTGGGAAAGTGGTGGTGGAAAGTGTTTCATCACGGCGGGGAAGGATGGCAGGACTTTATCCAACCTTACCTCCGAGGGAAAGGGACAAGACACTTAGGCTTTCGCGTAGGATCCAAAGTATCCCGCTTCTGGAAAGGTGTTGCTAAAGCCAGCGGACCGTTCAACTCAGCAACTTTGTCTATAATCGGCAATGGTCGAACAACCAGATTTTGGTGGGACAGGTGGTGCGGTCCTCATACTCTTAAGGAAGACTTCCCTGAGTTGTTTGCTAGAACGAACCGACCGAATGCCTCGGTAGCGGAAACATGGAAAAGAGGGACTTGGAAACCGTCGCTCCAAGGAACTCTTTCTCCAAGTTTGCTACAGCAACTGCAGGATATACAAACGCGCATTGTCCAGTCCGGGGTGATTTGTGCCCAAGGCCCAGATCACATGCGATGGGGTCTCGAGAACAAAGGAGTGTTCTCGGTTAGATCACTCTACCACCGGATTCACTACCGAGGATGCAGGCCCAGCTGGGCAGCGGTACTTTGGAAGACTAAAGCTCCTCTGAAGGTTAGAGTATTCCTCTGGCTTGTGCTAAACAATGCCATACTAACCTGGCCAAGAGACAACCTCACATTGCGACCAATTGCGGGTTCTGCAACGTACACGTGGAAGATCTGAATCATCTGTTTCTTCACTGCACTAGAAGCAAGGCCATCATGACAGAAGTGCTGAGAGCACTAGGAACAAGTGACTTTCCAAGAGACTATGAGGAACTGTGGGTCGGTTCCATATTTGCTACATCTCGTCGCGATATGAAAGATGCATGGTATATTGCCATTGCGGCAACCACTTGGGTGTTATGGCTAGATAGGAACAATTTTTATTTCCGTGCTTCATGTAATTCTATTTCTAGTAATCTTACTCATATCATGCATCTAATTTCCTTTTGGGCTACAGCTGCTGCTTCAGGAGCAAGAGGGAGGATTGCAAGGGTATTCCAGGTGGATGATTTTGATGACGAGGAGATAGAGATCGGGCCAACTCTAGACTGATGAGTGGACTCTCGCCTCACTATTACATTTTTTGTATCAGGCCTTGTACTTTGTTTCTGTATTTTGGTTGCCTTTAGGCTGGATGATGTAGCCCACCCCCCAGGGCTTTGTTGGGGGTTATGTTTTATTTTCTGCACTGCACTTGTAATTTTCCGGGACTTCGGAGTTGTTTATTAATCACTTATTAATGAAACAGGGTGGCATTATTCCACCTTTTCCTAAAAAAAAAAAAAAAAAAACTTTTCAAAGAATCAAACTTCACCTGCATGGTCCTTCACCATGTGCCCTAACAAGAAAGCATAAAAGATAAAGCTGAAATTAAAAACTTAGTAACTATGTTCTGCATGCATAATACAATATCTTGTGTGATCAATCTAACTGTTCCAAACTCACATCGTCAGAATATTCTTCAGAAAATTCTCCCAAGCATCAACTTCATTTGACATATTAGTGCAATGTTGTGCATCGTTATCACTTCTCAAAATATAATAACTAAAAGGCCAATCAATATAATCATTATAATCACGGGTAAATACAGAAGAAAAAAAAAAGAGGAAATAAAATAGGTTGACTTAAAACATAGATAAATAACCTCTTCAATTTTTTAGGAAAATTTCTCGAATCATGGTTGACTCCTTGCATGCCACACACATTACATTTTCTACCTTGACCTTTGACCGGCTCTCTTATTGGCTTCCATCTTTTTCCACTAGGTCTTCCTTTAGTTATAGCATGAAGAGGCTCGGTGCACCGTGATTTCGGATGGTTTCATCCCTTTCTCACCTCCTTCCGACATTTTTTCATTTGCATCTCCACTATGTTTACGTTTCAAACAACATATACCTTCAATGGTCTTGCACAAGTTATTGTACGCCAATTCATAAATTTCATCATTAGTGAGTCCTTCATCAGCAACTTGATTGGCTAAATAAGTTAACTCGGCAAAGTGAGAAGCAAACTTCAATTTATTGACGTTGCCATTACATCTTTCACCTTCAACAACACCTTTTTTTTGACATCTTGGCATCATCTCCTTAAAACATATTGCTCTCGCAACTTAATTTGATAAAAGTGTTTAAGAAATGTCAGGAGATGTTTACAAGGAATGCCTTTAAACTCAAACATAAGGCACAAAAAACTTGCCATTTGATTCAGTTTGCAATACTTAACAAATTTCTTAGATTATGACTTTTTCTTATATTCTGACGTTCCACAAAGTTTGACACAATAGATTTCTTTACTACCATTATCTTCAACCAACACTACATTGTTTAATACATTAGAGCAAAGTTCCTTCTGAAACTGAAAAAATTCTTCAATGTGTAGATGTGACCCATTTGCTTCTCCATCGGAAATATGTTCTTCAATTGGTTGCAACTCCAGAGTTCAATGATCTTCTTTTATCTCATTCTCTCTTTATTTTGCCAATACTCTTTGAAAATGAAAGACAAACTCATGCAAAGAAATTTTCTTTGTTGTATGCTTCTTTAGAAAAGAATTCATTCCCTCACCCCTTGGCCTACTACACATACCCGCCCAAAACTGTGAATTATTATAAATGAGAACCCATTTTTCACGGAAGCCATAGATATCATTCAACCATTTCTCATCTCCTAAATCATACTTCTTAAAGATTGCTTTCCATTCCGCTCAAATTCGGTACTACTTTCGGCTTCTCAAATATTTTCGTAAAAAGATTTATCAAATTCGTCGTCGACCAGTACAAAACATAAGGTTTTTCCAGGCGCTTTTGCGCTGGCGTTTGTGGAAAAACGCCGGAATAGTCAGTGAAAAAATCGTAGCAATTATCTATTTCGGCGTTTTCTATACAAACGCCGGGAGATCCCTCCATATAAATCCCCAAATCCCCCAACATTCTTTTATTTTTCCTTCTCTCTCAAAAACCAAAATCGAAACCTAGCTCCAATCCCCGACGCCAACTCCACCCGTTGCCGTTGTTGCTGTCTCCTCACATCGCCATCATCGTCCCCTCTCCTTCCTTTCCTCATCGATTCCTGTTCCTGACTATACCAGGTGCCCTACCTCCATCTCTCAAACCCTAGTTCTGATCCCCATCGTCTTCCTCCCTCCCAGACCCTAGCTCTGATCGCGTCGCCATCGTCTCCCTCCCCCATCTTCTTCTCTGGTTCGACATTTCAAAGCCCTCACTCATCGCTGTCGTGATCATCTTCAAAAGTGTTGAAGTCGTTGTCTCTCTCCTCGCCTTGCCGTCACCATCCCTTCTTGCTCGAATCCTGAGAGCCCTACGCCAGTCTCTCCTTGCCATGGGTTCTCCAAATTGGACTTCGGCTGCTTATCTCTTGGTAAATTTCTCATCTTTGGTGATTTGGTTGGTAAAGTTTGGATTTTTATTCCTTTTGTATAGTTTATGGATTAGATGTGATTCGGTGGAATTGGACAACTGAAGTTGCGAAAGAGTGATTCGCATAAATTTAATTATCATAACTTATTTCCATTGTTGCGAGGAGAGGCAATAACAATTGTGGAATTATAGTCCTTAATTTGGTATGAATTATTCAATCTTTATAATATCTCAGTTCACAAGAACTAATCTTCGCTTTCAATTCTACTTAGACAAGTTTCTATTTTTGAACCTTAGGAGGTATGGATGAGGTACAAGAATTGGAATGGCTTGAAGCCTAGAAGATTGGGATTGGAAAAGACTTGGTCGCGGCCGCAAAGCACCAGTTGGAGTTTCTTGATGCAGTGGATCGACGACGAGTTTTATATGAAGAAGGGCATGTTCTAGTGATCTCAAGGTAAATCTTCTTAGTGATTGTAATGTTTTCTCTTATGCCTACCTCTTTTCATGTCTTCAAATAAACTGTATTATCCATTAGATATTAGCTGATGAGCGCAAGGAGCCTTTAGAACAAAAATGAAAAGGACTTCACCTTGACTATTTATTATAATTTGTTTGACGAACTATTTATGAAAAGCAAGTTAAGAAACATCAAATTGAGAAGAGTATTCCTAAACGTTGAAAAAAAAAAAGAATTAATTGTTTATGGCAAAAGTTAATCTCCTAGATGATAATGTAGAATGAAGTTCTTAAATAACAGCATGTACACACATTATGTCTTCTGCTCCTAACTATAAAAGGTTCTTAATTAGAGGGGGGAAATATAAGAACCTCACTAGAAGCCTTTAGAATAAACAATTATACTTCACGATGCACTTTTAGAATAAGTCAAGCAAAATCGTTACAACATCAATTAAACTAAAGTGGTAGGATTGTTTTTTTTTTTTTTTTTTAAAGAAAAGGTGGAATAATGCCACCCTGTTTCATTAATAAGAGATTAATAAACAACCCCGAAGTCTCGGGAAAAAAGTGCAGTGCAGAAAATAAAACATAACCCCCAACAAAACCCTGGGGGGTGGGTTACATCAGCCAGCCTAAAGGCAATCAACACCTAAACACAAAATACAAAGGCCAGATACAACAAATCCAAAGGCAACCAAAATACAGAGTCCTGATCCAACCTATGTAGAAGAAAGGCGGGAGTCCACTCATCAGTCCAGAGTTGGTCCGATCTCTATCTCCTCGTCGTCAAACTCATCCACTTGGAAAACCCTTGCAATTCTCCCTCTTGCTCCTGAAGCCGCCGCTGTAGCCCAAAATGAAATTAGATGCATGATGTGAGTAAGATTACTAGAAATAGAATTACATGAAGCACGGAAATAAAAATTGTTCCTATCTAGCCATAACACCCATGTGGTTGCTGCAATGGCAATAAATCACGCATCTTTCATATCGTGACGGGATGATGCAAATCTGGGGCCGACCCACAGTTCCTCATAGTCTCTTGGGAAGTCACTTGTTCCTAATGCTCTCAGCACTTCGATCATGACGGCCTTACTTCTGGTGCAGTGAAGAAACAGGTGATTCAAATCTTCCACGTGTACGTTGCAGAACCCGCAATTGGTCGCAATGTGAGGTTGCCTCTTGGCTAGGTTTGCTCTAGTGAGTATGGCATTGTCGAGCACAAGCCATAGGAAGACTCTAATTTTCAGCGGTGTTTTAGTCTTCCACAGTACCGCTGCCCAGCTGGACCTACAACCTCGGTAGTGAATCCGGTGGTAAAGTGATCTCACCGAGAACACTCCCCTGTTCTCAAGCTCCCAACGCATGTGATCTGGGCCTTGGGCACATATCACCCCAGATTGGACAATGCGCGTTTGTAGATCATTTAGTTGCTGTAGCAACCTTGGAGAAAGAGTTCCCAGGAGCGGCGGTTTCCAAGTCCCCCTTTTCCAAGTTTCCGCCACCGTGATATTCGGTCGATTCGTTCTAGCAAACAGCTCTGGGAAATCCTCCTTAAGAGTATGAGGGCCGCACCACTTGTCCCACCAAAATCTGGTAGTGCGACCATTGCCAATCAAAGATGAGGCTGCTGAGTTGAAAGGTCCGCTGGCTTTAGTAATTCCTTTCCAGAATCGGGAGACTTTGGATCCTACTCGAAAGCCTAAACTTCTTGTTCCCTTCCCTCGGAGGTAAGGCTGGATAAAGTCCTGCCATCCTTCTCCGCCGTGATGAAACACTTTCCACCACCACTTTCCCAGGAGAGCCAAATTCATATCTCTGAGGTCAATGATGCCTAGCCCTCCGTGCCTCTTTTTCATGCAAGCGATCTTCCATTTAATAAGGTGGTAGCCTCCCTTATTAGAATCTGCCCCTTTCCATAGGAATCTTTTCCTGATGCGGTCGATCCGTTGGATCACCCACTTTGGGAGTTCAAAAAAGGACATATAGTAAATGGGCAAATTGGATAACACAGAGTTTATGAGAACCACTCTGCCCCCCAGAGTTTGAAAATTGGAGGAGATGATGGGGCGCAAGGTGTTTGGTGAAATGCTTGAGTTCGAAGAAGCTTGCAAGGTGTTTGAGAAAATGCTTGAGTTATAAGGTTGTAAGGTGTATGAGGAAATTCTTGACTTGGTGCGTGTATTGTACTAATGGTTATGTTATTCAAGTAGATTCTTGATTCGACTGGCTGAGTTTTGATGCATGGCTGGTTCTCTTTCTTTTATGAAGAAGTTATCACAGGATCTAAAGTATTGTTGTTGTTTTTTTTTTTGAGGAAAAGGTGGAATAAGGCCACCCTGTTTCATTAATAAGCAGTTAATAAAACAACCCCGGCATACCGGGAAAAAAACAACAGTACAAAACAAAAGTACAATGCGGAAAGAGAATGCAAGAAAACAAACATACACCCCCAACAAGCCCTGGGAGATGGGACAAGCTACTCAAAACATCAGTCCCCTCGCCTAAACAGTAGGCGTAACCAAGCGAACGCAGACTGGCAAAAGCACTGTCGTGACTGGTGTGGCCAGTCCCTCAGTCCAGTGTCGGGCCTATCTTCACCTCCTCATCGTCGAACTCCCCTACCTGGAATGTTCTGGCTATCCTCCCTCTCGCCCCCGATGCCGTAGCACGCTATCTAAAGTATTGTTGTTCTGTAAAAGAAATTGGTTATAAGGAATTTTGTACAAGAATTTTCATTTTGTAGATAGTTTACTAAATGCTTGTAAAATATGTATTGATATTTTTTCTTTGGTCAATAAGAGCTTGAATGATGCAAGAAATGCAAGAATATTTCCACAGAGAATTATATAAACTACATATCTAGCAACAACTAATTTTTTAAGGCTGTCAATAGTTCGTCTTGTTTGTTAAATTTCCATCAAACATGAATACATTTCATGCTCATTAATTTCTTTAAAATGATCAACAAAATTCACATAATTGCATCCTTCATAAGTACTCCAAAACAACAAAACTATTTCTTGCAAAAGTGCACCATAAAAGAACATTTCTCAGAACTTCCCCACTCAAAAGAAATCTTCCAGAATAAGACATAGACCTCCTCCTCTAACTTTTCAAAGAATCAAACTTCACCTGCATGGTCCTTCACCATGTGCCCTAACAAGAAAGCATAAAAAATAAAGCTGAAATTAAAAACTTAGTAACTATGTCTACATATTAAAAACTTAGTAACTATGTCTACATGCATAATACAATATCTTGTGTGATCAATCTAACTGTTCCAAAGTCACATCGTCAGAATATTCTTCAGAAAATTCTCCTATGCATCAACTTCATTTGACATATTAGTGCAATGTTGTGCATCGTTATCACTTCTCAAAATATAATAACTAAAAGGCCAATCAATATAATCATTTTAATCACGGGTAAATACAGAAAAGAAAAAAAAAGAGGAAATAAAATAGGTTGACTTAAAACATAGATAAATAACCTCCTCAATTTTTTAGGAAAATTTCTCGAATCATTGTTCACTCCTTGCATGCCACACACATTACATTTTCTACCTTGACCTTTGACCAGCTCTCTTATTGGCTTCCATCTTTTTCCACTAGGTCTTCCTTTAGTTATAGCATGAAGAGGCTCGTGCACTGTGACGTCGGATGGTTTCATCCCTTTCTCACCTCCTTCTGACATTTTTTCATTTGCATCTCCACCATGTTTACGTTTCAAACAGCATATACCTTCAATGGTCTTGCACAAGTTATTGTGCGCCAATTCATAAATTTCATCATTAGTGAGTCCATCGGCAACTTGATTGGCTAAATAAGTTAACTCGGCAAAGTGAGAAGCAAACTTCAATTTATTGACGTCGCCATTACATCTTTCACCTTCAACTACACCTTTTTTTTGACATCTTGGCATCATCTCCTTTAAATATATTGCTCTCGCAACTTATTTTGATAAAAGTGTCTAAGAAATGTCAGCAGATGTTTATAAGGAATGCCTTTAAACTCAAACATAAGGCACAAACAACTTGCCATTTGATTCAGTTTGCAATACTTAACAAATTTCTTAGATTATGACTTTTTCTTATATTCTGACGTTCCACAAAGTTTGACACAATAGATTTCTTTACTACCATTATCTTCAACCAACACTACATTGTTTAGTACATGAGAGCAACGTTCCTTCTGAAACATGAAAAAATTCTTCAATGTGTAGATGTGACCCATTTGCTTTTCCATTGGAAATAAGTTCTTCAATTTTGATTGCAACTCTAGAGTTCGATGATCTTCTTTTATCTCATCCTCTTTTTATTTTGCCAATACTCTTTGAAAATGAAAGACAAACTCATGCAAAAAAATTTTCTTTGTTGTATATGCTTCTTTAGAAAAGATTTCATTTCCTCACCACTTTGGCTACTTCACATACTCGTCCAAAACTGTGAATTATTATAAATGAGAACCCATTTTTCACGGAAGCCATAAATATCATTCAACTATTTCTCATCTCCTAAATCATACTTCTTAAAGATTGATTTCCATTCCACTTCAAATTCAGTACTACTTTCGGCTTCTCAAATATTTCCGTAAAAAGATTTATCAAATTCGTCGTCAACCACTACAAAACATAAGGTTTTTCCAGGCGCTTTTGCACCGGCGTTTGTGGTTAAACGCTGAAATAGATCAGTGAAAAAATCGTAGCAATTATCTATTTCGGCGTTTTCTATAAAAACGCCGGGATAAAGATCCCTCCCCATAAATTCCCAAATCCCCTCATTTAACATGTATGTCCCTAACAAATATGTGAATATCACATATACCCCTCACAAATGTGTATTTTCATATTTACCCCTAACAATGTGTATCCAACCTCCTAGTTACCCCTTAACTTAAAACTACTTTAAAAACATAAAAATGTATGAAATATATAGTTATGTTTAATAGATTTTTTGTAAAATGACTGAAATACCCTTCCTCTACTAGTTAAGCTTATTCTTATTACTTTTTATAAACTAAACCGTCTATAAAACCGATTGAAACACATTAATCATTCTCAATTTTTCTTCAGTTTTCTTAATAAATAGACAAATTTACAGTACATCTTTATAATTTCATCTTCTTCATCATGTTTTATATCCAAATTCGTCGCTAATCTTATAAGTTTCAAATACTCGTAGTTTGAGGTAATTTTTAGGGGTAAATAAGAAATGAGCTCATATTGTTAGGGGCATATATGAAAATATACATTTTTGAAGGGCATATATGATATTAGCATATTTATTAGGGGTATACGTGTTAAAAACCCTTTCTTTTATTTTTCCTTCTCTCTCAAAAACCAAAATCGAAACCTAGCTCCAATCCCCGACGCCAACTCCACCCGTTGCCGTTGTCGCCGTCTCCTCACATCGCCATCGTCGTCCCCTCTCCTTCCTTTCCTCATCGATTCATGTTCCCGACTATACCAGGTGCCCTACCTCCATCTCTCTAACCCTAGTTCTGATCCCCATCGTCTTCCTCCCTCTCAGACCCTAGCTCCGATCGCGTCGCCATCGCCTCCCTCCCTCATCTTCTTCTCCGGTTCGACATTTCAAAGCCCTCACTCATCGCTGTCGCGATCATCTTCAAAAGTGTCGAAGTCGTTGTCTCTCTCCTCGCCTTGCCATGACCATCCCTTCTTGCTCGAATCCTGAGAGCCCTACGCCAGTCTCTCCTTGCCATGGATTCTCCAAATTGGACTTCGGTTGCTTATCTTCTGGTAAATTTCTCATCTTTGGTGATTTGGTTGGTAAAGTTTGGATTTTTATTCATTTTGTATAGTTTATGGATTAGATGTGATTTGGTGGAATTGGACAACTGAAGTTGCGAACTAGTGATTCGCATAAATTTAATTATCATAACTTATTTCCATTGTTGTGAGGAGAGGCAATAACAATTGTGGAATTATAGTCCTTAATTTGGTATGAATTATTCAATCTTTATAATATCTCAGTTCACAAGAACTAATCTTCGCTTTCAATTCTAATTAGACAAGTTTCTATTTTTGAACCTTAGGAGGTATGGATGAGGTACAAGAAATGGAATGGCTTGAAGCCCAGAAGATTGGGATTGGAAAAGACTTGGTCGCGGCCGCAAAGCACCAGTTGGAGTTTCTTGATGCAGTGGATCGACGACGAGTTTTATATGAAGAAGGGCATGTTCTAGTGATCTCAAGGTAAATCTTCTTAGTGATTGTAATGTTTTCTCTTGTGCCTACCTCTTTTCATGTCTTCAAATAAACTGTATTATCCATTAGATATTAGCTGATGAGCGCAATGAGCCTTTAGAACAAAAATGAAAAGGAGTTCACCTTGACTATTTATTATAATTTGTTTGACGAACTATTCATGAAAAGCAACATCAAATTGAGAAGAGTATTCCTAAACTATGCTACACAAAAAAAGGAAAACGTTGAAAAAAAAAAAGAATTAATTGTTTATGGCAAAAGTTAATCTCTTAGATGATAATGTAGATTGAAGTTCTTAAATAACAGCATGTACAGTTCTTAATAGACATTATGTCTTCTGCTCCTAACTATAACAGGTTCTTAGTTAGAGGGGGAAAATATAAGAACCTCACTAGAAGCCTTTAGAATAAACAATTATACTTCACGATGCACTTTTAGAATAAGTCAAGCAAAACCGTTACAACATCAATTAAACTAAAGTGTTAGGATTGTTACAACAATAGAACAAGAAATATAGCCTGTATTGTATGGTCATATGGTCTGGACATGTTCATGCTTTCATGGAATGTGTTGCAATTAAGCTTTTATCAATTAGTTCAGAAGATTGGACACTGGGCTATTATTACCTTATAAATCAACTTCATATGGGTGGTTATCCAAGCCTTAAAATTAATTGCAAGCAACAATAGTGATCCATGGAGAAACTGCTTGCTCAACTATTCATGTATCATAAGAAAAGCTTACTGCTATTTGAAAAGAATCAGAAGACATAATGGATTGAACTTTTAGCAGCTGTTGAGCAAACAACAAGATAATTAATATCCAGCATCATTCCAAAATAACCTGGGATGATGAATTGAGATCCACAATGTTTTGTTATGCTACTATTTTGGCGTATAAAATCCTTTTTTCAATCTAAAACCATGCTGGTCACTCGCATGCTCTACTTGCCATGTAATTGTGTTGGTCTTGGGAAACTTAAATATGATTAGAATAAAGAGAATTAGCTTATGCACTGAATGTTTTCTACATTAGGATTAGGCTAATTGTGAAAGAGGAACATTCATGGCAATGTACAGTTTCATTACTGGATTTACTATCACAAGAAAATAAGATAATTAAGCTCATGTTTATAACATATCAATCATGTTTAGTGTACTGCAGGATACTTTAACTAGTTACCGTCTCTGTAGGGTAGGCTTATGTAGGCGACCCTTATCGACCAGCAGAGATACAACCATATTTTGTCAACGGACGACAACTAAAGAAGTTGGCAAAATGTGTCTCTCTGCGCTTAGAAGTGATATGTTATATTGCTTTCTTTGAGTTGTTTGTTCCTAGAGAAAATTATAAAATGTGTTCTCCTCTTTTGGCTAATAAATTTCTGCTGTCAGGTTGAAACTGACGGCAAGGAAGATCCTGAAAGTTTGGCACTAAGACTAGCTGGTAAATGAGCTGTTTCTGCTGCTTTAGAAGTAGTTGAAAGTGCATGTTCTCAAATGATCATGCAAAGATACTGCAAACTCCCTTTCATTTGTAGGGGATATAGAAGTTTCTCCAAGTGGGAAGGATATGCTTAAACTCTCTTCATGGGGTTACACACTTACGTTTTTTGTGATTTTGTGCTCTTAAGCACTTGTATATATATGTTATTATTGGAATCGATTGAATTTGTAGATGATTTGGAATGAATTGTTTAATTGTTATGTTTGATTATTGGAATGAAATTTGTGCTCTAAAGTATTTTCTATTATTTATTATTCATGAATTTGTGGAATATTACTGAAATGAATTCTTGAAAATTATTGAATTGAATTACAGATATTTTGATGTGATAAAATAAACAACCACCCCCCAACTCACACACACACACACACACATATCCAGGCGTTTTCAAACAACGGCGTAGGTTATTTAATGGGAAAAATTAAAACAAGCATTTCCCGACATTTTCAAAACATCGGGAAAGGTAGATATTAACCCCAGCGTTTGGAAATGCCGGGGTAGCCTTTTCGCAACCCCGGCGGGAGAAAGGATGACGCTTGCAGCGACGTTTTTTAAAATGCCGTGGGTTTCAATGCCAGCTTTTAAAAACACCGGGGTTGCCAAAAAAACGCCGGAAAAAGTGTTTTCATTTGTAGTGAACATCCCTTTCCTTCAATTTCTTTGGTACCTTATCTAAAATGTGTCAAATGCAATATCTATGATGCATATGAGGGAAAACTAATTTGATTGCACCACCAACTCTAAGATCTTACTTGTCACCATATCTAAAGAGGATGACTGGTTACTTCTAACCGATTGGACCACCAATTCCAAGATCTTGCATGTCACCATATCTAAAGGGGATGACCGGTTACTTCTAACCATCTCTCAAATATCCATACAAAAGAGCTTGTTTCTTCATTCAGAATGAACCCATATCCAAGAAAAAGCAATTGCCAATGAGAATTATTCCTAACCAAAGTTACAAATATCAAACCATGACAATTTGTGTTGTGTGTTGTATCAAAAGACACCACATCACCAAAGTGTAGCATTTAGCCTACCAATGTCATCCACCCAAAAGCAATGTGTTAAATGATAATTCTTACCGATCTCATGTTTATAGTAGAATGAATGATTTTTGTTTTGTTGCAACGTGAAAAAATTTATCAACATTGGTGCATCAAAACCCTTCAACTTCTCCCTTAAATCTCTCAACATTACGAATGTCTCTTTTAGTGCATCCAGCTTTATTAAATACTTCACTACAACTTTCAAAGAATGTCATTTGCTTATGTGCAATAATATTTATATTATTAAATTGCTTCATTAGTACTTTTTTTATATTTGGAACCGTACTATTTCCCGGCAGCAAGTACATCCTTCTTGGTGAAGTTAAATCCATGATTATGAACTTCATCAAATTTTGAAAGCTTACACCTGTTTCTTTGTGTAATTTCAACCAAATCAAGGCATTGCAATTCGTTCTAATAGTGCCTCCTCACATAACCTTTTTAACTCCGGTAACTTTTATAGCTTCCTCTGACTTCTTATTTGGCTCCCCCGCTAATGAACAAACATAGTTATTACTAACAAGCTCTCCTTTCACATATTTTGTTGAGCAATTACGGACCTCAAAATGTCCAACACTGCCATAAGTTTCATAAAATTCACCCGCTTCTTCTAGAGAGTTGAAACTCATACCTACGTGGGGCTTTACGTGATCATCAACAATTGGGACAAAGGAACATTGTGACTCGATCATAGGATTATCTATTGCATTAGCACTTTCGTCTTGGCCTTCCATGCCTACAAACAACATGCACATATTGTGTTAAGCAATCACCACAAAATTCATTCTAATTTAAAGAGAAAACAACATGATAATAACCGAAGTTACCTGATGAAAATTTGTCGAACAAATGAAGTGCATTATTAAAGAAATTAGTAAAATTCATATAAACCCAAAAATGAAAAAAGGTGTCCCTCATTGTTCTAAAGAATGCCTCAAATCTTATCCTTTACATAGAATTTACTTTGAAAGTCGTAATTCCATGCTTACAGTAACAGTGCATTCCTAGTCAAATAATAGCAACTTACCCACACACTTCCACTAAAGCATAAAAAAAGAGTCTTACATTGTTCTTAAGAGAATATTCCAGGATAGCATCAGACAATTTTTGACTCAAAGAGAAAAAAAAAAAAAAAAAAAAAAAAAAAAAAAAAAAAAAAACAAACAAACAAACTAACTAACAAATGAATTAACCTAATTCATTGGTTACAACGATCGATGCTTTGCAACAAAAAAAGTAGAAGCCATTAAGGGTAAGAAATTACCAGTATAAAAAAGGGGGCAGGCACCAGAAAGGAGGGGGAGGGGGAATTGTCATGCCCCGATACGAGTCCATGACGAAGACCCAGCGAATGATATTAACATCATTCATAAGCTGTACCAGTCTCAACTAAACAATACTCAGAAAGATTTATCACAACCACGCAAATAATAACATCACAGAACAATATCTGAATTCAAGAATTTAATAATCCAACATGATAATCAATACTGAGAAAACAAATAGCAGTTACGGGTCAAAAGTCCGGGATACAAGTCTAAACAAATGAATTACAATTAAATGAAGAAAAACATAGAAAAAGACAGTTCATTCTAATGCATCTCCTGCTCCAACTAGAAATACTACTCGCCAATACCTTCGTGCAAATTCTCTGGCTCACCTGTAGCTGGGTTAACTAGGGAAGAAAAAGAAATGTCCTTAGAGCAAGTACGGACAACAAGTAGTGAAAAACAGAGAGTAAAGAAGTAAGGTGCATGTAGGAATATGAATCAAGATCAATTTGCAAAGACAATAATGGTACTAATAGCAATGGTCTTAATCAAGTATATAAACGTGTCAACTAGGTCTATTATCAAGTTTTTTCTCCTATCTAGTGCACGTACTGCTGCGTCCCATACCACAGGTTCGGTGCACGCACAACAGTGTTTGTTTTAGACTTCGTGGTGGGGTCTACAGAGCGTGTACTCGGTGTATCACGATAATAAGATAACAAGATAACAAGATAATAAGTTCACGTCTTCACAAGTAATTCTCCACCTTCCTTGTCAAGTTTCCATGTAACAAGATAACAAGATAACAAGTTCACGTCTCCACAAGTAATTCTCCACCTTCCATGTCAAGTTCATGTAACAAGATAACAAGATAACAAGTTCACGTCTCCATAAGTAATTCTCCACCTTTCATGTCAAGTTCATGTAACAAGAGTGCCCTACCGAGTACATTTTCTGAGACTGTCCACTCCTAGGTCAACCCTTAGAAACCCCGGCTTGTTCAGTATTTTATTACTAAGTCATATATGTACATGCAAGTAGTTATTAGAATGTCAAGGGGATGATAATAATGCAGCAACGTGATGCATTACACAATAATAAACAAGAAGTAGCAAATCTGAAACAGCCGACACAGTTATACTAAAACAGGGATAACTCCTAGACTACAACTCCGAATTCAAAGTTCCAGGAATGTATGGACATCTAGACAGATAGGCATACGATTTGTATTCATTAACTTTCTGCTAATTTTGACTGTAGCTAGGTTAATTACTCTATTCTTTGCAGTTTAGCTGTTCTGGCAGCAACTAGATGTCAATATCTAATGGGTGGAAACATGGTATAAATACACAGTAAAAATCTACAAAATTCAGAGATGAACCCTAAGCATGTCTATAAAGTTCCTGAAAATTTTCATGGCATTCTAATATCATTTACATGGTGTTTCACTAACAAATGTGTCAATGTTACAATAATTCTGCAGTATGGAAAATGCAGACCAGCAGAGACTAAAAGTGTGATATCTCACAGCTCGAGACTCGAAATCAGGATCTGTCACTTGGGTTGGAAACTAGACTCAGTAGGCTAAAACTCTCTTTTGTATCAGTTGTGCTAATTCTCAAGTTAACAGGGTCGAAACCTCTGTGCCAAACAGTACATGCAGCAAAGTTCATAAAAGCTATTACACATGTATTCATCAAAGCGGGTAATTAACGAGTTATTGTATCATGGATGCATCAAGACTAATGTACAGCAAGTAATGTGAATTTTTCCAGTATACAAGTCAAGTTTATCATGTCAAGTTCAAGTCACAAGATCTCAAGTAACCACCTGTATTTAATCACGATGTATTTTCTCATGTACAAGTTCTATTTATTTTATTCATGTCAAGTATGTATCTAGACTTGACTTTGAGTCAATGGATAATAATAAGAAGTCAGGAGTATGTCGGGTTAGCTCGTGTAAACCCTCGATACTCCCAACGGAAGAGACACAAGACAAATTAGAATAATTGAGATGGAACTACTTGCATAGAGATCAAAAATCTTAAACTAGAATAAATAATAGAGTTCAAGTGGACTTGCCTTTTTCTTGTAGACGATTCGATAATTTAATAGGGAATAATGGGATCAGAATTCCGAGGAGCAATCCCAAGAACACGTGCAAAATATGTGCGAGAAACTCAAACAGCAACAACAGCAAACAGTGGAAGTTATCCCCACACCGGATCGGCAAAACAGCGAAATAGTGGATGGGATTCGCTGCCCCTGGAACACAGAACACCGTAATGGCCAATTGGAGTTCCTCCACACAGCGGATCGACCCCAAAACAGGGAATAGCAAACAACGGATCAAGGGGAGGCCGAACACGGGACAGCGAATCCAACGAATCGCCGCTCGTCTTCTTCCTTCGATCGAAGAGAGAGAACAGCGCGAGGCTTCAGAGAGGCGACGCTACGGCGACTGGCGGAGCGGCGTCGTGACCACGGTCGGGAAGCGACGGCGGCGACAACTCCGGCAAAAGCTCTATTTTTACGTCAAAAACAGAGGAGAAGGAACAGAACTGCTTCGGGACTTGGACGGCGACGGCAAGGGCGGTAGGGGTCTGCGATGGATGTAGGGAGGTGAGCAGAGAGGGTCGATGGTGGTTCGAAGGGGTAGTCGAAGTGGGTTCGTCGATGGTGAAGTTGGGTTTCGGCGGAGCTTCAATGGGTTCGAGCGAGGTTCTCCGGCAATGGGGATTGGGGGTGAGGCTGGCGGAGTCGAGGAGGTGAAGGCGACGGTAAGGCTACGACGAAGGTGAAGGTGATGGGTTCAGTTTGGTAGTAGGCAAGGAGGAGAAGGGGTGAGCGGGAGTGGGTTTGTTTGGGTTTGGAAACAGAAGAGGGAGAGAGAACGGGGGGGGAGAGAGTGGGTTGGTTTATGGTAGTTCTGATTTGTGGGAGAGTGGGGGAAGTTTTAATATAATAAAATAAAGAGAAGATCATGGGGAGTTAGAGATACATGGGGTTGAGGGGAGAAAAGGGCTTGGGTTTTAGTTATGCAGTGTGGGTTTGGGTAGACTAGGTCTTGGGTTCAATATCCAATAAGGGAGATAGATCGGGCTTTCATATGAATGGGCCAAAAAGTAATAATATAATAAAATAATTGGGATTAGAAAGTCCACAATAGGACAAAGGCCCAAATTCAATAAATTAGGAGAAAAAGATACCAATAAAAATACAAGAAACAATAATCCGTACAATCGGAAACAGGGGTTACGGGGATCGAGAAAAACAATGGGAGAGGGAGGTGAGTTAGGGTTTCTACGAGAGAGGAACACGGAGGGAGATAAACGAAGGACGAAACATTGGATAGAGAACGAGTGAGAGCGAATCATGAATTTTTCCCGAAATGGCCCACTTTTTAAAACTAATTTCCAAAATAGATCACTTTTGAAATTAATTTAAAGATAGACCAGTTTTCATAGGCCGCACCTGCAGTACCGAACTACGGTCTCTTCGATGAACTGTGGCCTCAGTACATACCATATGATTTTGACTAATAGGCTTTGAGACTTGATTTTTTTCTTCTAAGTGTAAAATGTGAAAAATATGATGTCGCAGTTGGGTACTGCGGCCTTTGATATAACGTAGGCCGCAAAACTGAACTGTGGCATCTTTGATTTCGAGGCCGCAGTTCACAACTGCAGCCTTAGTACATATCATATATCTTTGTCTTATAGGCTCCGAGACTTGGGAATTTTTTTTCTAAGTATAAAAGTAAAAAATATGAGCCGGTAGTTGAGTATTGCGACTACTATATAACACAGAACTGCGACCTCAGTTATATGTTGTGAACTGTGGCCTCGTTATCGAAGAGGCTGCAGTTCGGTATTGTAGCCTATGTGAACTGGTCTATCTTCAAAATCAGTTTCGAAAGTGGTCTATTTTGAAAATTAGTTTAAAAAATGAGACCATTTGGGGATAAAAGCCGCACATCATTTTGGACACCCTTCATTTTTAAAATGAAGAGGAAGGTAAATGAGAAATTACCTGAATACCCCCACTTAAGAATCTTCTTCTGTTTTGAGCGTCTCATGCCAGTCTTGATCAGAATCAGATCTAACAGTCAGGGATGGAGATAAGTTTCGTGTGAATAGGCATCGCATTAATGATCCGAACCGTTCTCATTGTTTAAAATGACTAAATTAATATAAATAGACGTGTATATCAAAATGAACGATTTGCATTTTTCAATTTATTTTCTCCCAAAAAGAAGTTCGCACGTGTTTCTCACTAGTAGAGTTCCTAAATGATCATAGCCTTATGGATATACATTCTGAATCATAATTGATAATATATGCATGTAATTTTTAGCATGCTTCATACTCTTCACACAAAATTGTGCTTTACCTAGACCTGGCAAACGGGCCGGGTCTGGTACCCATGGGTACGGGTTGCTTGACCCACGGGTCCAACGGGCCGGGTCGAAAAGTAACCGCAACTTTATTTAAATTTTTTTGCAACCCAGGCCCGGCCCGCGGGTACCCACAAGTACCCATGGGTACCCGCCAATATTCCATTGTTTATTTTGAGTTTGTTTTGGGGTTTTTAAAAAAAAATTAAAATTTTATTTTAATTGAATAATTGATTAAAAACATTAGCAACATGCTATCATTTTTTTAAAAAAAGTAAAATATAAAATTGAATAACTGAAACAACAACAAATGTAATCAGGAATCAAGAACGATAATTTAATAAGCTTGTTGTTTGTTGTTTTTTTATGCTTCTTGTTCAAATAAATATATATATCAACATTCAAAATCCAACTAGCATTTCAATTTATCATTTCATCAACAAAGACAAAGAGCAATAATTTGTCCAATCATGAAAAGAAAGAACAATTATTTTTCTAAGTATACAGACATAATTGAGTCTAAACAAAATTTAAATATAATCAAAAATACAATTGCAGAATCAAAACAATGAAACCATATGACAAGTTTCTAAAGTCTTGAAATTAATTACAGTAAAAATAATGAAACCAAATAAAATTCAAACTCAACACATTCAAATAAGTTACAACTCAAGTTGATGAGTATTTAATTTAATTTAATTTATTTAAATACACACCCGTGGGTAAACCGATCCGACCCGCGGGTTCACGGGCCAGGTAAAAAAGTAACCGCTCATTTTTTTTTCAAAATTTTCCTTACCCGTACCCGGCCCGTACGGATACACCCGTGGGTACCCACGGGTCACGGGTCAAGATTGCCAGGTCTAGCTTTACCTAATTAAATTTGCTTTGGGTGTCATTATAGTTGCAACGAAAATTAAGAGAATCTTATAAACGGAAATGTAAGTGTATCCAGTTGCAATACAAAATGTCTTAATGTCAACGTGATTTTCTCGTAAACCTAATTGTTTTGTCGTTCTCTCACAACTTACTATCGATATTATAAACTATACTTTTTTTAATCGATATTTTGCAAGTTCTTCTGCAATTCTTGAGATCTACTATATGGCACGGAAACATATGATAATTTTTACACTTGGAGTAAGAGCACGAACAATACAGACAAACGAAAACAAATCTCTCAATATTCGAGAGATTTTGAGAGCTCAGCATGGGAGATGTATTAGGAGTTTGATCTCACACGGCGCACTGAATCTCTTGCTTAACTTTGCTAAACCCTAGAATTCACTAATCCCAAATTATTACTAATCAGTTAGCTGGTCAGAAATTATGATCAGCCTCAGTAATTAATGTACGTGCATAGTAGTGAGTATATCGTATAGGCCTCTCCTCAAATTTTACGAATTATTTTACCAAAATGACCCACTTTTTGAAAGTATTTATCAAACGGACCCACTTTCGAAACTATATACAAAATTGACCGAGATAGCGAGTCTAGTTCAAATGAACTGTAGTTGTACTTATTTTTCAGAGAAATTTTGAACATGCAATTTTTATCTTAAATGTATATAACTACACTCGCTATCGCAGATAGCGAGTCTAGTTCAACTGACATTGCTATCTCAGATAGCGAGTGTAGTTGTACTCATTTTTTTAGAGAAATTTTAAACATGCGATTTCTACCTGAAATGTATTTAACTATACTTGATATCTCAGATAGCGAGTCTAGTTCAACTGACCTTGCAATCTCAGATAGCGATTGTAGTTGTACTTATTTTTTAGAAAAAATTAAACATGCAAATGTATAGACCTACACTCGCTATCCTAGATAGCGAGTACAGTTAAACTAGACTCGCTATCTCAGATAGCGAGTGTAGTTGTATATATTTGTAACATCCTGCAATTTCTAAAGAGGTATATATATATATATATATATATATATATATATATATATATATTAAAAAGAGTGAGTGGCATAATTGTAAAATAAAATAAGAGAGGAGGGGGGGCCACATGAAGAGGAACAACACATCTGTGTTGTGGGGTGACGTCATGGGGGCCACCCGGGTTCAGAGAAAGGCGCTGTGGTCTTTGCCTGTGCTAACGTGGACAGAGGGCCATGGGGTTACTCTATACACGGAGAAGAGGTAAGAGTTGTGCTTAAAAGATAATCCCATATCGGGAATACACTAGAATAAAATAACTTTAAATATAATAACTGATGCGGTTTATTTCTGGGAGACGTGTGGATGCACCAGGTGTGAGTTCGGACTCAATTTGTATTTGAAGGAGAAAGCTGCTCGTCTGACGACCCTCGGCTGACCGGGCGAACCTGCGGCGACCTCGGCATGAGGCGGAGATCTGGGCTCGGATCAGAGGGTTCGGATCCGAGGTCTGGTGTACCTGCAGACGGTCCTGAAACACCGGGGTTTGTCCCGGTGGCGGACCCTCCGACGATCTAGTCAGTCTCTGTGAGAGAGTAGCAATAACTAGGTGAATTTAAGTGGTAAAAGATTGATTACCTCCAAAGGTGGGTGAGGGTCTAGTATTTATAGAGAATCCCAACCGGGTTTGGTTCCGCTTGGGGGCCGGGTCTGGATCCGAAAGCCCATGGGCCTGACGTGGCAGAAGGCCCAGGGGGTTTAGGGCGGACGTGGTAATACCAGGAGCGGTATAGGGCTGACATGGCAAAACCCTTGGTGGTATTTGGAGCTGACATGGCTGATCGTAGGTCTCCTGTGCTTCTGGGAGCATCGGAGGGCCTAGGCTGTGCCAGGTCATCCCCATGCTTCGCCAGAAAGGGGGGACGGCCCGTGGGGCTGTCACGGATCGGATGCCGAGGACCACTGAGGCTCGTCGGATACGAGGAGGCCAGTTCTGTGGGGTGAACTTGAGGTTCGGCGCCGACCCTGCAATGGTTCGAAGGCGAACTAAATTGCTATATTTACCTTTCTTGAGTGAGAGTTGTATTGGGCCCAGGTTGGGCCCCCCAGGCCATTTTTACCCTACCACACAAGCCCCCCACTCCTGCGGGGGTGCGGGAGCTAGCCGGGGAGGAGTGTTCATGGTCGTGGAAATGGGATGGCGAACCGTTGAATCTTCCGGAGAAGAGTACCCTGGTGTTCGACCCAACCTCGAGATGACGAGGGATTATGTGTCGACAAGGGTGATGACGAGCCGTTGTTTCTTCCTGAGAAGAGTACCCTGGTGCCAGACCGAACCTCGAGATGAGGAGGGATTATGGGTCGGTAAGGGTGATGGCGAGCCGGTGTATCTTCCGAAGAAGAGTACCCTGGTGCCAGACCGGACCTCGTGCTGGCGAGGGATTATGGGTCGGTAAGGGTGATGGCGAGCCGTTGTTTCTTCCTGAGAAGAGTACCCTGGTGCCAGACCGAACCTCGAGATGAGGAGGGATTATGGGTCGGTAAGGGTGATGGCGAGCCGGTGGATCTTTCGAAGAAGAGTACCCTGGTGCCAGACCGGACCTCGAGCTGGCGAGGGATTATGGATCGGTAAGGGTGATGGCGAGCCGTTGTTTCTTCCTGAGAAGAGTACCCTGGTGCCAGACCGAACCTCGAGATGAGGAGGAATTATGGGTCGGTAAGGGTGATGGCGAGCTGGTGGATCTTCCGAAGAAGAGTACCCTGGTGCCAGACTGGACCTCGAGCTGGCGAGGGATTATGGGTTGGTAAGGGTGAGGGCGAGCCGTTGTTTCTTCCTGAGAAGAGTACCCTGGTGCCGGACCGAACCTCGAGATGAGGAGGGATTATGGGTCGGTAAGGGTGATGGCGAGCCAGTGGATCTTCCGAAGAAGAGTACCCTGGTGCCAGACCGGACCTCGAGCTGGCAAGGGATTACGGGTCGGTAAGGGTGATGACGAGCCGCGGTGTTTTAGAGGGATTAAGCGGGGTGGTCTGCTGTCTTTGCGGAGCTTTGAAGGCGCTCCGGGATCTGTGCAGGTGTTCCAATTTCCTAGGGGCATTAATGGTGCCGCCTGATAAATGCCTGGCGCATGGGCTTCCGTCGTTTGGCTTTCCCCACGCCATAGTGGTAGGACACCGGTGGAGGTTATAAATACCTAATTCCCCCCTGAGGATTCGATCACAGCAAGGGTGGTCCATTGGCCGCCAGAGGTGTCTGCTTTGGCGGACGTCTCTTTCTTAAAAATTTTATCCCCCGATCCTGTTTGGTGGTGACTCTGCCGTCCGGATCCCTTTTCGGTTCAGACGGCCCTTACACGGTTGTCTGGCCCGAGAGAGAACCGGACGGGAGTGGTGCTCACTGTATTCTGGGCCTGAGGCTGAAGAGCCTCGGATATGGGGGCGATCTGCTTTCCGATAGGGTCCCAGGCGATGGTGGCTTTTCTACCACCTTTGAACAGTTTGGGGTTTCTCCCGCCCGGGAACAATTCGGGGTCCCAGGCGATGGTGGCTGCCGAGGCTGTAAGCCCCCAGCTGTTCGTGGGTGAGAGGGGAGCCGACCGAGTCCTGGAGCCCGGGGCGCAGGCGATGGTGGCTATTCTCCCACCCGGGAACAATTCGGGGTTTCGGCTGTCGAGGTCGTAAGCCCCGAGTTGTTCGCGGGTGAGAGGTGAGCCAACCGAACCCTGGAGCCTTAAATCTTAAGTAAAACATTGCCTCCGCCGAGCCCTCCATCCGAACCGACCCCTGTGCAGGGCTGCCAGCCTGGCACTGGGTGACGTCAGCAGCGCACGTTTCGAGGTCGTGGCGCGATTCTCCAGGTAGCAGTTGCACGTCAATCGGTGAATAGTAACTGCGGAAATCGAGGAGTCGTTTCTATCCTCTATAAATGTTCTCCCCTCTCCTCTCATCGCCCACTTTTTTCTCGCTCCTTACTTTTCAAAAAATCTTCCAACTCTTCAGTGTTCGTCCCTTCAGTTTCCTGCAGTAGGCTCGTTCTTCCGAAGTGATCTCAGGTTAGCTGGTAAGTCTGTTTAGCTTAGGCACAGATGGATAGGGCTCAGTCTGGCTCGTCGGCGTCGACGTCTGGGGGGGGAGTGAAGCCTGTCTTCAAATCGACTTCGTGGGAGGAGACGGTAAGCGAGGAGGAGGTGGTACATAACGTGAAGCCGTTGCGATCTCGGAGGCATTTCGTGGTGGATAGTAGCGACTCTGAGGAGGGGGGCGGTAGTTCAGACGAAGTCCGGACTCCA
Organism: Hemerocallis citrina; assembly: GCA_017893485.1. Taxonomy (NCBI): domain Eukaryota; kingdom Viridiplantae; phylum Streptophyta; class Magnoliopsida; order Asparagales; family Asphodelaceae; genus Hemerocallis; species Hemerocallis citrina. The sequence goes on along the minus strand of CM030361.1, from coordinate 101,693,160 downwards.
GGGTTGGTTTTCGGAGAGGAGGGTGGTCCCGAAGGGGATGGCGCCGAAGGGCCTCGGAATCCGACCGGTCTGGCTCGGTTGTCTACACCCTCGCCGGAGCGAGCCAAGAAGAAGAGGGCTCCGAAGAAGAAGAAGGGGTCGGGGATCGGCGGCTCGAGTCAGGTGCCTATTTACGGTGACCTGACGATAGGATCGTCTGTACAACCCAAGCCTTTCCGTTGCTATCCCGACGATCTCTCCGATAAGGAGCTCTCTGGGGTCCAGCCGTCGTCGTCGAGCCGAAAGAGGGTGAAGGTGGACGCACACCCGACAGTTCTGGAGGCAGGCGACTTAGGGTCTCTGCAGTTGGCATACTACATTGGGTCCAGCTATGAGCTCATGCTGCCGAACTCTACTCTTCGGCCGACCGACCCCCTGCCGGATAGGTATTGCATCTTCCCTGTGGACGCCTTTATCTCCGGACTGAGGCTGCCGATCCACCCATTCGTTCGGGAGGTGCTGAATTGGGCATCTTTGGCGCCGATGCAGTTTGGGCCGAACTCCTGGAAGCAGATCGTCTGCTTCGTGCTGATGTGCGAAGAGCAGAAGGTACCCCTGCGGCTGAATGTGTTCCGAGCGATGTTGATGATCGGCTCATCGTCAGAGGGAGTATACTATATCTCGCCTCGTGGTAAGGGGAAGGTAGTCAACGGTCACCCGGATTCTATCAAGTTTTGGAAGAAGAAATATCTGGTGATCCGGAGTGAGGATCCTTGGGATATTCCCACTCGGTGGAACCATTCTAAGCCGAGCTATGAAACGCCGAGGCCGGGGGACCTGACGGCTGAGGAGTGGAGGTTTGTTGAGCGCCTCCGTCTGTCGTACAGCATCAATTGGGCGAAGGTGACAGAGGCCCACCTGGCGAGTGTTGGACTGAGCCCGGCCGTACTTTCTAGTATGTGGTTGTTTCTTTTCTCTCGATCTTCTTGTACTTTCTTGCTCATTGTTCTTAATAGATTTTTTTACAGATATGGATGAAGAATCGATTAGGGTGCTGAGGCTCGCTATGAAGAAGAAGAAGGCCGAGAAGAAGGGGGACGCGGTGAAGACGGCCGAGTTGTCCCAGGTGGTTTCCGAGGCCCCAATTCAGCCGAGGGCCAAAAGGACTCGCTCGGAGACAGGCGGGGACACGGTGGTTCAGGGGGGCTTGGATCAGGGCAGGGCTACTGACCTTGATAAGGGGAAGGGTCCCCTGGTGGATACCGGGATAGAGGAGAGACTTCGGCGACCGTGGGTGTCGAATTGGTCGATCCGCGAGGGTGATTGCCTGGTCCGAGGGTGCCAGGCCGTGGAGGTTGCAGATAAGCTGGCGACCCCTCGGGACCGTTCGGATATGAAGGCCCAGACCCTGGACGAGGCGTACGTGCGTCTTGCGCAGGCCAATGTGCTGGTAAGTCAACCGAATCCACTTTCTTTCAGATCATGTCGCTAAGAAAGGTTTCTTAGTATTGTCGGGCTACTGCAGGCGACCGTGCAGGGGGCCCACGTGAGAGGCCTTTATGAGGCGGCTTTGCAGCGAGAGCGAGACCGGGCTGACAAGGCCGAGCAGGAGGTGAAGGAGTTGAAGGTAGAGCTCGAAGGCTCTCATAGGAGGGAGACAGAAATGAAGGCGGCCTTCGACAAGGAGAAGGAGGAATGGGCGAAGACGATGGCGGCTCAGGAGAAGATGTCGGCGAAGGAGAAGGATGAGTTGACGGAGTCGTGTCAGCTCCTGGTGATCAAGGCCCAGGACAACTGTTATGCAAAGGCCCTCAGTCATGTGAGGCACTTCTATCCTACTATCGACCTGTCCAACTTCGAGTTTGATATGGAGATTGAGGGGACACCGAAGACCCCTGGCGAACAAGGGCCCGATGGTGACCAGGCTGCCGACCCCCCCGTGAACCCGACCGACACTGAGGTGGGAAAACTAGCTGTATAATTTTTGTCCTTCTTTTTCCTTCTCTCAATTGTATTTTCCTTCCACGGACTGGCCACCGCATTTTTTGTATGGAGAAACTAAACTTATAAAAAGAGGGTTTTTGGCTGGCCAAGTGTTTTGACCTTGAATACTTCCGAACCTCCTTGCTTATATGTTTAAAGTGGGCTGGTTCTCTTGTAGGTTATGGCTCCCCCTCCTGAGGCGGACCCCCGTCGTTCCGACGTGGCGTGGCTTCAGAGCAAGGTTGAGGCCCTGGAGGCCACTTTGGTTCGGTACCGAAAGGGGGCCCGTGATACTGATGCGGCTTTCAATCACTACAGGAACAAGTCCGAAGCCCTTAGTGAGGAGGCAAGCCGGCTGAGGAGGGCGATGGCGGATCGGGAGCTCGGGGGCGCCGGTCTTGGATATACTATGTCTAGTTCCTCGGTGCAGAGGCCCTCCTCTGAAAAGCTACTTCGTGATGTGATAGTGGAGAAGGAGATGGAGATACACCGTTATAGGACGATGTTGGGCGTATCGATATCTTCCTCGGGGGGTCGGCGAGCGGAGGGGGTTCCCTTTGCGATGCTTCTGATGGAGCTTATGCGATCCGTTGACGCCCAGAGCTCCGTGGCCGGTGTGTCGACTGTGGCAGAACCGAAGGACCGTTATGACGAAGAGAGAGCTCCAAGTCGTTCGGTCGGAGTGATCCCGCCCCTCGCTGGATCCGAGGAGCCCTAAGGCGGTGATTTCCTTTAGTTTGAGATGAGTGGAGTGGTCCTGTAACGGTCTTTGTTTGTTTTTCCCGAATAAAATAAAAGAGTATGAAATAAAGAAATCTTTTCCTTCTTTGCTCTGGTCAGCGGTGTGGTGAAGGGCGGTGGAGGCGAGGTTTGGCTCCGCAGATTCGTGAGGGATCGACGTGGGGCAATAGGAAGACTCCCTGGTCCGGAGCTGGGTCGACCCTACCGAGACTCTTGGGGACGATACCGGAGCGTGAACCTGGGTGCCGATCCCATTGTCCGGTCCCAGGTCGGAGTTGCCGAGGTATTTGGATTTTGACAAAAAGAGACTTCTTTTATACCAGATAGGGAGGGTCGTTGAAGTGGCCCTTTACACACGAAAGCTTACATCAGTTTTAATTTACTTTAGTCAGGCTAGCACCTAGGCTCGCTCTTCCAGGAATTTCATTAGGTGCTCGGTGTTCCAGGGTCAGCTGATGGGTCGGTCGTCCATATCCGCCAGTCGGTATGTACCAGGGCAGACAGCCTCGACTACACGGTATGGGCCTTCCCAGTTGGGAGCCAATTTCCTCTTCTTGGTTGGATCGAAGACAGATAGCTTTCGTAATACTAGGTCCCCTGCCTTGATGTTTGTGGGGCGGACCTTCTTGTTGTAAAACCTCTCGATCCGTTGCTGGTAGATGCTTCTCCGGATTGAAGACTTCTCTCGTACCTCGGCGACGAGGTCCAGGTTGGCCCTCAGGCCGGACGCATTGTCAGCTTCATCGAAGGCTATGATCCGGGGAGAAGGTAATCCGACCTCGACGGGGATGACTGCCTCAGTCCCATAGGTCAGACTGAATGGTGTCTCCCCCGTGGGGATCCTCTGGGTGGTTCGGTGCGCCCATAGTACGCTAGGCAGTTTCTCGATCCACAGCCCTTTGGGGGAACTGTCGAGGCGCTTTTTGAGGCCGTCAAGGATTTGCCTGTTCGCGTTCTCCGCTTGGCCGTTGGACTGAGGGTGGCAAATGGCGGAGAAACACTGCTGGATGCCGATGTCCGCGCAGAAGGTTTGGAAGTTTTGACCTTGGAACTGGGTTCTGTTGTCTGTGACGAGGACTCGAGGGATTCCGAACCGGCAAATGATGTTCTTCCAAAAGAACTGTTGCACTTGGCGCTCGGTGATGCTGGACAGTGGTTCGGCTTCGATCCACTTGGTGAAGTAGTCGATGGCGACGATCAGGAATTTCTTTTGTCCCACCGCTGGGGGGAAGGGCCCCACAAGGTCCATACCCCACATGGCGAAGGGCGTAGGGCTTGCCAGGGACCGGAGATTGGCTTGAGGAAGCCTTTTGATAGGGGAGAATCTTTGGCAGGGGCCGCACCTCTTGACTAAGTCTTGTGAGTCTTGGAGCATGGTTGGCCAATAGTACCCCTGATTCAGGGCCTTCCGAGCAAGCGTTCTGCTCCCCATGTGGCATCCGCCGATCCCCTCGTGCAGGTCTCTGAGGGCGTAGCTGGCCTCGTCGCTGGTGAGGCAGCGGAGGTATGGTTTGCCGTCGGCCAAGGTGTACGAGCGTTTGAAGAGGATGTCATCGATCATGACAAACCTTTCAGCTCGGACTCTGACTCGTCTGGCCTCGGCTCTGTCTTCAGGAAGCTCGGCACTGATTAAGAATCTTCGGATGGGAGTGGTCCAGTCGTCCGGGCTGGTCCCATCTTGCACACACATCGCTTCCGGCTCTGGGTCACTGATACTCGGTTTCAGGAGGACTTCTATGAGCACCGTCTGATCGAGGCCCTCGAAGGAGGAAGAGGCAAGTTTGGATAACGCATCTGCTTGAGCGTTCTATTCCCTGGGGACTCTGATAACCGCAGCGCAGCTGAAGGATGCCAGGAGTCGCTTGACTGCCGCCAAATACCTCATCATGCGTTCATCGCGGGCTTCGTATTCTCCGGTGATCTGATTGACCACGAGTTGAGAATCACTAAAGGCCCGGATTTGCTTGGCTCCGGCTCGGTTGGCGAGGGTCAATCCGGCGATCATGGCCTCGTATTCTGCCTTGTTGTTGGAGGCCGGAAAGTTGAGGCGGAGGGAGTATTGAAGTAGGAATTGGTCGGGGCCACGAAGGATGATGCCCGCCCCACTCCCTGTTTCGCATGACGAGCCATCGACGAAGACCTCCCAGGTCGGATCCGACCCTTCGAGGCTAGGCTGCTCGGAGACGGCGCACTCAGTTATGAATTCGGCGAGGGCCTGTCCTTTAATGGCCGCCCTTGGCTGATAGCTGATGTCGAACTGGCTCAGCTCGATTGACCACTTGACTAAGCGGCCGGAGTTTTCGGGCTTGTGAAGGACAGTCTTCAGTGGTTGGTCGGTCAGTACTTGGACGGAGTGGGCTTGGAAGTAAGGGCGAAGCTTCCGGGCTGCCATGACCAGCGCATAGGCCACCTTCTCTATCTTTGCGTATCTCGTCTCGACTGGGAGGAGCACTTTGCTCACATAATACAGTGGCTTTTGAACCCCTTCCTCCTCTCGGATGAGGACGGTGCTGAGAGCGTTGTCCGAGGCGGACAGGAAGAGCCAAAGCGGCTCGCCCGGCTCGGGCTTGCTGAGGAGAGGCGGGTTGGCGAGGTATTGCTTCAGCTGTTCGAAGGCTTCTTGTTGATGGGTACCCCACTCGAAGCCCCCTTTTCCGCGCACGGCCTTGAAGAAGGGGAGAGACTTCTCCCCTGACTTGGAGAGAAAACGGCTGATTGCCGCCAACCGACCTGTGAGCCTCTGAACCTCCTTAACATTCCGGGGCGGGGACATGTCAATAATGGCTTGGATTTTCTCGGGGTTTGCTTCAATGCCGCGTTGGCTGACGATGAACCCCAAGAACTTCCCCGTGGAGACGCCGAAGGCTCATTTAGCCGGGTTGAGTCTCATGTTGTGGCGTCGGAGGACACCGAAGGCTTCCTCGAGGTCGGCGACGTGGTCCGGCCCAGCCCGGCTTTTGACAAGCATGTCGTCGACGTACACTTCCACGTTGCGGCCGATTAGGTCTTTGAAGACTCTGTTGACGAGTCGCTGGTACATGGCTCCAGCGTTTTTCAGCCCGAAGGGCATAACGCGGTAACAATAAAGACCCTGGTCGGTGACGAACGAGATCTTGGAGATGTCTGGTGGAAACATTCGGATCTGATTGTACCCCGAGAATGCGTCCATGAAGGACAGTAGCTCATGCCCCGAGGTTGCGTCGATTAAAGCATCGATGCGGGGGAGGGGGAAAGGATCTTTCGGACATGCTTTGTTAAGGTCCGTGAAGTCGATGCAGATCCGCCAACCCCCTGTTGCCTTCTTCACCATGACGACATTAGCCAACCACTCGGGGTAGCTGACTTCCTGGATGAATTGAGCGGACAAGAGTTTGTCCACTTCTGTCTTTACAATTTGTTGCCTCTCCGGGGCGACTTTGCGCCTCTTTTGGACGATCGGCTTAGAGTCAGGGATGACGCTTAGTCGATGCATAATCAAGTCTTCGGAGATCCCGGGCATGTCGGAGGGCTTCCAAGCGAAGAGATCGACGTTGCGACGGATGCAGGCGATGATGCCTGACTTCAAGTCCTCGGAGAGTGAGCGGCTCACCCGGAACTATTTCGACTCATCCTTGGCATCGAACAGGACCTCTTCTAATTCATCAACCGGCTCGGGAGCTGGGCCGTCCCTCTCGGGTTTGAGTTCAACGGCATCGAGGGGGAATACACCCCCTCCGACGGCGGTTATGTAGCACGATCGTGCTGCTTCGTGGCTACCTCGGACGATGTCGACCCCTTGGGGGGTGGGAAATTTAAGTTTCAGATGGTAGGCCGAAGGTATCGCTTGGAGGGAGTTTAGTCCGGGTCGGCCAAGAATGGCGTTGTAAGCCGCCTTGACGTTGATGATCATGAAATCCATGGATTCGGTCCTCTTGACAGGAGCCGATCCTGCGGTGACGTCAAGGGTAATAATCCCTTCTATTACGATCGGGACGCCGGAGAATTCAAGCAACGTGTATCCGGCTGGTTTGAGCTTCCCTTTGGATAATTTGAGACTTTCGAAGGCTTTGAGAAAAAGAATATTTACCGAGCTGCCGTTGTCGACGAGGATTCGGCGAACCTCACAATTAGCTATGTGGAGGCTAATGACGAGGGCATCGCAGTGGGGTAGGTGAACTCCTTCGAGGTCCTCTCCTGAGAAGGAGATTGGCAGAGGTTGTTGCTTGGGTGAGGGGCTGTATTGGACAGTATTCACCTCTTGGATGAAGGCTTTTCGGGAAGTATCGGATTCTCCTCCCATTGGCCCCCCGTGGATATAGTGCAGGGTGAATGGCGTACCCATGGCTCCCTCGGACTCGGGATCCCGACCCTGGATGCGGTTCGGAGTAAGGTTCGGAGGTGAGAGTCTCCGGTTCCTAGTACCTCGCCGATCCTGTGGGCCTTCCTCCCTGGAGGTCCGTCGGAGAGCTTCAAGAATTTCTTCTTGAAAGTCCTGGAATCCCTTGTGAGTGACGGGGGCTCCCCCGACCTTGTTCGGTCGGTCTGAAGGTTGCCTTCCGACGCGGCTGAGCGCTGGCCTCCGTCCCTCGGGCGGCGGTCTTGGATGGTTCGGGGCCGGGTTGGAAGCGACCCCTCCCCTGCTGTGGGTGATCTGACGGTTGACGATTATTCCTCGTAGGTCGGGTTGGACTTGCCGGGTGACGCTCCTCTGGGACTCCTGATTGGGAGCCCTATGTTTTGAAGTGTGTGGCCCGGCGTTAGCAGTTGGTGGGGGCGAGTCCCGTCGGTTGACGGAGGAAGCAGCCCCCTTGCCCTTGGAGGTCATGAGAGTTCGGCTGTCGAGGTCGCTCGATGGTCGGGCTCGGGTCGGCTTCTGAAGCAGTGTTCCCACAGACAGCGCCAACCTGATGCGGTTTATTTCTGGGAGACGTGTGGATGCACCAGGTATGAGTTCGGACTCAATTTGTATTTGAAGGAGAAAGCTGCTCGTCTGACGACCCTCGGCTGACCGGGCGGAACCTGCGGCGACCTCGGAATGAGGCGGAGATCTGGGCTCGGATCAGAGGGTTCGGATCCGAGGTCTGGTGTACCTGCAGACGGTCCTGAAACACCGGGGTTTGTCCCGGTGGCGGACCCTCCGACGATCTAGTCAGTCTCTGTGAGAGAGTAGCAATAACTAGGTGAATTTAAGTGGTAAAAGATTGATTACCTCCAAAGGTGGGTGAGGGTCTAGTATTTATAGAGAATCCCAACCGGGTTTGGTTCCGCTTGGGGGCCGAGTCTGGATCCGAAAGCCCATGGGCCTGACGTGGCAGAAGGCCCAGGGGGTTTAGGGCAGACATGGTAATACCAGGAGCGGTATAGGGCTGACGTGGCAAAACCCTTGGTGGTATTTGGAGCTGACATGGCTGATCGTAGGTCTCCTGTGCTTCTGGGAGCATCGGAGGGCCTAGGCTGTGCCAGGTCATCCCCATGCTTTGCCAGAAAGGGGGGACGGCCCGTGGGACTGTCACGGATCGGATGCCGAGGACCACTGAGGCTCGTCGGATACGAGGAGGCCAGTTCTGTGGGGTGAACTTGAGGTTCGGCGCTGACCCTGCAATGGTTCGAAGGCGAACTAAATTGCTATATTTACCTTTCTTGAGTGAGAGTTGTATTGGGCCCAGGTTGGGCCCCCCAGGCCATTTTTACCCTACCACAATAACCTATGATCAAGAGTCATCAATCCGGTCAACCACCTTTTGAGAGACAGCTTGTGGTGGGTATTTGTATTATACTATAAATAATTTGTCTGATAAATTGTATAAATTGTCTGAGCTAGGGGCAGGGGTGTTACAATATTTCATGTTCAATTTTTTTTCTGAAAAATGAGTACAACAACACTCGCTATCCGAGTTCATTTGAACTAGACTAGCTATCTCAGATAGCAGGTGTAGTTGTATACATTTTATGTTCAATTTTTTTTTGAAAATTAAGTACAACTACACTCGCTATCTGAGTGTTGTGTATGCATTTCGTTGAGTGTATTTTGGTTAGTTCTTACTTACCTCATTTTACTATTTTCAACTACAACTAGTAATGCTAATTATAAAAATAATTAAGCTCGTACCATTGTTACAAGAAATAAATATGTAGTCAATTGAAGAGTGTAAAGCTTTGCAGCTACTACCAAACAACAGCTATACACTTGCTATCTCGGATAGCGATGTTGTTTTCACCAAACTCACTATCTGAGATAGCAAGTCTAAACTTAAAAATTTTCTTCATGTTTTAACCCCTCAACTTACATTCGCTATCTGAGACAGCGAGGTTATTTTCACCCAACTCGTTATCTGAGATAACGAGTGAGTCATTCTAGTAAATATTGTCGAATGTGGGTTAGTTTGGTAAATACTTTTAAAAAGTGGATCATTTTGGTAAAAAGAATTCAAAATTTACTCTATGTCAGGAATTTCGATTTTCGAGGATAGGAATCTTATGGATGTCCTCCATGTACTGTGATCATGAATGAGATGCCAGATAGGACGAGAAGAGTGGGGCCCGCATTACGTGTAAAGTGACAGCCTTTCGGCAGTGGGTCCCACTATTGTTAGGGACGGTGTGGGAGTGGGGTCCACTATCTTTACCGACGAGGATGATGGGATTTTTAGGGATTAGGAAGTGTGGGTCCGTCCCACAGTTCCACCGCCCGTCAATAGAAAAAAATATTCATTAATAAATTATGATGTTGAACCAAAAATTTGACACTTTATTTGGAGGATTATCAACAGAGCTTTTGATGACAAATGCGAGGAGGTAGGAACATTGATTTTTCCCTATATATTGCTGTTGGAGCTGGACTTGTCAGCATCCTTACACAGGTGAAGTGAAAATGGCGAGAACAATATATTGCTGTTGAAGGTGTTCACACCGAAGGGTGCAGAGTTGGCAGCAATTAAGCTTGAGCTTCAATTGTAGTTACACTTTTCCAACATAATATATAGTGCATTGTATCAAGTGATATATGCAGCAAACGCAGTCCATATATCGGATTAAGAACAGAAGTTCAGTACCACCATGGAGAGTCAGACATCTTGTATTCTCTTGTACAGAATAATCAGCTTGTTTGTGGATTTACTTCACGAAGGAAGAGAGCATACTCGAGTTGTGCATTAAGCTAGCACAAGTCTCTCTTACCAATCTGTTGTATAATTCTTGGATTGCTCCCATCTTTTCCATGGCCATCTCAATTTCAGAGGTGGTACGTGTTGGAAAGTGGGAGGTGTTTCTGTTGCTTTTAATGATAATTTAGCTACGGCTTATTTTTCCCAAAAAAAAAAAAGAAACTACTCTTATAAGGGTTTTTTTTTCCCTTCCGTTTCAAATCATAGATGACAGCTACCATCTCGTTGTATCACACTAATCACTTTTGTTTTATATTCTGTGTTATGACGCAACTTTATACCACTCAACTCTTAGAGAACCAATTATTTTGTTTCGTCAATTAATGCAGAATCAGGAAACAGAAAACAAGTGAAATAAAATAGGCAGGATAAATAATCTAAGATACAAGAACATAGGAAAATCACTATTGCCAAATGGAGAAAATATGATGATCTGAAAGATTTATAATAAACAACATATATGTTGAATGTATTAGAGGAGGTAATTAGTACTTCACATTCATCATGGAAAGTTTAAGAAAAGCAACTTTCTAAAACATCATTATACACATCTTTACAACTAGGAGAAAAATACATCTTTACAACTATTTTGATAAGTACACTTTTGAAACCATAACATGCAATGCAAATGCATGGGCAATGAGTTCGGTCACCTACAATCCATACTGCACAAAACACAAACACTAGCCTCACAACTCACTAGAGATGTGCATGAAAAAAGACACCCACTACTTGCTTGATACCAACATGCCCCTAATAATCAGTGTAGTCTTTGATGTCAGTAACATGGCATAAACACTCATTTCATTATTTTCTTATTATTCCATATCATTAAAAAAAGTGAGGCTTGCTTCTATAAATACCCCCCTTCCACCCTCTTTCATTCTTCATCCCTACCTTCTTTTGTTAAGACACAAACACCCAATCTCAACTAAACTAAAACTAGTTAATTATCTATCTCCTTAATTAGTTTGCCATGGCCACTGCTGAGGTAGCTTAGATTAATCCCATTCTTCTGCGTATCTCTTTTCTCTTTTTTGTCTATGCTAAGTTCAAAAGAGTGACTTCCATTATATATATACAAATCGAGTTTGATCGACATCTTCACTATTTTGTTGTTGTTTAAGCAAGAAACGTTTGAAGATACAGTATAATATATTTGCTTATCGATCAGCTTAAAATTTCCAGGTTTAAGATTGGTGCTATTAGCCTAATACTATGTTAGTAGTTCATCTTTTACTAATATTACTAGAGAAGGAGCATTTGAAGTTTTGCACACATTTTGTGTTTGTGTGTCATTCATGCATCTCTACATAATGCTCTATTTTAAAGATTTTTCATTATACAATCTATGAAATCTAAGTGAGTTGCACTGTTTTCTGAGTATCTTAATACATGCCAAATGATCTAGTCCTTTCCAAATCCCAAGTACATATATAGTTTAGTGAATATCATGTGTCAAAGGAGATCATACAATGATTTTATCAAAGATTAACAAAAAGAAAATAAAAAAGGGATATTAGTGAATCAGATAAAATTTTGAAGCAAAATGGTTAGCATTGGATTACTAATATGATTTTAATTAGTTTGTGTTAACTTTGAATTCACATAGCTATACAAATATCTATCAGAATTTAACAAAATGGTTGTATTGGTGATCAAACTCAACTATTGATTAATGAACTTGTAGGTTCAAACTGCGACAAATGCACTTCCTGAAAGTGACACTCACCATGAGCCGCAGCAGCCTCAGAAAGAACTGAAAGACGCAGTCGAGGAACTAACCATCTCAAAACCAAGTAAAGAAGAAGAAGAAGAAGAAGCAAAGGAAGTTGAAGCCAACAATGTAGAAGAGCCTGAGAAGAAAGCAGCAGCATCAGAAACAGAGAAAACAGAGCAAGAACAAGCTGAAACTGAGGCAGTGGCAGTCAGTGAGGAGGAAGTGCCAGCTCAGCAAGCAGATGCTGATGTGGCAGTCAGTGAGGAGGAAGTGCCACCTCAGAAAGCAGATGCAGATGAGGCAGTCCTTGAAGAGGAAGTGCCAGCTCAGCAAGCAGATGCTGAGGTGGCAGTGCCAGCTAAGCAGGAAGAGGCAGAGGATGAGGTGGCAGTTAGTGAGGAAGTGCCAGCTCAGAAAACTGAGGCTGAGGTGGCAGTTAGTGAGGAAGTGCCAGCTCAGAAAACTGAGGCTGAGGTGGCAGTAGATGAGGAAGTGCCAGCTCAGCAAGTGGATGCTGAGGTGGCAGTTAAAGAGGAAGTGCCAGCTCAGCAGGCTGAGGCTGAGGTGGCGGCAGAGGTGCAAGAGGAGAGCAAGGAAGAGTAAGATGAGGGCTTTAGAGGTTATGTTGTTTTGAGTATGAAGTTTGAGTGATTTAGAGGCCTTTGATATTATCAGGGATTCAGTATAGTTAGATGGAATATGTGATGAGAATAATGGGAGTGAGCTCAATGTGAGTTCACTACTTGTTTGTGTGTTCTGCTTTGTATGTTTAAAACTTTGTGGTGCTACTTTGTCTGTATTCACAAGTTAGTAATTAATGATCTCTTAATAATAAGTTAATGGCAGTATTAATGACAGTATATCCCTCTCTCAACTCAAACCTCAATAATCTTTAGTTCTATACTGAATAAATTTTGTACGCTTGAACATGTAATCTAGTACACTTATTCAGGTTCTCATTTGTTATCTCAATATTTTTCTCTCATCACAAAAATGAGGAACAAGTATATACACCATATTTTAAAGAAAAAAAAAATCATATCTTTAACATGCGGAGAGAATATTGTATCTTCTCAAGTAACGTGTGTTCTCCGTGATCTTATTATTGATTCATGCATCTGCCCTCAGTCCTCACATCATAAACCCCTCTCAGTCTCAAATATCATTAATTTCCTCAATACAATTGTAAAATTTGGTGCGTAAAATGCATTTAGATTATAATTCACTTTATTTGGAAAAAAAAATTCAATAAAAAGATTTACTCCATTTTACATAATTAGTTGACCACAAGGCTCAAGATTGAAATGGGTACATCTTCCCATCAACAATTCAAAGTCTTAAAAACATTCACCTACTTCTAAGTACTAAATTATGAACATTAACCCAAATGGGTCTCAACAAATCAGCATTGGATGCTTAGTTAGAATAAGGTGCTTAATTATAATTAGGGTAATAATCCACAAAAGCCTCACTTTTCCCAAAGTAATAATTACCTTCTCATTTTAGAAATTTGAAAGAAACCTCCTCCACAAACTTCTCTCTCTCTATATATTTCTCTTTCCCATAAAACCCATAGATAGATCACAAATCCCCTTCTCTCTCCCCAACCCATCATCAAAATCTCTCCTTTTCACTCTCTCTAGGTTCCTGGTTCTCTGATTTGCATTGAGAGATTGAGAATGGGGGAAATGGTGGGTTGTTGTTGCAAAGTTGCTTCCTTTTTCACAGCATTCTTGGTTTTCACCACTTTGGTCACTTCCCAAACTTCCAACTGTTCCTGGCCCACATTGACTAGTAATCTATTTTTCACCTCATTATTTCATGTTTTTCTTTTGGTTTTGTGCTATTTCTGTAATGGTCATGGCTAATTTGGTTAGATTGTTACTTATGGGTGGAAAGATGGTTTTTTGGGGGTGAATCATGAATCTGACCATTTTGGTTTGATTTTGGAGCCAATATATGAACTGGGTATCTTTCGAGTTGTAGTCTTGGGAGATATAGTGTTACTAGATTTGTCCGTGGACACGTGCTTACGGCACGTTTCCGTGAACAATACAACATATAGAAAGGCCTGTAAAAAGTTAAATATATGCACGTCTTCATGAAGAATTATAGATGTGTATTTGGCTGAGACATTGATGTATTCTGAATTAAGTTGTTTATTGGTTTATATCTTGCAGGATCATTTGTCAGGAGCTCAGGATTGAAAAAGAGTACTGTGAATCTACAACAATAATGGATCGAAATCAGTTGCTATGTGTGACTTAAAAATAAGAGATTTCAAACTGCATGAGTAGCAATTCAGTTCGTAATGCAGTTATCGCTTCAAACTGCATGAGTTAATTCCTCGTTGTCATATTTTCATGTAGTTAACCATATATGATTTTAAAAGAGGTTAAAAATGAGAGAGAGAGAGAGAGCTTGTTGTGATGTACATGTGAAGTCCTTTTGTTAAATGTGATCAAGTACAATTACATCTCCATATTAATATATTTAGTATTCAGATACTGGAGAGCCTATTGCAAATTTTATCTGAAACAGTCTTGTTGGCCACAATTTTTGATATATTTCAATGTATGATATATTTGGCTTTTTTTTTTTTTAATAATCTTTAACTTACATAAAAACACATAAGCCTAACTATCAGATATTTCAAACATTAAGAGAACATGAAGATTGCAGATGGATTGACGACTCAAGCCGCCAAAAATCACGATCAAGGATGAAAAATCATTATAATGAAAAAGGAATCAAACAAGTCAAAACCAATGATCATTTTTATTGTAGAATACTAGTAGAAATTTTAGTAAAAATTTCGGCAGTCTCCTTTAAAATATTAACCCTTTTACAGCAATTCCTTACAAAATTCTGCTAAGAATTAAAAATATAACATCACAGGCAGTTAATATCAATCCTCCCCAGGCCAATCCAAGCAACATCACACAGGCATTATATATATAAGGCTCTGGGGGCAAAAATCTTGATATGATGCAAGTTACAAAATAAAAACCAAGATTTTGTTTGAAAACGTAATGGATTTGTAGGAATTTTAGTAAAAAATTCGACAGAGTCTCCCCTAAAATATTAGTTCTTTTACAGCAATTCCTTACGAAATTCTGCAAACAATTAAAAATATAACATCACAGGCAGTTAATATCAATCCTCCCCAGGCCAATCCAAGCAATATCACACAGGCATTATATATATAAGGCTCTGGGGGCAAAAATCTTCATATGATGCAAGATACAAAATAAAAACTAAGAATTCATTTGAAAACATAATGAGTTTTTAAAAACCTTTGAAAAACCTTTGAAAAACAACCCACAGAACCTAATACTCCACAACTTTGCGGGTACGGGTTTTAACATCACTATATTATATCATCAGCCTATACAAATACTTACATCATCTCCCAAAATCCTAATTACATAGATTTACATAATCTCTTATTCTACAACTAATACGTCATTCACCAACCCTACTAAAAAAAGATTACAGGGTTGTTACAATAGGGATCAAACACAAAGCTTTGAGTCTTTAATACGGGACGAAACAATGAGCCTACCCAAACAGTAAGAGTTTTTCAAGAATCAATCAAAACCAATGATAATTAAAGAAACAAACTATTTTATATAAACAAATAGTAAGAGCCGAAGATGGGCAAACCTAGTATAATGCACGTGCGATGCACGCCTACAAAATGTATAGTCATTGATTAAATATAATAATCATTAGAAAATATATATAGTAAATTATTTAACAGCCTATATAAAAAATGTGTTCTCAAAATAAAGGAAACCAATTAGCAATTAAGCTACAACAGTCTAGTTAGGATAAAATCATTCACCATCAATGTCAAATTCCAACAAACATTGCCCATATATAGAATCAGTCTAAATCGAATAAATGCTTAGCGAAATCAATATAAACATCAAAATTGAAATGTACACTGTGCAATCCAACCGATGTCTTCTGTAATGCCTCAGCAAGAAATCCCTACAAACCACATAACAATCTTATTATCCATATCAATCTCACTGTTCTGCATTGCAATAAACAAACCAATCAATATCTACTCAAACTCAGGTAAGCAATTACCTTCCCACCTGAAAGCAAGCAGCATCAACAGCACCAAACAAAGCAATAGACACCCAAGCCAACAACCAAGTTTATAAGTCTATAAGTCTTTACTCTGCAATCAACCAACTCCAAAGTTTTGTGTGTACCAACTCCAAAGTTCTATGTGTCTAACTCCCTTGCAACGAATGTTGCTAACATTTAGTAACGAAGCCAATGCTTCTCTTAATAGAAACATCTTTACATTACAAAATTCCTAGCAATGTTCATGTCAATTCAATAAAAATTGGAGAAAATAGATACTTAACGATACTTAATTTAGGGGACTAATATCCTAGAAATCCTATTGCTAAAAAATAAAGTTCTTTGCTTTGAATACACTATCAATAAACAAATTCCTCTGCTTAGATGGTGTTCCTTTTCACCAAAATGACATGACATATACATGATAAGATTGATTAAGGAAAAACAAAACAACAATTAACCAATCTCATATGAAAATTGATTGTAATACAAAAACAGTTACCCTATTGTCAGATGTTCATTCTGCGAGTTGGTATGATGGTGAGGGAGCTGATACAGAGACTAATATATCAGATATATAAGGACAATGTGTTTGTGTTGCTGTGTACAAGGGTTAATGGTCAATTCTGTAATAGGAATTTGCGGCGACACGTGAGGGAGAGACATAGATGCGGAGGGAAGACTATAGAGGAAAATTGTCCATGTGATCAAGGTGGAGATATCTTGCCAATATGAGTTTTAGAAAGACCTGATTAAAATTTTCTTATAGTTTTTACATGGAAGGAAAATAATGATGATTTATTTGTTGAGTTTAAATGTGTTTCTCTCGCTTTCTTAATCTTGTAAATATAGTAAAATTTCAAAGTTTATTTCTGACATATTGTTGATATTTGTTGTCATTACAATTAGTCATCAGTGATCTATTTTGCAATGAAACAGTCTTATCTGACGTTTCCTGTCAAGTGGTGGATTCTTCGAAGCAGTTATGCGAGTTTGAAGTAATTCCACATTCATTGAAACTTGGGTACTCTTACTGGGGAGCAAGTCAGTTGCGAGGAAACTTTTTTAATTGTCCAAACTGACCAAAACTCTTCAGCTTCTAAATGAATGGAGCCTTAAATGAACATGTAAAGTACATTATTATTCAGTCTTCTGTTATGCAAATATTGTATCTTCTTCACAGACTTACTTCCGACATTTGAAGAAAATTTATGCCATATGATTGTGTTCTTGTGGAAAAAAATACTTTTATATTAGAAAAGCTGGGTGATTAAGTCAATGATGTCTATAGCAGTCATAGGCCTGCTGTGTTTGTATGCTAATTTGGTAAGATTAAAATTTTGTGGCAAATTTATTGTGAAAAAATGAACAATCATTCCAAAATTGTGCATGGAACACTTTTTGTTCACTGGGAACATTTATCAAGTATACACCCAACAATTTAGTGATTACTTGTATATGTAACTACTTGCAGCACCAAATTAGTTTTTTCTTAATGGCATTGGAGCTCAACATAATGGATACTAATGATGAACTTAAGAGTTAATAATATTGCAAGTCAGCACTTGGGTTGAGATCTAGAACTATAAGAAAAATTGAAAATAATATTGTAAGTCAGCACTTGGGTAATGATGAACTTAGATGTATACACAGAAAATTATAAGAAAAATAGAACAATTTGCACTAATGCCCAAGAAATATTTAAGAATTGTACCTTTGGAACTTAACATCAATTGTACCCAGTAATGGTGAGAATGTCAACATGATCAAGTGTCAAACCTGAAATGAGAACATTACATTTCACTAGATCGAGTGTCAAACCACTAAACAATATGATACCATGTATGGGTAGAGGCAACTCAAGTTCCACATAGAATGAGGAGTATTTAACTAAGATCATTTGGGAAATCTCAATAAAGGCCATGCTTTGCACACATTAATCCAAACAGTATAGTGGTAACTTAGAAAAAGCAAGGATGCCTAAAGTAGATCAAAACAAACTTGGATAAAAAATTGATGTAGTTAAAAAATTCATGCACTAAAAAATTTATGTGGTCTAAGCATATGAAACAGTTTTGGCATCAGGAGATCATGTATTATTCAAAATTGTGTGTTCTAAGCTTCAGGAGTTCATGCACTAAAAAATTTAATAACTAAAATGTTCTAAGTTTTAGCTTCAGGAGATCATGTACTAAAAAAATGAGGGATTCAAATACAAAATACTTCACCTCATCTCATGCTCTCTCTGTATATTATTTTAGTTACTTCTTACATGAAAGCATATATTCTACTCCTTAGTTATAGAGTTATACTTTTCAGGATACCTACAAAGTTGCATATTCTACTCCTTAGTTACATGAAAGTATATCTAGACTATGCTGAGATAAGATCACAGAGAGGATTCATAGTGGGGTAAGCAAGAGACTTCTGACATCAAAAGAAAGCAAACAACACGAAAATAAGCCTAATCAGCAAGTAGATCTAAAATTGTCAAGTGTAACAGCTAGATGTGGCATCCAGCATTAGTTTGGACATCAAAGTAGCATATCTGAAGTGATTGTTAATAGAATAATTGACATGAATAAGAACTAAATTTGCACTGATTTTGTAAGGACTCATAATTGTATCAATATATATATTAGGATGAAATAAAATAGAAAATACTCAAGTCATACCTTCAGCTATTGCTTCATTAATTATATCCTTGAAGCGGTGTGAGACAAGCT
Organism: Hemerocallis citrina; assembly: GCA_017893485.1. Lineage (NCBI taxonomy): Eukaryota > Viridiplantae > Streptophyta > Magnoliopsida > Asparagales > Asphodelaceae > Hemerocallis > Hemerocallis citrina. Next base: position 101,674,768 of record CM030361.1, on the reverse strand, counting down.
TTGGCTCAGAACAAAGCATTGAACAAAAAAGCCTGTAAACAAAGACATGTCAGATAAGCTTCAGATGTCCTCCATATACACAACCAACATAAACAGATACTCCCAAGTCAGACCTAAATATAGATCCTTCAGATCTTTCTTCTCTGAAACTGATCCTCTATAGTTAGCTTTAAACTCTTCAACATCAGCTTCTTCTGTAACCTACACAGCCAAAAGAAAAAAGGGATCCCTTATGTGCAGAGTGAATATAAAAAAGCATGCTAGCAATTTTATTATTTCAGTTGTTACAATCTAACTCAATAACCTAAAATTACAGGATACCTTCTTTTTCTTGAAACACATCCATATATACAAACAATAACCATGAATATTCAACGCATCCATGATGTAATTCTTCTTCTTTTTCTTTCTTTTGGCAAGTTAGGAAATAGAAAAAATGAAAAAAAGCTTAACCTTACTGAGCACCTATGCAAGGAAAGACACTTGGGTCACTCTCTTTGTAGGAGACCAAATCTTTAGATACAGGCGAACTGAAAAAAACGAAAGCCCTGTGACAAAACACAACAAAAAGAAATGAGAAATGAGAAAAAGCAAGTTGTATACCCTAAATTTCTACTAAATCTGAGAAACTTCGATCTTATTTTCCTGCTCTAATCACTGACAATCAAGATTAGATTTAGACATGAAACTAAAATGAACTATATACTTTTATGGGCACATAAAACTAAAATGAACAAAACAAACATGAAAGATGCAAAAGATTCAAGCTTTATCATTTCTTCTCAAATTAGAATTCATACTCATCAAAATTCATACTACGAACAATGCAAACAGCATTCAATCGCAAATATCTCGACTTTAAGCATCAAATGGAATGAGAAAAAGAATTGTTTTGTTTGTCAATGAGAAAAAGCAAGTTGTATACTGTAAGGTACATGGTAAAATTATTCTAGCAAGTTGTATACTGTAAGGTACTGTAAGGCACATGATGAAAAGTTTAGATGGTCTTTATATTGCAACAGTGAACGTACTACATAAATATTGAAAGGAACACATAATGAGAAACAGTGAACAGTGAATTTACTACAGAAACTAAAAAAATTTGGAGTTACAGAACACAACATAAATAGTATCAAAACAGTAAATTACCCAACAAAATAAATTTCTCGAATAATACTAATTCTTACCTGACTTATGGTTTACGTTCTCGATGAATGAGTTACATCGGATGGCGCAGAAGAACTTTCACTGTCAGAATCTGTAACACAACTCAAGGTATAAGTCAATCTAACTTTAAAGGAAAGCAAAATTTCCTGTACTATCAATGTTTAACCTGGTTATTAATATAAAAACAATTCAAAAAAGGACCACGAATACAATATAGTAAGGTTGTCCAAAAAGAAAAATACCCCCCATGTCAATGGGTAGCATGCATTTAGTTTTCAATTTAAGGTGGAAATTATGTATTTTGCAAAGAACAACACATAGATAAAATTGTTACCACTGGAGGAAGATCAAGAATCACTACTTGAGCTGCTTGAACTACTTGACATACTTGCATTATCCACCTTATTTTCACATCCTTTTGGCGAAGAAGACACCTCCTTTTCATCAACCACTGATTCCAACAAAATCACACATCATCACAAAATATAAGGCAATCCTAATTTTCAGGATGTAGGAAAAACATGTTTTTCAAAGTAGATTCTCAAAGTAGTTTTTCAAAGGTATTTTCAAAGACATGTTTTTCAAAGTAGATTTTCTGTAAATTGAAAACTTCAATCATCTGACATACCTCCCAAATTCCTTGAAAATAGTCTTCCTAGCTTTACTTAACCACCTTCCATATTGGTGTACGTGAAGTTGATCTATATTCTTTTAGTCCTAAATGATGCAGGACGCAAATTCAAATTCAACAAATAGCACACTTGAAGATCAAAAGTTAAAGGCACATACCCACATGGAATAAAACCCAAAAATAACAACATGAAATTGCAAATTTTTTTACGTTGCCTACAAAATTTTTGTCAGATTGGTCCCAATTACACAACAAATTATTTAAATTATCTTAAATCTTGATAATTTACATCCAACGAAGCTTACAATAGAATGACATGATCGTAAATATATGGTGATAGTTTACTTTTATTCTGTAATATATTCATGAACTAATATATTCGAGTCCTACCATTTGATCAATTTATCATGTGGTTTCGACCATTCGATCATGGCAACTAAATAAACAAACCACACTTCCCACAAAAAGTAGCCACAGATTTGGCACATAACTCGTCACCAATTCTTAAACTATTGGATGTTATTTATATTCCCAATCGATATGTTACTGAGCGATCTTAATGTTGAATAATCCGATCATAAACATCAACTCATTCAAATCTAACATCAACAATCAGATCCACAACCAAATCGAATCAAAAATTAGAACTGAAATCCAAAATAAAATTGCAAAAAAAATAACCTTTTCTACAACAATTCCCTATCAAATCAAGAATTTTAATCCCAAGTTACCCAAATTTCAATCCCAAATTAAAAATATAACATGAAACTACAATAAAGAACCCGACTTTATACCTTGAAATGCAGTCGAGGAGGGCAGCGCCCGGAGGTGGGGCATCGGGCTGGCTTCAGGAGGCAGGGCGTCGAGAGAGAAGGGGGGAGCGGGGCTTCAGGGCGTCGAGGCTGGCTTCAGCTAGCGGGGCGTCGGGAGAAAGCGTTCAGGCTGTCTTCAGCCAGCGGGGCGTCGAGAGAGGGGGGTCGGGAAGTGAGGAGGGAGAAAGGGAGGGGTTGAGGAGGGCAGCGCTAGGAGGTGGGTCGTCGGGGTTGGCTTCAGGAGGCGAGGCATCAAGAGAGAGGGGGGAGCGGGGCTTCTGGGCGTCGAGGCTGACTTCAGCCAGTGGGGCATCGGGAGAGAGCGTTGAGGCTAGCTTCATCCAGCGGGGCGTCAAGAGAGAGAAGGGGGGGTCAGGAAGTGAGGAGAGAGGGGGGGGTTGGGTAAAGTAGCTGAGAGAGAGTGAGAGAGATGGGAGCCGGAGAGAGAGAGACAGTAAGAAAGAGAGAGAGAGAGAGAGAGAGAGAGTGTGTGTGTGTGTGTGTGTGTGTGTGTTTTGAAATTGTGCGGTTTGAAATTTTGGACGGAAAAATATGTTTTGTGAGAATTAATCTAGACTATTGGTTTTAGGGGAGATTGAAGGAGAGCCACTTGATAGTTTTCTTTGTAATTTATTATATAGATGGGAGGTGGAGTGATTAGTTACCAAACTTTGAGAACTAATTTTCTTTTTAAAAGATGTGAATATATGGGGTCTCCTCTTTCAAAATTTTGAATTTAATGTGTTTTATGCATTCATTAATTTCTTTAATGGGCACCTCTGATTTAAGTTTTATTCATAAAAACATTTGTACGAGAAAATCATATTTCTTAAAAACATTAGTAGGGGTAAATAAGGGTGGCAAGTTGCCTAACCCGAGTCCGACTAGCTCCAACCCGATTATTTGTGGGCTTGGACTAATCATTTACCAATTTGGGTCAGGCTCGGGCTCGAACTCTACTTTTAGGCATGAACAAAATTCGGGCAGAGCTCGGGCTCAAATATCTAGGCCCAATGAGTCGGAATCAAATTTGTGCATCTAAATATCTATGTAACACATGATTATATATATATATATATATATATATATATATATATATATATATATATAGAGAGAGAGAGAGAGAGAGAGAGAGAGAGAGAGGGGGGGGGGGGGGGGGAGAGAGAGAGAGAGTGACTCTATTAAGAGCTGGGAAGCTGGGCTCCTTATCGGGAGCTGGAGATCTCAGCCATCCGATCTAGAGTGATTCAGATCGAATGGCTGAGATCAGATCCCGTTCTCCATCCTATTTTGTTGAGGGTAAAATGGTCATTTACCTCCTCATCTTATCTTTTGGCATGCTGGCTCCCAACTCAAATCCCGCTCTCTCTTCGATCCTAAGAAACCCTAGCTACTCAAATCCCGCTCTCTCTTCGATCGTAAGAAACCCTAGCCTCCTCTCCTTTCCTTACTCCCGCGCTCTCCTTCTTTGATGAAACCCTAATCGTTGGAGAGAAACCCCCATTCTTATCTCTACCGATCTTTCTCTCTCTTCGACTTCAGCTTACGATCGGGGTGTCCTCTCTCTCTCTTCGACGAGAAACCATACTGAGCATCTTCGACTCTCTCTCTCTCTCTCTCTCTCTCTCTCTTTCCATCGAAGAACGATTTCGATTTCTATTTTCCTGGATTCTGTCACCCTCTTCGGCGCGAAACCCTAGCCCCCAAATCCGCTGGTCTCAGTGGTCTCTTTCTCTCGATCTGCGATCGAAGACCCAAATCCCTATTAGGGTTGCGAGGCTCTCTCTCTATCTTCGACGTCAAACCCAGCTTATGATTAGGGTATTCGATTCCTCAGCGATTCGAATAGAAGCCCTAGCCCCAATCATTCTTATCAGGTATTCTCAGGTATTCTCACTTTCAAATTACATTTCGTTTTCTTATTTCAAGTTTCACTATGAGAAATTGAGTCACTGGTTGTTATTCAATTCAATGAATTCATAACGGGTGATTGGGGCACTTGTTTAACTGCAGCCGTGAAGTAATTATTCTGTTTCTTATTATGCAACCCTTAGGCTTGGCATATCATGTTATGCATTATGGGCTCCATTTTTGTCATGCATTATCACTATGGCCTCTACTGTATATATATTGTAGAGGTGTATTTTTATCACTCAATATGATCTCTTCTCATGATAAGAAGAGGTATTCACAGCTATTTTTGGTATATCAAAAGAGGGCCCATGGCCGTTTTTGTGTGTTGGTCTAGGCAATGATGATATGCACTACCTAACAAGCTAATAAGTTACAACTAGTTGGCGCGGCATAATAATGCAGCCCTAGACACATTCTTAATGCTTGATTTACAAAATCAATATATAGAAGTGTGTTCTGAGCCTGAGAGCGCGAGAGTAAGAAAAGGAGAGGAGACTAGGGTTTCTTACGATCGAAGAGAGAGCGGGAGTGAGTTGAGAGCCAGCATGCCAAAAGATAAGGAGAGGGGGTAAATGACCATTTTACCCTCAACAAAACATGATGGAGAATGGGATCTGATCTCAGCCATTCGACCTGAATCAAACTAGATCGGATGGCTGGTAGCTCCTGCTCACGATAAGGAGCCCATCTCACCATCTCATAATAGACTAACTCTATATATTCTCAGTTTCAAATTACATTTCGTTTTCTTATTTGAAGTTTCACTGTGAAAAAAAGAGTCAATATGGCCTCTACTGTATATATATTGTAGAGGTGTATTTTTATCAGTCAATATGATCTCTTCTCATGATAAGGAGAGCTATTCACAGCTATTTTTGGTATATCACAAGAGGGCCCATGGCCGTTTTTGTGTGTTGGTCTAGGCAATGATGATATGCACTACCTAACAAGCTAATAAGTTACAACTAGTTGGCGCGGTATAATAATGCAGCCCTAGATACATTCTTAATGCTTGATTTACAAAATCAATATATAGAAGTGTGTTCTGAGCCTACGACTAATTCCTTTCATGCGTTGAAGACAACTATGATGATGAAAAATTTAATTCTCAATATATAGAAGCTCTTTCACATTAAGGTAGATCTATAGGTATTGTGTATATATGTACGGCTTCTAAATTGGGCGATTCACATTTTATTTCTAAATAGCCATCCTGGTAGGATGGATATTTTTATTATGGGTGAACTACCATTAACTTATTTACTTATAACATCTAGATTAAGTATCAATAACTATTATTCCGAATTGGGTGCCTTTTGTGCCATTATATTCAGAGATATTAGATGTGATACAGAGAGTGGAGGGTAGTGAGGTGGCATGGCCGACAAGGAGGAACGTGGTGTCATGCTCGTCGGTGTGTAGGAGTTGGAGAGAGCTTACAAGGGAAGTGGTTCAAACTCCGGAAGAATGTGGAAGGAGTACGTTCCCGATTTCTTTGAAACAGGTATGTGCCTTATTTTATTTTTTTGTTATGAAATTGTCTAGTTGTTACGTTGATTGAATCATCTTGGAAGAAATAAAGTTTTATTTTTCTCCTTTTTGCTTTTGGAATAGCCGGGTCCAAGAGATTCTCCGATACAGTGCTTTATTAGGAGGGAAAGGGCTACTTCTACTTATCGTTTGTACCTGGGATTGAGCCCTTGTAAGTCTTTTTTACCACTTTTTCGATTTATGATTTGATATTTGTTAACGGTCAAATGATGAATTAAGAAGGTAAGGACATTGTAAACCGATGTATTTATGTTGGAATAGTAAGATGTTGAATATGTGTAGTCTCTTTTTACTAAAACATAGCAAATAGTATGTGTGCAGTCTTGCTTTGTAGTAATGAATTTTTAGGACGAAATTGATTCAATATGAAATATTACAGTTCTTATCTACAAATTTAGCAGTAAGTATTCACATATTTTTGTGGAGAATGACTTTTTGTAAAAATCATATCTAGTGTTAGAAATAAAAATAATCTCTCTGTTGAGTGTCTATGATCTTGATAATTTGAAAATGACACCCATAATTGTTTAGTTTGAATATTACGACCATAATTTTTTAGCATAAAATTTTCTATCTGTTGACCTGTACTGTGATCTCATTGATATACCAGGATTTTACCACTATAATTATAATTATATTGAAGAATTCTTCAGGATTAGCATTATAATCATATATTGAGGTATTCATTTGTAGGTTGATTCACAGTAAAGAGCAAATATTTAGGAGGATACTAACTAGAATTTAGTTGCAGCTCTGCAGGGGGGAAATGATAAGCTTCTGCTCACAGCAAGGAAGATCCGAAGGGCCACATGCACGGATGTTGTAATTTCACTCTCAGAAGACTTTTCTCGATCTAGCAACACTTACATTGGAAAATTAAGGCAAGTTACCCATGAACTTTTATAATTGAGCTCGAGGTAAGACTTTTGTCTCTTTGGAAATCAATTGGGAAGAAGAGAACATAAATGAAAGCAAATAAAATGATATGTTCTATTACATTTTGTATCTAATCGGGAAACTGTTTTCATAATTTGAAGTGTGATCACTTTAAATTGTCAACCACCTTACACTATTATATTCATTGTCCCGTGTGAACTGATACTATTTATATGTCCAAAATAAAAGTAGATTCATATTTATTGCCTAAGTAAACTTAACTAATTCATTTACCCTTTAGAGGTAAATTACAATGAATGTCATTACTACTTGTTTCTTTTTTCTAATTTCATGTGCATTGCAGAGTTCACATAACTTTAGGCTACTGAATTGAAAACAGGTCAAACTTTCTGGGAACCAAGTTCACAGTCTATGACAGCCAACCTCCCCAGGACACCCCACTCGTCCCCACCAACTGCTCGAACAAAAGACTTCAGTCAAAACAAGTCTCTCCAAAAGTCCCAGCTGGAAACTATTCGTTCATCTCAAGGGGGGAGGACCCAGTTGTTGAAATTTCACAAGACAAAGAAGAACAAATTGAGGAGCCATTGGTTCTAAAGAACAGGGCTCCAAGGTGGCATGAACAATTGCAGTGCTGGTGCTTGAATTTTAGGGAGAAAGTCACAGTGGCCTCGGTTAAAAATTTTCAGCTTGTGGCATCAGTGGACCCATCAGTGGACCCATAAGGAGAAGAAGTAGAAGGAACTTGATAAGTTGCAACATAAGGAGAAGAAGTAGAAGTAGAAGTAGAAGGAGAAGAAGTAGAAGGAGTGGCATCAGTGGACCCATCTATCTCTTCTCTATCTCCATCACTTTTGTATTCATAGATTCTATGTCTTGGGCTCAAGATCGGATCAGATAGAGAACCTTTCTGTCCCTCATAGTTTTGTGTATTGATTGGCTCATTCAGGCCGACTTCTGTGTACTGGAATGCTTCCTGTTTTTTTTTCTTATTGATAATTGTCAATAAAGGATTGTATGGCTGTTCATTCCTCCAAACTTTTCATCCATTTTGTTGTATTTTTCATGAAATTGTTGATGGATGGTTAATATAATGCATATGAATTCAGCTACTGCAATTCATCATCTATAACTCTTTTCAAAGTATTTGTTTCTTTTCTGCCTGTGAAAGTTGCAAACATGAGGAGCTGGGTAATACATAAATGAATGAACCGTATAGAAGAATTGCAGAACGCGAAGTTGAACGGAATGAAATGAATGTGTCGCTAAGAAGACACGATATCACCTCAGGTGCATGCTATAAGAAAGTTACAAACTGTTCATATCAGACTGAGTTATTTAGCTCCACTGTACAAATTATCAGCAACAGCAGAGGCCAAGAGGAAGCCATTATTTAAGTACGACGACAAACTATTGAGCCAAGGTTACAACAATGCAAAACATACTCCATCTTATGTTTGAACAATTTAGCTCTGCTGTATAAATTAGGATAGAAGCCAAATTGAAAGTACAATTCATTTATCTTAAATCATCAGGATTGCCGTGAAAGTGAAACATTCAGCACCAGTTTATTCACCAAGGGCAATTATATTCAATAAGTTAACAAAACTATACATACTAAATTTACATTACAATAATGGTAAAACAGTTCCATTATTTAAATTTATTGAAGTACAACAACAATCTGTTGAGCCAAGGTTACAACACAGCATAATGCACTGAATCTTTGAAAGATATCAGAGCATTAGTATTCTCAGCACCATCTTGATAACAGCTACTGTACACAAACTGCAAAAAGAAAAGGATAGAAAGAACGAAAAAAAGGTGATATATTAGAGTACCACCAATGAAGGGGGAAAATATAAATAATAAAGAAATAAAACATCAAGAAGCACATCAGACATATAAGACTACAAGAGTACCACCTAGACGAATCAAATTCAATTACTACAAATGAAATATTTACAACAGAAACAAATCGAAAAGCAAGTATTGGAGAATCAACAATTGGACGGTCTAGTGTACTACTACACTAGGGAAGAGAAGACAAATAAACCATAATAACATTATTAGAAATACACTGAAAATTTCTAGAAGTTCAGAGAATAACGCAACCATACTGATCACAAATTTCAAGAAAATCCGTGCAGATAATCAGGCCAAGATCCACTCTGCAACGTTATATGAAAGCATCAAGGTGAACTGTTTTTATATAAACTATGCAATTGCAAACAATCACAGGAAGCAGAGAGGGCAAAATCGAAATCTAGACAGGTTGCAAAAGGAAACAAGTATAAGCAGTAGTTGTTTCCTTTTGCAATCAGCAGTGTGCTTCATTTATCATTGATATAACTAGTTGGTGCATTTAACGAGTTAACCTTACTAAACCAACGACGTGTGCAATCAATCCATGACCCAAAAAGAATTTATCTGATGCTACTTGTGTTTTCACGATATTATAAGCAGAACATTCAGACACCAGCTTCTTTTTGCTTGGATATTGCTTGCGCAGCCGCAAAGCACCTCCATCCTTTTTTCCTGTATGTGGTCTGGGTAAAATACAAACCATCCGATTAATATTTGCTGTCTAAATGGATAAGCATAGGTAGCTCAGATATTTCAGTTATTCATATAATACCCACTATCTGGAAATATGTAGCTCACTAACTACTTCACTAACTACTTCACTAATACCTGAATAAGAATACTTGGAGTAAAGAATTGATTTAAAGGATTTCTTAATTGAGATGGATCATCATTTGACGCCATAGGTAGTTCAGTGTCCCTTGCCGCAGCCACTGTTTCATTAGATATCCCTACAATAAACCAATTCATTAGTCATGAATTAAGTCACAAAGCCTATATGCAAATTTGATATTATGTCACACACACTTACACAGCCGAATTTTTTGAAAAGATCCTTCAAGCCACTTTTCAACTCCTGAGTGGAGTGTTCCAGATCGAGAAGTGCCTGACAATAAATTATACACAATTAAATAATCAATTAAATTTTAAACTGGGATAGGCTAAAGTTTATGCATGAAAGATTGTTTAACAGGCAAACCTGTGCAACTGAAACTTCGAACTTAGAGGACTCAGCATCCTTCTCCTTGTGAATTTTCCTAAATGCTGTGTACATTTTGGCTAATGCAGATCCCTTTTTTAAGTTTATAAATGAAATGTACAAAAAAGGTAGACAAATTTTTGACGAAAAATAAAAAAAAACACAGACACGAAACTCATGTAAAAAGGAAAAAGAAAATGAAATGTTCTATGAGTAATTTGACTCCTCATAGAAAATGCCAACTTATCAAAAATTGTGAGTCGAAATGTCGAAATTTGTAGGCTCAGAACAACACTTGACAACAAAACTTGAAGGCTTAGAACAACAACATCAAAAAAAATGTGTAGGCTCTAAACAATAACACCACCAAAAAATGTGTAAGCTCAGAACAACAATAACTTGTAGGACCGTACACAGGTGCTGGAAATTTGAATTTGTCACTAGGGCTGCTAAATTAAGCCATGCCTACTAGATCCAACCAAACATGTTGTTTTGCATCTCAATCTCTTCCAACTCAATCAGTTTAAGGACAAAATTATGAAAATTATTTTACTTGTCTTGTATAAACTTGTCATCACTGCCTACACAATCCAGTAGAGAAAACTCATGATTCAACAAATTCATGCATAAACAAAATCAGTCATAAACTTTTCATTACTGCCTACTAACTTGGTATTATTTGTATAAACAAAATCATTTTACCAACTTTTCGAAGATGGCGAAAAATCATGCATTTCTGTTATACCCATCATCAATTTGCCTGAAAACAGTCATAGTTGTCTTCAACACATGAACTGAATTAGTCGTAGGCTCAGAACACACTTCTATATATTCATTTTGTAAATCAAGCATTAAGAATGTGTCTAGGGCTGCATTATTATGCCGCGCCAACTAGTTGTAACTTATTAGCTTGTTAGGTAGTGCATATCATCATTGCCTAGACCAACACACAAAAACGGCCATGGGCCCTCTTCTAATATACCAAAAATAGTTGGGAGCCATACTGCCCAAAAGATAAGGAGAGGGGGGAAATGACCATTTTACCGTCAACAAAACAGGATGGAGAACGGGATCTGATCTCAGCCATTTGATCTGAATCAAACTAGATCGGATGGCTGGTAGCTCCAGCTCACGATAAGGAGCCCATCTCAACATCTCGTAATAGACTAACTCCACACGATGAGTTATGAGTACACACATCTCCTTCTTTAGAATTCTGATACAATGCTGAAAATCGAAATGGTGGAATACTTATAAACTACTCTACAGGAAGGATGTTTAATTCTGAACATCTCATACAGTTGTATATTTTGTACCTTTTATGTACATAAAATTCTAATCATGCAGGTAGAGACTCAATTTCTCATAGTGAAACTTGAAATAAGAAAACGAAATGTAATTTGAAAGTGAGAATACCTGAGAATACCTGATAAGAATGATTGGGGCTAGGGCTTCTATTCGAATCGCTGAGGAATCAAATACCCTAATCGTAAGCTGGGTTTGACGTCGAAGATAGAGAGAGAGCCTCGAAACCCTAATAGGGATTTGGGTCTTCGATCACAGATCGAGAGAAAGAGACCACTGAGACCAGCGGATTTGGGGGCTAGGGTTTCACGCCGAAGAGGGTGACAGAATCCAGGAAAATAGAAATCGAAATCGTTCTTCGATGGAAAGAGAGAGAGAGAATCGAAGATGCTCAGTATGGTTTCTTGTCGAAGAGAGAGAAAGGACACCCCGATCGTAAGCTGAAGTCGAAGAGAGAGAAAGATCGAAAGAGATAAGAATGGGGGTTTCTCTCCAACGATTAGGGTTTCATCGAAGAAGGAGAGCGCGGGAGTAAGGAAAGGAGAGGAGGCTAGGGTTTCTTACGATCGAAGAGAGAGCGGGATTTGAGTTGCTAGGGTTTCTTACGATCGATGAGAGAGCGGGATTTGAGTTGGGAGCCAGCATGCCAAAAGATAAGATGAGGAGGTAAATGACCATTTTACCCTCAACAAAACAGGATGGAGAACGAGATCTGATCTCAGCCATTCGATATGAATCACTCTAGATCGGATGGCTGAGATCTCCAGCTCCCGATAAGGAGCCCAGCTTCCCAGCTCTTAATAGACTCACTATATATATATATATATATATATATATATATATATATATATATATATATATATATATATATATATATATATAGAATGAGTCTATTAAGAGCTGGGAAGCTGGCCTCCTTATCGGGAGCTGACGATCTCAGCCATCCGATCGATCTTGACTGCGATCGAACGGCTGAGATCTAATGTCGCTTATCTTCAGATTGAGTGAGGGGTAAAAGGGGTATACTCAATCGATTGAGTATACCTCTTATCTCTTATCTTCGACAGCTCTCTTCTCTCCCGCTCTCTGTCGTTCCAAACCCTAATATCTTCTCCAGCTCTCTCTCCCGCTCTCGAAGATCGCCCCGCTCTCTTCACAACCCTAATCGCTATCATCTCTTCTCTTCTCACCCTATCTGAAGAGATCCCCATCTTCGAAACCCTAATCCACCTCTCTTCGAAGCCCTAATCGAAGATAGCGAAGTCGAGCTCTTCTCTCCCGCTCTCTTTCTTCGTCACCTCTGTAAACCCAACTCCACCATCGACTGGATCTCCAGTCGCTTATCTTCAGATCTGTCGAGGGGTAAAAGTGGTATAACCGATCGATCAGACGCCATCGGCCTTGTCGGTTTCGATTTCTCGGCTCATTGGGTTGTGCCTCTCTCAGATTCCGGAGGAAAGTGTTTGACTCTCATAAATGCTTTTATGATATTTGTTTAATTTCTTGCATTTTCATTCGGTTTTGTTTGTAGGCAATGATGAGATTGATTTTGATATAAGTTGGTTACAAAATTTTGGGGCATTGAAATTATTGTTTTGAAGGGTATTTGGTTGTGTGCCATGATAATTATTCAAAGTTGAATATACATCTGGGGTTTGAGCGGGAGAGTAGATGGTGAAGAAATGAAAGTATGGTGTTTGAATGTCCAATGCCCTCAACACTTACCTTACATTTATGAGATTTGAGACTAGCTCCACTTACCAAAATTTTGGGCACTGATGACTCACAATGGTTTAGGCGGTGATGAAAATACTTTATGATCTGAATAATTATTTCAATCCTGTTTTAAGTATTCTTGATTATATATCTATCATATCCTAGTTGGCGCGGCACTCCAATGCAGCCCTACTTATGATTAGTGTTTTCTGAGCCTACTGGTTTTCTTTAGTCTATATATATTCATGAGTAAGTCTATTATGTGAGCTTGGCCGATTGATTGTGAGAAGATAAGAGATAGGGGTTTTTGATTTTATCCCTTTTACCCCCAAACATTCTGAAGATAAGCGGTATCAAATATGAGTCGTTCCATCGCAATCAATCGCGAACGAATGGCTAAAAACCCCCGCTCTGGATAAGGATTTCAGTTCCCAAGCTCTTAATAGACTTACTCTATATATATAACACAGTTGATGATACGCTCCGAACAACACAAACAGAACATGAAGTATCAAATTTTGTCAGCTCAGAACAAACACAAACAGATCATGACACTACCAAAAAACTATATATTAGGCAGTGATGCTAAACACTTTATGATCTGAATAATTATTTCAATTTGTTGTATTTATTCTTGATTATATATCTATCATATCCTAGTTGGTACGGCACCCCAATGCAGCCCTAGGTATGAATAGTGTGTTCTGAGCCTACTGGTTTTTTATTTGTTTATGAAAGACAGTTAATAATAAGTTCAAAACAGCAGAAACAGAGCATGAAGTATCAAAATTTGTAAGCTCCAAATAACAGAAAACTAGATTTTATAGTAACTGACGTTGGATGCGTATGTGTTGGGTACTCATCTAAGCCTTTTGGCTTTTGATTCTCTCAAACTGTTTGTTGGTGTAGGCCGTGATGCAAAACAGTTTATGATCTGAATATTTACTTCAAGATTGTTGTATTTATTCTTGATTATATATCTATCATATCCTAGTTGGCGCGGCACCCCAATGCAGCCCTAGTTATGAATAGTGTGTTCTGAGCCTACTAGTTTTATTTAAACCACATGTTTAGTGTCTGTTGTTCTGACACTATACCAAATTTCAAACTTCATGGCAAGCTTCTATTTGTCTTGAGCATACAAAATTTGATACTTCGTGTCCAGGTTCAAAGAGTACATTTTATGCTTGTTCTGAGTGAACAAAATTTGATACTTCATCAATATGTTTCTGTTTGTTCTGGGCTTACTTCAAGTTGACAAAATTGGATACTTCATGATCTGCACTTGACAAAATTGGATACTTCAAGTTCTGTTTTTGTTTGTTCTGAGATTACAAAATTTGATACTTCATGATCTGTATCTCATTGTTCTGTGCTAACAAAATTTGTATACTTCATGCTCTGTTTGTGTTAGCTCTGGACCGGCAAAATTTGATACTTCATATTCTGTTTGTGTTATTTCTGAGCTTTCAAATTTTGCATACTTCATGATTTGTCTGTGTTAGTTCTGGACTGGCAAAATTTTCTTACTTCATGATCTGTTTGTATTGGTTCTGAGCTTACAAAATTTTGATACTACATGCTGTGTTTGTGTTAGTTCTGAGCACTTGACAAAATTTGATACTTCATGATCAGTTGGTGTTAGTTCTGTGCTGGCAAAATTTGATACTTCATGCTTTTTTTGTGTTGGTTCTGAGCGAGGGAAAAATTTAACACTTCATGATCTGTTCGTGTTAGTTCTGAGCTTACAAACTTTGACAATTCATGCTCTGTCTCTGTTTGCTATGAGCTTACAAACATTTGATACTTCACTATTTGTTTCTGTTTGCTCCCAGGCTGCTTGGTTCTCAGTTTCTATTTTTGCTGAGCCAACAAATTTTGAACTTCATGTTCAGCCTCTGTTTTTCTGAGCCTACCATATTTACTTGAAGATTTTTTGCGTTCTGAACCGATTATCTGTTTTAATTTATTTTGTCTTTTCCAGGTTAAATGAGTTATTTTTACTTTTGATTTCAGGTTGATTTCAGCATGAAGTGCATCTTGGAGCTATTGAATACTGGACTACGGGAAAATTTGATATTTGGAACAAACTTAAATTGTGTTTCTGTTGACAGTATACAAAACAAAATATGTATTAGGGGCAACAATAAGTTGTATACTTTCAGTATTTGTAAATTTTTTCATGTACCTGTACTTTATTAAACATCGTACTACGCTGTAAAATGTTTGTTATGTTTCAGTTCTTTGTAAAGTGTCAGATGTCAAGTACATTTCTTACGCTGTAAAGTTTTTGTAAAGTATTACCTTGCAATTCTATGAAGATCGAATTTCTTCCACATATTCAGTTCATTATTGTTTTGATGTCATGATTGAAATTCTGTGTATGTTTTGGTGTATTACGCAGCATGGCGTATCCAATTTATTTCCATGCTCAGAAGTAACACAAACCAAGCATGAAGTACCAAAATTTTGTAAGCTCTGAACTAACACAGACAGAACATGAAGTAACAAATTTTGTAAGCTCTGAACTAACACACACACAGCATGAATTATGAAAATTATGCCAGCACAGGACCAACACAAACAGGGCATGAAGTATGAAAAATTTGTAAGCTCAGAAATAACACAAACAGAACATGAAGTATCCAATTTTGCCAGTCCAGAGCAAACACAAATAGAGCATGAAGTATACAAATTTTGCCACTCCAGAACCAACACAAACAGAGCATGAAGTATGAAAAATTTGTAAGCTCAGAAATAACACAAACAGAACATGAAGTATCAAATTTTGCCAGTCCAGAGCTAACACAGACAGATCATGAAATATGCAAAATTTGTAAGCTCAGAACCAACACCAACAGGGCATGAAGTATGAAAAATTTGTAAGCTCAGAAATAACACAAACAGAACATGAAGTATCAAATTTTGCCAGTCCAGAGCAAACACAAATAGAACATGAAGTATACAAATTTTGCCAGTCCAGAACTAACACAGACAGATCATGAAGTATGCAAAATTTGCCAGTCCAGAACTAACACAGACAGATCATCAAGTATGCAAAAATTGTAAGCTCAGAAATAACACAAACATAACATGAAGTATCAAATTTTGCCGGTCTAGAGCTAACACAAACAGAGCATGAAGTATACAAATTTTCGTAGCTCATAACAATCAGATACAGATCATGAAGTATCAAATTTTGTAATCTCAGAACAAACAGAAACATAACTTGAAGAATCAAATTTTGTCAAGTGCAGATCATGAAGTATCCAATTTTTGTCAACTTGAAGTAAGCCCAGAACAAATAGAAACAGAACTTGAAGTATCTCCGGTTCTTCGCTAACGACCTTCTCGTTCTTTCTCTTGAATTCCTGCACCAAATGAATCATCAAATAGAAGAAAATTCAAGTACGTATGTGGCATGTTCCTGGAGAGTGTATGTTGAACATGGTTAAAACTTGTAGGCTCAGAACAAGTGCAACAGAAAACATAAAACAGTAGACTCGGATGAAAAAATCATGCCAGCTCAGAAAAACACCACCATCAAGCTTAATATCCGGTAAAACCATTGTTACAAATGCATTTTCAAAATGAAATTGAAAATGGGTAAGCTCAGAACAACTTAGTTTGAACAAAAGGATGAAGTGTCAAATAATTTCAGCTTCCCGACTCAAAACAAATCCAAAATGAACATGAAGTTGAACACCATCCAATAATCATGAAGTATCAAATCATGCATAAACTTTTCATCACTGCCGCATATTAAATCAAGTATAAATGAGTCAAATGTGGAATTTTGAATTTGTCACTAGGGCTGCTTTATTAAGCCACACCGGCTAGTGGTCAAGAACAAAATTCAAGCTGCATAAACTTTTCATCATTGCCTACTAACTTGGAATTATAAACTATAAACCCAAATTTTTTTACCAACTTTTTGGGAACTAAATTTCTTATCGAGCATCAATTTTTTTCCATCAATATTTTACCTGCACACAAAAAAAAGACAAAAGGGTTAATTTAATAAATGTGCTATAATGTATTAAACTACAATAACAGCAGATATGGTTCAGAAATTATTTTAATTCATGTATGACACGTACCTTGCAAAAGCCACAGAAATAAACCAACAAAGTTCATGCTATATTCGGAGCCTCCTCTGTTATAGGTTCCATTGTTGAAACTGTAGTAGAAGCTTGTGATTCATTTATAGTAGAGCTACACGATTAATATTCACAAAATGAAATTAAGATTATACTATATATAAAGAAAATAAAGTATAAATTTTGTATTTAATTACTAACCTTTCCTTTAAAGGACAAGTATGACTGTCATGATTAACAAGCTTCTTGCACAAGCGACACTTTCTTAGTGGTTTCGCAGCCTTCTCCAATGCTTTCTCCTTACCCCCTTTGATACGCTTCCCACTACCTTTGGTTTTTACAATATCGGGTACTTGAATATGGACTGTTCTAGGTAGTGAACTAGTTGTTGCTTGTTGTAATTCTTGGGGCATATCTTGTTGCAATTCTGCAACAACACCAACTAGTAATGTTTTAGCCTTCTGGCGCATCTCCTTTGATGAGCGAGCGATCCTCATCACTTTGTTGATTTCATTTGACAATTCCACCATATCCAAATCTTGTGGACTACCGTAGCTACCGATGATTTCATCACCAGCATCATCATATACAATCTCGGTAGTTACCGAAGCGGTCCACCTCTTTAAAATATAAGATTGAGGTAGAAAATCAACAAACTCATTCCTCAATACCACAAGAATGTGCCTACAAGGAATTCCCTCCACTTCAAATTTACTACAAGTGCAAGTTCCAGCATTATCCATTCCCTTGTAGAACACATCTCTTGTTTTATCAGATTGTACCGACTTTCTCATTCTCCTGACAATATAGTGTCGCACACTACCATCGTCAGCTTTCATTAAAGAGGCATAATTCAAGCATTCAACTAGTTCAGCTTGAAATATATGAAATTTCGATCTAGTGTACAGTTCAGACATTTGGGACTCAATTTCAAAATCTGTTTGCAGCTTTGGTTTTGTATGCAGAGTGGTGTAGTTAGCTGCTAACTGATTTTGTCTTTGTTTCCTTATTGCCCTTTCAAACCTCGTCATAAATTCATGTAAAGAATTTTTGCTGTTAACATATTTATTTACAAAAGCATTCATGCTTTCTGATCTCTGAGTTGTGCGAATTCCAGCAGTAAAAATATGCTTAGCATAAGCTGGTATCCACTTCTCACGAAGCAAATAAATGTCAGAAAGCCAAGGATTACCTGTTATTGTAATATGTATCAAGTACTAATAATACAAAAAAATGTTCAAAGATAAGAATAATTTATTGAAACAAGTAATACCTACAATTTGCACATTAGCTTTCATTACGTCATTCCATCTCATCTCAAACTCTTCTGGGTCTCTGATTCCCAGATGCAAGTATGGAATGGAATGCTCACTATTCAGGCCCGGGCCACCAAGCTTATCGGGAAGCTTTTTAAGAATGTGCCACATGCAAAGCCTGTGGCTCGAACTAGAAAAACACATGCGAATTGCATTATCCATTGCAGGATCTTGATCTGTGATGATCACTTTTGGTGGAGACCCACCCATTGTTTCACTCCATTTTTGAAACAACCAAACAAAAGAGTCGGTGGTCTCTTTATTTATAAAAGCTGCACCAAAATTGACAGATTGGCCATGATGATTAACTCCAGTAAATGGAGCAAAAACCAACTTGTACTCATTGGTATCATATGTGGTATCAAAAATTAGCACATCACCAAAATGCTTGTAAGCCTTCCTGACAATAGCATCAACCCATAACACATGAGTTAATTTGTTGTCTTCATCAACCATGTAATGAAAACAGAAAGAAGGATTCATCTCTTTTTCCTCTTGCAAGTGCTCCAGCAATATATCAACATCATAAGCTCTCAACCATCCTTCTCTCTTTGCAAGAAATTTCTAATGTCTTTTTCAGTACAGTTAATATTACTGAAACCTTCATTTTCTATTTCCATGAAGGACAAACTCTGAAGTTCTTATGTTAGCCTCTTTGAAAGAACTAAGTAAACTTTTTTGCGCTTCAGTGACAGTTCTATTACATCTTAGAAATTGTTGCTTTCTAGGTGTGACACAAATATTGGTGTGCTCTTTAACAAACCTACGGATTGACCATCTTCCGTCATCATCCCTTTGCAATCGTATTTGAGCCATACACTCTTCTTTCGTCACAGCCCTTCGCCTTCTCTTGATCAAATTTGAAGAAGACGATTCTTCATTATTGATAACATTCACAACAGTTGTATCAACCGGCTTGCCTTGCTTTGAGCAAACAAATTGTTGTGAATATCTCTCCTTTGTGGTACTGTCAACCATCGTTGCAAACTTGCGTACTGAAAAACCAACTAATTTTGCATATGTTTTATAAAATTCATATCCGTCGTCTAATGTTGGAAATGCTAAACCAACAAATGGTTTAGAAGCATCATCAACGTCCCTCCAACTGGACTGAATATCTTGGCTTAGTAATTCTTCATTTTCAATCTCCATCCTTCACAGGAGAATGAGACAACAAAAATTAAAAATAAAGCTACAACTTTAAATTAGCAGAAACGAAAAAGTCCAACAGACTACATTCTTGATCTACAAGTAATAAAGTGTTCATACTGAGGGGTTATGAAACTTAGTGTTTGAAGAATTTAAGTATGTACAGATTTTAGACAGTTAAATTTTTTTCTTGTAGGGGAGAAACGTTTAAATGGCAAGCAACCTTCAGCTTCTTACATGGATTTTACATGGAATTTGGGTGCTTATATGCATGTGTCATGTCCTATTAGCAGCGATTGATGCAAATCTCGAAAGAAACAAAAACTAGACTGCATATTACATGGATTTTGTGTGCTTATATGCATGTGTCATGTCCAAATCTTAAAATTCCATATACTAGTACAAATATTATTTGCTATTCTAAATATACTAGTCCGAATACTAGTGCGAATATTATCAGAGCATAATTTAAGTGCTAAAAATATAACAACAAACTAGAAGCATTTATAAAGGAAATAAAATTTAAATTCGAGATGAGAAATCGAAACCCTTGTCGCAGTTTGGGTTTTCCGTCGGAGAGAGAGAACGAACTTGTAAGTGCTCCTCTTTGGTGCTGCGACGACAAGGCCGATGGCGTCTGATCGATCGATTATACCACTTTTACCCCTCGACAGATCTGAAGATAAGCGACTGGAGATCCAGTCGATGGTGGAGTTGGGTTTACAGAGGTGACGAAGAAAGAGAGTGGGAGAGAAGAGCTCGACTTCGCTATCTTCGATTAGGGTTTCGAAGAGAGGTGGATTAGGGTTTCGAAGATGGGGATCTCTTCAGATAGGGTGAGAAGAGAAGAGATGATAGCTATTAGGGTTGTGAAGAGAGCGGGGCGATCTTCGAGAGCGGGAGAAGATATTAGGATTTGGAACGACAGAGAGCGAGAGAGAAGAGAGCTGTCGAAGATAAGAGATAAGGGGTATACTCAATCGATTGAGTATACCCTTTTTACCCCTCACCCAATCTGAAGATAAGCGGCATTAGATCTCAGCCATCCGATCGCGATCAAGATCGATCGGATGGCTGAGATCGTCAGCTCCCGATAAGGAGGCCAGCTTCCCAGCTCTTAATAGACATACTCTATATATATATATATATATATATATAAAATAAAACACAAAGAAAGCTATCAAGTGGCTCTCATTCAATAAGGTTGAAATCATTGGTCCAGATCTAACATCATAAAACATATTTTCCCGCGCAAAAGTTTCCCCCCAAAACAACTACTTTATTTATTTCTCTCTCTCTTATTATCTCTCTATTTACTCAGAAATTTATATTTTCAGATTTGAGGTTTGTAAATTTTCATATTTTTTATGTATTTTTTTATTTCTCATGTTACATTGAAAATAACAAACATCTCATCAACAGTTAAATTTCATCATTTTCCACACTCAAAGTTCTAAGATGTTGGATTTTGCACCCCCATTTATAATTATTTTTCAACATATACTAATGGAAACATGGACTTTTATTTACAACTAATTATTGTTTTACTATTCAAACTTGAGCTACATAATTGTTGTTTTACTGTTTACAAGACTTTCATATATTGTATCGTTTCGAAGACGTGCCGTAGGTACGTGCCCATGGGCAAATCTAGTATATATATAAAACACAAAGAAAGCTATCAAGGGGCTCTCCTTCAATCTCCCCGAAATCAAAGGCCCAGATCTAACCTCACAAAATACATTCCCCCCCCCCCCCAAAGTTCTCCCCAAAACTCAAATTCAAATTCCCCCAAAACAACTCCTTTGTTTATTTAATTATATAAATATCTCTCTCTGTACACACACACACACACACACACACTTATGGAAATATGGACTTTTATTCCTCAATTTATAATTATTTTTCAACATATACTAATGAAAACATGAACTTTTATTTGCAACTAATTATTATCATACTATTCAAACTTGAGCTATATAATTGTTGATTTACTGTTTACAAGGCTTTTCATATGCTGTATCGTTATGAAGATGTGTCGTAGACACGTGCCCACTGGAAAATCTAGTAATAATAATAAAACACAAAGAATTCTATCAAGTGGCTCTCCTTCAATCCCCCTAAAATCAAAGACCCAGATCGAACCTCACAAAACATATTTTCCCCCGCAAAAGTTTCCCCCAGAACTCAAATTTAAATCCCCCACCCAAAACAACTCCTTTATTTATTTAATTCTCTCTCTCTCTCTCTCTCTCTCTCTTCAATTCAAAAAGTTACGAAAGATACAATTTTAAAAAAATTTTTAATAATTTTTTATAAGTTTTTGATTTTTTTGAATTATTTTTAAAGTTTTAAAATTTTTTATTTTAAAAATTTTTAATAATTTTTTTATAATTTTTTAATTTTTAAATTTTTTAAATATTAAAAAATTTAAAATTTTAAAAAATTTTAATTCTTTTTTTCAAATTTTATGAATTTTTTGAAATTTTAGGAATTTTTAAAAAATTAAAAAATTAAAATTTAAAAAATTTAAAAAATTTAAAAAAAATGAAAAAAATATAAAAAAATTTTAAAAATTTGAAAATTTGAAACTTTGAAATTTTGAAAATTTGAAAATCTCAAAACAAATCCAAATCCAAATCCAATGTCGAACTCCAATCAAGAGGTCGTCGCCAATATCAGATCCGCTGCTAATTCCATATCGGTGACTCATCTCCACCAAATCGAGCGTGGATATCAAGCGATTTCGTATCGGTGATTCCCCTCCACCGAATCGAGAGTCTCTATATGCAATGCGACGACTCTAATTTCATCTCATTAACCGAATTCTTATTCTAATTTTTAATTTTTTTGTGCAGGGGATTACTCAGTTTTTTGCTGACTCGAATTTTGTGTGTGCATGAGATTTAAGTTCAGAGAGGTATGATTGTTTTATTTTTGGGTTTAAATTTTTTAATTTGGTGATTTATTTGACGAGTTTTTTTATTGGTCTTGATTTAAGGTGTACGCAAGTGAGAGATGGATTATTTTGTGGTCTCAATTTGAGCTTCCAAACCACAGCAGGACAGGTAAGTTGACTAGCAATCTAAAATAACTTGGCAAATATGCAACATTAATTTCTTTACTATAAGAGAAAATACTATCGTGAAGTGTTCCCTTCACTGATTATTAGAAACCATGGATAGCATAACATATAAGAACTTTTAGTGCATGTTTAGATGTATAGGATTGGGATGACTGGAGTTTATCAGTGAAGGGTGCAAACTCTCCACTCAAGAAAGACAGCTAAAGTAAATTTGTTATTTATCCATTTTGATTTTTTTTATATAAAGGTGCAGTAGGGAGATAAAGTGGAGATAAAAGAAATGATTAGCTTGGATTAGAGTTTTGAGAACTTCATGTATTTCTTTTTGGTTGAAACAATAATAAGAGATATTTCAATTGCAAACTGAGTCTCACACAAACAAATATTTAGATTTTTGGTATTGTGGATACCTTCACACATGCACTTGCGTTACCATTGTATTTAGACATGCTCATAGTGGTTATGCGATTAGAGTAAGCTTTATAAAACCTATATGATGATATCATTGCATAACTATTACAAGCATCTAAAAGTAATGCTGAAGTTAAAAAAAAACCTTTACGCAGTGTTTCTAACAAACTATATGCATTCCAGGTAAGTTCAAGCTAATGACAAGAAGACGATGATTGAGCTTAAAGGTAGATATACTTCTTTCTCATATAATTTATTTGCTACTTCAATTAATTTGCTGGACCTCCAAAACTATTTTATATAATGAAACCAGGTGCACCGTTCCGAAGACGTGCCGTAGGCACGTGTCAACGGGCTAACCTAGTATATATATATATATATATATATAAGAAATTTTGTGTTAACATTATGTATAGTCATGATTAGTTTAAAAAATCATGTTTACTCATTCGTATAGTTTTGTTTCTTCTTCTAATAGACATTTATTTGTATAAGTTGAAATAAGTATTATAGATTATGTAGAGAAAATTAATGCCTTATAAATATACTATTAGAATATAAATAAGCAAAATTAGATAATTTTACAAAAAATAATCAAGATATTTTTTTAATCATGTAGTACTCAAAATGTTTTTATTTTTGAAGAAATAGTCTAGATGTTGTTATGTTAATATTAGAAAATTATATATTAAAAACGTATAATTAGTTTGGGCCAGGAACCGACTCTTTTTTTTGGGTCTAATCGGGCACAGGCTTGGGCCCAACATTTTAAGCCCGATGATAAATTAAGCCGGGTATGGGCCCAATTTTAGAATTCGTGCTCGGGTTTATATGAGTCCAGTCCAAGCCCAACATGTTGCTAGCCTTAGGAGGAAACCAACTTCAATAAGTATAAGGTTCCCTTTCACAAAATGTTATAGTGTTTAGTAAAGTGTTATTAGTTGCAATTAGTTGTGGTTGCATTTCCAATTGCAAGATTCCCTTAATTTCCAAATGTAAGTTGCAATAAAAAAGTTGTGACTTGCAACTTGGGTTTGAAAATTGAGAGAATCTTGCAAACGGGAAATGCAAACACCAAATAAGATAATATTATTTTCTATTTTTTATTTTCACGGTCATGTAGTTTGTGTGAAACATCCTTGACTCCACCAAAACTTTGAAGTGAAGTCTTTGAAAATTTTGAATGTATTCATGTAGGTGAAGGAAGTGTATGTGTGTGCTTGTTTATTCATGAAGGTAAAGGAAGTGTATCTTTGAAATTTTTGAAAATTTTGAATGTATAAAGCCACGTTGTTGAGTTCGGGATGTGTGTGTGCTTGTTTATTGTGTTCATGTTTAGTTATGGTTTGTTGGAAATTGATTGCGTGATTTGAGTTGTATTTGAATTGGAGATGGATTAGAAGTTGAGTGTATGGAGTTGGGGTAATGAAGATGTTGGAGTTCATATGAATGTAAAGGTTAGACTGCAACTACAGTTTTGACTTGGAAATATTTGGCCCAAACTCGCTTTTCTGAGAAAGCAAGTTTGGTGGCTGGATATTGCTAAGAGCATCAGACTAAAGACTCGCTATCTCAGATAGCGAGTTTTGGGTCAAAGTGCCTCGCTATTTGAGATAGCGAGTTTTGAGTTGAGAGATTTCCAGAGACATTTCATTCTCTGGATATCTCACTATCCATACAGTCGCTATCTTCGATAGTGAGTTTTGGTCAAAGTGTCTCACTATCTGAGATAGCGAGTTTTGAGTTGAGAGATTTCCAGAGACTAGCTGGTCTCTGGATATCTCACTATATCCATACACTCGCTATCTTAGAAAGCGAGTTTAGGCCAAATCTCATTGCTTTCTCAGAAAGCGAGTCTGGGTTGAGAAAGTTAAAAAACTTCAATCGATACTCGTTGCCTCAAAAAACGAGTTTGGTTAAAACAAACTCGCTTTTTGAGACAGTGAGTCTTGGCTAAGGAAGAAACTAAAAAACCCAAAATCAACACTCGCTTTCTCAGATAACAAGTGGATTTTGGTTAATCTCCCTATTTGAGATAGCGAGTGGGTCAGTTCGGAAAAAAAATCTAAATTTTATGGTGTCATGTGCAATTGACTAAGGATGGCATTGGTATTTGTCTACCCAACATATTGTTAGATAATTGTACATCAATTCGAACCATTTATCCAAATGAAAAAAAGAGTTACACTATTAATGGTGAGACTTGATCTCGATGGTTTCCTGTGGACTATGACTTCCAGGGCTTACAAGAAGTTTCTGTCCTCATAATTGGGATATTAATTATTTCATGTATAGTCTGCTGTATAAACTTTTAAAGGGAGTCATCGATGAAATGATAATTGAATTCAAGCCAAATGGTAGGGATGGAATAACTGCTGGGTTTATATGTCTTGCATGCAGATATTCGATGAGAAAATGATGAAGCAGTGAGATAGAATCGAAGCGAATAATTGAAGATAACGAATAAAGTACTCAACAGCAGCAACAAAAGGAACAAAGAAGGGGATAGTCGACTGTGCGGTCGACTGTCTCCCCATCGGGTGTCAGTTTTGATGAACCGCGGTCGACCGCAACTTGTGCAGTCGACCGTCTTGAGCGGCTGAATCAGTTTTGGCTCGGGGCTTGGAGATTCGTGCGAAACCCAACTTCATCTTCAAGTTAGATCGTACGACTCTCATTGTATGATTATTTCTTCAGTATACATCAGATGGTTATTATAGCAAGATATCTAAACTATGGTTTTCTCTAAATTCATATATTTATTGTAATGGCTACACAAACGATTTGATTCTATTGAGTGCCGAATAGAAGATAGTACTTCATCTGAGAGGTGAGAGCTTTCTCTATGATAAACATCAAGTAGTTCCAATTAAGCTTGAGAGAAAATCATAATGAGCATTGTAATATTCTTGTATCTGCTCTAGTTGAATAACATCTCGGTTCTTCCTCCCCCGAATTAAGGCGAAAGCCCCAACAGGGACAATTCTTGTGTGCTTTGTGTGATTGATGTGATCTAGTAATTACCTAGTGGTTTGTATTGATCGTGTCGAAGACACAAAAAGATCCTCTAGAGGGAATAATTCTCTAACAAGTGGTACCAGAGCTTCAGGTTCGTGTGTTTGTTCAAGTTTCTTGAAGAAGATGGCATATCAAAATACGAAAATCGAGCAGTTTGACGGTAAGATCAACTTCAATCTATGAAAGGTGGATATGTACGATGTACTTGTTTAGAAGTACTTGCACCTTGCTATAGAAGAGCACAAGACAACCAATAAAAAGCAGGAGAGGTGAGATGAGATTTGTTTGAAGGCATTGAGATTAATCTGACTGCAATTGGCAGACGAAGTCAAGTGTAATATCCTTGAGAAGAAAAATACGGCGAGTCATGGATGAGACTCAATTCTGACTACTCGGTATCATCGTTGTTGAATCAGATGTACTGGAAGATGAAGCTGTTTCATTTTTCAATGAATGAAGGTACCCATCTCCAAGATCACATTGTGGAGTTCAGCAATGTAATATATGAAGTGAAGGTGATTAATGCTGATAATCTTAGCGAAGAGGATAAAGCTTTCAACTTGATATATTTATTAATAGTTTCTTATGATCACTTGATAACTACTATGCTACACGGGAAATCAGCCAAGGAGAGACTTACAGTAGCCAGGGTGATTAATGGTATGAAAGAAGATGAACTTAAGAAGGAGACTCATACAGCGAATCTACTTCTGCAGGTTGTTTGGCGGTAGATGATGATAATTCAATTGGAAGGGATAAGGTATACAACGGTAAGATCCATTGCCACCATTGTAGAGAAATTGAGCATTAGAAGAGAGGCTGTTGAAAGTTACTGAGTCAGAAGGTGCTAATGTAGGAGGTGATCAAGCCAACATAGCTAGCACAATTGATTTAAGCAAATCCGGTAATTTCAATTTATATCTTTTGTTTCAAGTTCTTCAGATGTGGATTCAAGTTGGTATCTTGATTCAGAAAGTTCTTCTCATATTTGCTCCGATAACGAGATATTTTCTACTTACAAGTTGCCAACATGCCGTAGTGTGATAGCGACAGTTGGGGAGATTTGTGAAGTGGTGGGTGAGAGAATAGTAGAGAAACTAGATGGTAAAGATTTCACACGACCTCACTTATCGGAGACTAAACTACCTAACCTTAGCTCACTTACTTGCTGATCAAGGAAACAACCGGTCATTTCCACTCTCTCAGCATAGAATAGAATGAAGAAGATTGAAAAACTCACATAACAAACCTTTAGAGCAAGGCGTGCACTTAACTGAAGTAATGGTAGTGGAACTCATTCCCCCTGTCCCTGTTTTCCCATTTTGCTCATGCATATTCCTTCCATAAAGCGAAATCCGATATCCTTGGGGACTCTTGATTCTCGGGGCTGTAAGTATACAACTCGAGATGGAGTTTTGACAGTTTGAGAAAGTCATCGTAAGGTGATGAAGAGTAAGAGGGGGATTGGGCATGGTCAGCACAACCTCTACCAGCTTTGTGAGAGCAGAAAAACTCGGTCGAGTGTTTGGAAGCTCATTGTTCCTAAAGCATCATCTAGTAAGTCGTCACTAGAATTACCAAAGAGAGACTGCAACGTTCGAATACCGTTGGAAGGTGGATAGAGCCTTGGGATAGGTGAAGTTCGTGTGGAGGGTGACACCTCCATGATAACAACTACTAGGGGTGTACCCTTGAAGGGGGCATACGACTAAAGGAAAATTGGTGGAGGTAGATTTAACTAGCAAAAAAGGGCATAGAACTGGGTTATTTACAAAGTGGAGATGAAAGTTCTGGAAGAGTTTAAATAACACATGTGTGGATTCATGAGTATGCAATCCAAGGTTGGGATTGTTGAGTTTATTTGTCTTGCATATACATGTTCGATGAGAAGATGATGAAGCAGTGAGATGAAATCAAAGCGAATAGTTGAAGATATAGAAGAAAGATTTCTCCATTGTAAACAACAAGTAGTTCCAATTAAGCTTGAAAGAGGGTCGTGGTGAGAATTGTAATATTTTTGTATCTTCAGTAATTGAATAACATCTTGGTTCTTCCTCCTTCAGATTAAGGCGAAAGCGGAAAAATTCTTGTGTGCTTTGTGTAATTAATGTAATCTAGTATTTGCTTGGTGGTTTGTATTGATCGTGTCGAAAATTCAACAAGATTCTTTAGAGGGAATAATTTTCTAACAATAACAATGTCTGAATTTTGCAGTTACTTAGCAAAACAAGATTTTTTGTTATAAAAACTTCAAACTTGATGCATGCTCACTTGCTTATCTTTTTCTGACATTTTCTTATGATTATTGTGAATTCACTTTTGACATTTTGTTCTCACATGTAATGATTTTTCAATGCTCAAGACGTAATATATATGCCCATGTTGTTAGGGTTTGTGAATCCAAATACATGATAGTGGGGTTGGAGAAGACAGACAAGAAGAAGAGTCGAAGATGGAGCAAGCAGCTCAGAGCAGCTAGCAGCTGCAGGCTAGTTGTGGTCGATCTCACTTGGACAGCCGACCGCACACGTACAGGCAAATGTACGGTCGACCGTGCAGTCGACTGTCTCTCTCTCTCTATTGGACCCTGCCATCTTGAAGGAATGACCGGTCGGGCACTCGACCGGCCCACTCTCTGTTGTACCCTGGACAGTCGAAGGCATGAACCGAACGACCTTCACTGTGTTGCGGTCGACTGTCACGTCGCCGATTGATAAGCGGCTGAGATTAGAAGTTGTGTAAACCTATATATATTGTATTGTATACGATTTTAGGGTTAAGTGAAAAGAAAAGAAAGATCTAACAGCCGTCATTGAGAGAGAGGGAGATAAAGAGATACCCTACACCTTGGTGGTGAGTACTTGAGAGATTTATAATCTTGTTCTTCATATTTCTAGTGAAAATCGCAGGAGTGCCTCTTACGCGGAGAAGTAGCCATTGCATTGGGTGACCCTCAAAAAAATTTTATGTGTTCTTGTGTGTTGCTTTTGGTTGTTCTTTGTTTTCTTGCTTTTGATTCTATTGTTCTTAAATCTTTATTGGTGAGTTATTCCGTAGTTAAAACTCAATAAAGTGGTATCAGAACACCAGGTTGGTAGCTTTGATTGAGATTGGGGACAAGAGTAGAGTCAAGGAGTTCGATGGAACAGATTTCACAATGTGTAAGATCCAAATGATTGCGTATCTCCGACGGAAGGATCTATATAATCCATTGTTTGGCGTGAAGCTAGAAGGGGCGGAGGTCGATCCAGTTGCATTAACGGCTTGGAATAGATTGAATCAGAAAGCACTTGGACAGATTCAGTTGTCGCTGAGTAGGAAGTCGCTATTTCATATTGAGAAGGCAAAGACCGCGAAGGAGGCAATGAAGATCTTGATAGATTTATTTGAGAAACTGAATGTAGAACCAGATCCAACACCTAAAGAAGTTGGTTAACTTGAAGTTGTCGGAAAGGGGTTCGGTTGCAGAGCATATCAACAATTTTTGTATTGTTTACAATCTGATGGAATCATCGGGTTTAAAGTTTGAGGAGAGGGCACAATCATTGTTGTTGCTATCCAGTCTTCCCGATAGTTACAACACAGTAGAGTAGACTACACAAGCACCATGATTGATACAAAAACTCTAAAGGATGTTATAAGCAGCATTATGAATGAGGATGCAATAAGGAAGATACATGGAAAGACTTTGGGTGTCATATCCTAGCAATGTCGCGCTGTCAGTTGATAACCGTGGTAGAAGTAACAATAGAGGAAGGTCGCAAAGCAAGAATCACAAGAACCAGATATCACAAATGTGAGTGTTGGTACTGCAAGAAGCCAGGACACAGGAGAGACTAATGTGAGGAGTATAAGAAAGCACAAGCAGGATCACATGCAGCCAATGTGGTAAGTATTGAACTCCGTCTAGATGAATTGTGTTTATCTGCTGGATTTAATATTATGCAAGATGGTTGGTGTATAGAATGAAGTGCTTCTTATCATTGTACCCCCATGAGGGATGTTTTTGAGGATTACAAGACAGGTAATTTTGGTTCAATTTCAGTTGAAAATGGGCAAATATGTCCAATTGTAGGTAGAGGCAGAATGAGAGTGAAGGCTCGCACTGGTGGGCAATTAGTCTTGAATGACACAAGACATATTCCAAGTTTGAAGAAGAACTTAATCTCAACTAGTAAACTAGACAAAGAAGGATCACAACAACTTATGGGTATGGAGAATGGAAGGTGACTACAGGTGCCAGGTTTGTGGCAAAAGGAAAGCGTGGTGACACGTTGTACTTACTCAGAGGAGGTAATTCAGGTGATATCATTGCTACAGCATCAGTAGGTACTTCCTCTTCGATTCTATGGCATGCCAGGTTGGGGCACCTTGGTGAAAAGGGTTTAAAGCAGCTTTGTTCTAGGGATCTTTTGCCGGGGTTTAAGAAGGATGAGATGGACTTCTGCGAGAACTACGTGATGGAAAAACAGAAGACATTTAGTTTTCAGTTGAGTGGGCGTGAGAAGAAGCTTGGAAAGTTAGAGTTGGTGCATACAGATGTGTGGGGTCCAGCTCAGGAATTCTCTTATGGTGGTAAGAGATACTTCATCACATTCATTGATGATGCTACAAGAAAAGTTTGGGTTCAACCAATTCCTGAGAAATCAGAGGTGTTTGATGCATTCAAAGCTTTGAAGGCCAGAGTTGAGAATGAGACGGGTTGCAAAGTGAAAGCAATACAGTCAGACAATGAAGGTGAGTACACAAGCAAAAAGTTTGTTGACTATCTGGCAAAGGAAGGTATCAAAGGAATCAAGACAGTTCTTAAGAATCTACAAGAGAATGGTGTAGCAGAAAGAATGAAGCACACGATACACGAAAGGGCGAGATGTATGAGACTTCATGCGGATATTTCGGTCCATCTTTGGGCCGCTACAGTGGATACAGCTGTGTACTTATCAACCGTTGCCTGTCTATTGCCCTTGATGAGGCCATTCCGCAAGAACTCTGGTTAGGTAAAATTGTCAATTATTCGCATGTAAAAGTTTATGGTTGTATTACATATTCACTAATTAACTGGGAAGAAAGAAAAAAACTGAATTCTAAGTCCAGAATGTGTGTATTCATTGGCTACAGCGGCGACCAATATGGTTACAGGCTTTGAGATTTTGTGCATAACAAGGTCATTCACAACAAGGATGTAGTTTTTAATGAAGGATCGTATACAAGGACAGGCACACAAGTTAAGACAGTACAACCAGTTCAGACTCAGATTATGGTTCAGACTCAGATTCTGAAGGTGGTGGGGGCCCTACAGTGCAGCAGCAGGTACATATACCACAGGCAACACAGGAGGCTCATGGTGAGCCTATTGGGACTGAGCAGGTTATTCAAGATGAACAGGTACAACCAGAGCAGTTCGGGAAATCTGAATTGGTCAGTGAAGCGGTACCCACATTGAGGAGATTGACACGAGAGAGAAGGTCAACCAAGATATTTGATCCATTAGCTAGTATTGTTCATGAGCATATTCTGTACACGGATTCAAGAGAGCCAGAGACTCATGAGGAGGTTTTGAGGGATGAGGCTCAAATTCAGTGGGAGTTAAACATGAGGGACGAGATGAACTCTTTGGAACAGAACCATATTTGGGAGTTGACCAAGTTACCTGCAGGGAAACGGGCTCTTATGAACAAATAAATTTTTAGGGTTAAGAATGAGACAGAGGGTAGTAAGAGGTACGAGACGAGGCTTGTTGTGAAAGGATTCTCAAAGAGAATGTATTGATTACAGTGAGATCTTTGCACCGGTTGTAAAGATGGCTTCAATTAGGGTTCTGCTTAGTATTTTGGCCGTTGAAGACTTGCACTTAAAGCAGCTGAATGTGAAACAGCATTTCTCCATGGTGATGTCGAAGAAGAGTTGTACATGAAACAACCCACAAGTTTTGAAGCAAAAGAAAAAGAAGACATGGTGTGTCGACTAAGGAAGAGTCTTTATGGGCTCAAACAAGCACCGCGGCAATGGTACTTGAAGTTTGATTTCTTTATGAGAGGAAAAGGTTTCAATAGATGCAAAACACTTCATTGTATGTTCGTAGATATGAGGACAATGATATAGTTACCTTGGTATTGTATGTGGATGATATGTTGTTAGTAGGTTCATGTATGGAAAGATTAAGGAAGTGAAGAAGATGCTAGCATCGGAATTTTCTATGAAGGACTTGCGTGAAGCAAAGAAAATTCTCGACATGAAGATTAGTAGAGACAGAGAAAGCAAGAAGCTTTGGTTATCTTAAGCGGACTGTAAAGAAGGTATTTAAGCGATTCAATATGGATGGCACGAGGCCAGAAACTTGTTCCTTGGCTACACACTTCAAGTTATCGATGGACTTGTGTCCTAAGACAGAGGCAGAGATGGAGGAAATGGCTGTTATTCCTTATGCTTCAGCCATTGTGAGTTTGATGTATGCAATGGTGTCTACAAGAAGAGACATCACACAAGCAGTGGGACTTGTCAGCCGTTACATGAAGAATCCAGATAAACAATATTGGGATGCAGTAAAATTGATTCTTAGATATATGGCAGGTACTTCAGATTTTTCTCTCTGTTTTGGGAGAAATTCTTTGTAAATACATGGTTATGTGGTTGCAGATTTTTTGGGCGATCGTGATGGTTGCAGAAGTAGTACAGGGAATGTGTTTACAGTTGGAGGAACAACTGTCAGTTGGGCTTCACAGTAACAAAAGGTTGCAGTACAGTCAACCACGGATTCAAAGTATATGGCACTTACAAAAGCAACGAAAGACATATTGCGGATTTCGGAGCTTATGAAATAGTTGGGCAGAGAACAACCTATAGGAGAGCTATAGTGTGACAGTCAAACTGCAGTTTTCTTGGCGAAAAACTCGACATATCACTCTAGGACTCGGCATATTCAAATGAGCTATCATTTTATCAGAATGGCGGTTGAGAAGATATGGTTGAAGCTATCTAAGATTCTTGGTACTAAGAATCCGGCGGATATGCTCACAAATATAGTGGATAGCAGGAAACATCAATTCTGCTATACTGCTATTGAATTGTCTTCAGGTTAATTGATAGGAAGACTCGCAGAGGCACAGGCTTAGACTAGGATAATGAAAGAATAAAGAACAGGTTAGAGACTTCGTGTATATGTCTCCAAGTGTGAGACTATTAGGGTTTGTGGATCCAAATACATGATAGTGGGGTTGGAGAAGATAGACGAGAAGAAGAGTCGAAGATGGAGTAAGCAGCTTAGAGCAGCTAGCAACTGCAGGCTAGTTGCTGTCGACCGCACTTGGACATTCGACCGCACACGTACAGGCAAATGTACGGTTGACTGTGTAGTTGACCGTCTCTCTCTCTCTGTTGGACCCTGTAGTAGTGAAGACCGAGCAGTCGACTGACCCACTCTCTGTTGGACCCTGGACAGTCGAAGGCATGAACCGGTCGATTGCCACTGTGTTGCGGTCAACCGTCATGACGCTGATTGATGAGAAGCTGACATTAGAAGTTGTGTAAACCTATATATATTGTATTGTGTACGATTTTAGGGTTAAGTGAAAAGAAAATGAAGATCTAACAGTCGTCATTGAGAGAGAGGGAGATAGAGAGAAACCCTACACCTTGGTGGTGAGTTCTTGAGAGATTTGTAAACTTATTCTTCATATTTCTAGTGGAAATCGTAGGAGTGCCTCTGCGTGGGGTAGTAGATATTGTACTGAGTGAACCTCGAAAAAATCTCGGGTGTTCTTGTGTGTTGCTTTTGATTGTTCTTTGTTTATTCTTTTTGATTCTATTGTTCTTGCATTTTTGTTGGTGAGTTATTCCGTAGTTAAAACTCAACACATGTGTATTATGTTTTCTTTCCAACTCTTGTTTCTTACATTGCTACTGCTATTTGAAACTTGAAACTAAACTGAAGAGTAGTTTGCGTGGTTTCTAATCAGTTGAAAATTATATGTTTAGTTCCCCCAAATATACGCTAGTTAAGATATGTAGTGAAGGATGAGGAAAACCACCCTACAATTGAAACTTTATAAACATATACCAAAAAAGATTTCAATCTTTCTACACACTCAAACTCTCAAGCAACAAATCAACTATCATAATGGGTCATTTGGTCTATGGCATCTTTGTATATATATTGACACAAAGCGGACTTAAAATTGTAATATAGGACTCCAAAATGTATTGACACAAAGCGGACTTAAAATTGTAATATAGGACTCCAAAATGACCTTGGACTTTGAACTTTATATTAAACAATACTTGTTTGAATAGTGTAAACGGAACTCAGTAGACTAAACCTAATCTTGTTCCCAACTAAACTCTTGACAAGCTGCCGTAATGTAGAACTGGGAATAAGCTACATTTACAAACTGTCATACGGAAATTACAAGAAGGAAACGGTGGACATGATTTCCATATTGCTTAAGAGACATCCTCCGATATTTCTTGTTGGATTTATATCTTGCATACTATAATTCGATGTGAAGAAAAAATAATGAAGTGAGAAGATGTTCAAAAAATCATTGGAAGAAGAAATTACTATACAGGAAGAATCAGGTTGGGGTTGAATTGACAGTCGACTGCCCAAAGTGGCAGTCGAGTGTCTCAGCTCTCTAATTTGGTCAAGTGCATTGCAGTCGACCGCAACTAGCTGCAACGACAGAAACTTGGTTGGATCTGGGTGATATGTTTTGAGCCCATCTTGTTGAGTTCTAACTACGAAATAACTCACCAATGAGATGCAAAATAATAGAATTAAAAGCAAGAGAACAAAAACAATCAAAAGCAATCACATAAGAACACACGAGATTTTTTTGAGGTTCACCCAATACAATGGCTATTTTCTCGTGCAGAGGCACTCCTGTGATTTCCACTAGATATATGAAGAACAAGTTTATAAACCTGTCAAGAACTCACCCCCAAGGAGTATGGTTTCTCTCTATTTCCCCCCCCCCCCCCCCCCTCTCTCTCTCTTTCTCTGACGGCTGATAGATCTCTTATTTCTTTCCAGATTAATCCTAAAATCGTACAAAAATACAATATATATAGGTTTACACAAGATTTAATCTCATCCAGTTATCAATCAGCGCCGCGACGGTTAACTGCAACTTTGGACGGTTGACCGTTCATGCCTCGACTATTCAGGGATCCAACAAAGAGTTGGACGGTCGACTGGTCGTTCCTTCAGGAGTACAAGGTTGTAACAGCAAGCGGGACGGTCGACTGTGCGGTCGGTCAAGTGTGTGGTCGACCACAACTCTGCCTGCAGCTACAGGATGCTTTGACTTGCTTTCTCTTTCTTCGACTCTTCTTCTCGTCTGTCTTCTTCAACCCCATTATTGTGTATTTGGATCCACAAACCCCAACAGTCTCTCACTTGGAGACATATACAAGAAGTCTCTAACCTGTTTTTCATTCTTCCATTGGCCTAGTCTAGGCATGTGCCTCTGTGGGTCTCCTCATCAATTAACCTTTTGACAATCCAATAGCGGTATGGCAGAACTGATGCTTCCTGCTATCCACTACCTTTGTGAGCATGTTCGCTGGGTTCTTAGAACTAAGAATCTTAGATAGCTTGGACCATTTCTTCTCAGCCGCCATTCTAATATAGTTATACCTCATTTGAATGTGTTGAGTCCTAGAGTGATATGCCGAGTTTTTCGCCAAGAAAACCACACTTTGACTGTCACACCATAGCTCACCTATGGGTTGCTTTCTGCCTAACTGTTTCATAAGCTCAGAAATCCACAACATGTCTTTTGTTTCCTCTGTAAGCGCCATATACTCTGACTCCGTGGTTGATTATGCTACAACCTTTTCTAACTGTGAAGCCCAACTAACAGTTGTACCTCTAGCCAGAATCGAGTAGTAGGTTGTGTGGGGTGCAATCGAGTTCTTTCAGTTGTGGATGAGAGGTTACTAATTTAGTGGGAGCTGTTGGTCATGGAAATGATCCTAGAGGACAATACATTATTGCGGTGAGGGTACTTTGCGATATGGAGATAAAGCTTCAAGTCGCTTTTGTGTGGTAGAGAGCACTGGTATCGATATGCGGGGTGATGTTGATGAGGGTAATCGAAATGAGGCTGTAGGGGTTGAACTGCGTGCGAATTTTGTGGAGGTGTCGTCCACGAAAAGATTTCTAATGTAGAGGGTATATTGAGAGACTTTAAACCATGTCCGGTGTTAATAAAGATTCTCCGAGTTGGGGAGTCTTGTAACACGGAATCCAATACGGGAGGTTGTTTCTCCGGTATTCGTGCTCTATGCGATTGGTGGAGCACATCCTTCATGCGACGATGAGGGGTGGTTGGTGCACTCCACATGGTGGAGTGGCGAAAATGCTTTTCATAAGAGTGGGGAGTACTTGGGTCTTCAATGAAAGTGGGAGATTGGCAGAGATAATACGAGGTAAAGATTACAATAACTTTGAAGCGTTATGTATTTAGTCAAAGTGAGAGATTATTAGAATTGTGGCCTAAAATACACATAGGTTCAGAGTACTTGAAGTTGGATAAGAATAGGAGGAGACGAAGACAGCAAGATAAGATAACAGCAAGTAGAAGATGTGTAGTCTGGAGAGTTGCGGTCGATTGACCTGGAGGTACGGTCGACTGACCCAAGCTGTTGAGAGTTCTTCGAGTGTACAGGGTTCAATAGAGAAGGGGATGGTTGATCGGTCATGTTTTGGGTATGGGCTTTACACATTACGGTTGACCGACCGTTAGCGGCGCTGTGTGTTATTTGGGCTGACGGGATTCATGCCCATTAAGCTGGATTTGTGTTTATCTTTTAGAGTTTACTTGGGAGCTATATATATGGCTGTAGACTGTAGGGTTTGTATCACTGATGAGATCAAGAGATGAGCCGTTATCATTGTTCAACTTCAGGAGGGGATTGTGCCGAGTGTTTCAAAGGTGCAGAAGAGAGATCGAGAGTTGCAATCTCTTTGTAATCCTTATATTTCTTGGGGAATAAGAAGTATTGGTT
Source organism: Hemerocallis citrina (assembly GCA_017893485.1). NCBI lineage: Eukaryota > Viridiplantae > Streptophyta > Magnoliopsida > Asparagales > Asphodelaceae > Hemerocallis > Hemerocallis citrina. The sequence goes on along the minus strand of CM030361.1, from coordinate 101,637,625 downwards.
ATCTCTACATATTGATTATTTTTTTGTGAGATCTTGCATATATTGTGCTGGCTTGTCCTTGGTTCATCTAGGTCATGATAGTTTCTATTGCTTGTGCTATATTCCACTATTAGCACTGCAAGTTGTGGTAGATTCTGCAACATTTTATGCATAAGTAGTATAAACCTTATGGACTCTACTACAGTCACTAAATCACCTTTCAGTTCTCGTTCTACTCTTATTCCCGAAATCCAGAGCACCCTTGGGATATTCACTTCCAATTTAACCTGGGATGAGATTCAAAAGAACTTGAAACGTAAGTTGACATTCTTCTCTGTACCCGCACCAGTAAAGTTTCTACATATTATAATTATCTCAACCCTATTTGCTCGAAAGAATAGAATAGTAACTCAGGATTTCTTAAACATAGAACTAGTATATGTGCATTGAAGAATTAATTAGAATTCACATATTCGAATGTCTTATGTGCAATGGCATATGGTTAAAACACAGTTTTCAGCTTAAACTGTGAGGATGCCTAAGGACTGGATGAGTATATATATATATATATATATATATATATATATATATATATATATATATATATATATTCCCCTTCCGTTGTGGTTAAGGCCTTATATACATTTTTTCTTTTTTCTATGGTTTTTGGCTTATCATTTGGTTGTTGAATGCTAGGGTTGTGTTAGAACTGAGATATTATTTCAACTAGAAAAAATACAAGAATATTATAATTTTCACCACGATCCTCTCTCAATCCTAACTAGAACTTGCTTGTTGTTTACAATGGAGAAATCTATCAACTCTCAGATGAAATACTCTCTTCTCCTATTCGGCACTCAATAGAATCATATCATTTTTGGAGTCGTTACAATGAATATATAGAGTTAGAGAAACCCTAGTTTAGATACCTTGATAGAATAGCCGTTCGATGTACACTGAAGAGATAAACATACAATTAGAGTTGTACGATGTAACCAGAAGACGAAGTGGACTTTAAACGAATCAGCCAGACTTGGCCCAAAAAACCCATCAGCGCTTCGACCGCAACCTCACAGTCTCCAACCCGAGGGGGAAAAAAAATCGACCGCACAGTCGACTGTCCGCCTCTCTATCATTGTTGCTACTGCTGACTGCTTTTCTTCTTCTTCGATCTCTCACTTCGAACCCTCTACTCATAAGACCATCTTCTCTTCACACCGAATAAGTATGCAAGACATTAAACCCAACAATCTCCACCTTGAACTGCATACGCATGAATGCACACCTGTGTGATAAAAAAAAACTCTTCTAGACATTTCATCTCCATTTTGTAAACAACCAATTTTTATGACTTCTTCTGGCAGTTGAATCTACATCCACCAGTTTTTCTCCAGTTGTATCCCCCCCCTCAAAGGGCATACCCCAGTAGATGTAATCATGGAGGTGCCACCCTCCACACGAACTCCACCTACATCAAGACTCTCTCCACCTTCCAACGGTATTCGAACGTTGCAGTCTCGTTTTTGTAATTCAAGTGATGACTTACTAGATGATGCTTTAGGAACAATGAACTTCCATACACTCGGTCGAGTTTTTCTGCTCCTACAAAGCTGGTAGAGGTTGTGCTCACCCTGCCCAATCTCCCTCTTACCATTCATCACCTTATGACTACTATCCCAAACTTTCAAAACTCCACATCGAGCTGTGTACCTGCAGCTCCGAGCATCAAGAGTCCCCAAGGATACCAGATTGTGTTTCATAGACAGAATATGCATGACCTCTTTTAGTGTGAACCATTTACCATATGGAGTCCCTAATTTCAATGCTTCCTCACCCACTACATCACAAATGACCTCAATCACCGTTCACACACTACGGTCTATTGACGACTTGTAAGTAGAAAACATCTTCCTCTCGGAGCAAACATGAGAAAAATTTTCTCAATCAAGATGTCAACTCGAATTCACATATGAAGAACTTGAAACAAGAAGACGTAGTTCAAAGTTACCAAATTCACCTGATTTACCTGTATCAGTTGCACTGGCTACGTTGGCTTGATCACCTCCTGTAGTAGCACTCTTCTGACTCCACCACTTGCAACAGTATCTTTTATAATGTCCAATTCGTCTATAATAGTGCCAATGGATCTAATCATTGTCTGTCGTATCCCTTCCAGTTAAAGTATCACCATCCACCACTAAACACCCTGTAGAAATAGACACTCCTTTATAAGTCTCCATTCTCAGTTCATCTTTCTTCAGATCCTTAATTACCTCGGCTACTGTAAATGTCTCCTTGGTTGATTTCTCGTATAGCATGGTTGTTATCAAGTGTTCATAAGAAGTTGGAAGTGAATATATCAAGTTGAAAGTTTTATCCTCTTCGCTAAGATCATTAGCGGTAATTGTCTTCAGTTCAGATAATACCTTATTGAACTCCACAATGTGATCTTGAGGATGGGTACATTCCTTCATTGAGAACCTTAACAACTTCCTTTTTCAGTACATCCGATCCAACAACGACGATTCCTAGTTGTCAGATTTGAGTCTCGCCCATAGACTCGCTGCACTTTTCTCCTAAAAATATTACACTTGACTTCGTCCACCAATTCCAGCTGGATTAAACTCAAGGCCTTCAAACAAATCTCATCCTACTTCTCCTGCTTCATGTCAGTTGGCTTCTTCTCTTCTAGGGCAAGGTGGAAGTCCTTCTGAACTATTATATCATACATGTCCACCTTCCATAGATTGAAGTTGATCTTACCGTCAAATTTCTTGATTTTCGTCTTTTGATCTATCATCTTCTCCAAGAAACTCGAACAAACTCACAAACCTGACTGCACTCTGATACCACTTGTTAGGGAATCATTCACTCTAGAGGATCTTGTTGAGCTTTCGACACGTCAACACAAACTACCAAGAAAATACTATATCGCACCAATCACACAAGCGCACAAGCACACAAGAATTGTTCCGGTTAGGGCTTTCGCCTTAATTCGGGGGAGGAAGAACTGAGATATTATTTCAACTAGAGAAGATACAAAGATATTACAATTCTCATCACGACCATGTTTAATGCCCAAATAGAAATTGCTTGCTGTTTACAATGGAGAAATATCTCACCTCTCAGATGAAGTACTATGTTCTCCTATTCTGCACTTAATAGAATCGTATTGTTCTTGGAGCCGTTACAATGAATATATAGATCTAGAGAAACCTTAGTTTAGATTTCTTTATACAATAGCCATTTGATGTATACTGAAGAGATGAACATACAATTAGAGCCGTACGATCTAACCTGAAGACGAAGTGGGTTTCAAACGTATCAGCCAAACTCGGCCCAAAAAATTCATCAGCGCTGTAGTCGGTCGACCGCACATAGTTGCGGTCGGCCGCCACCTCCCAGTCTCCAGCCCGAGGGGGGGACAGTCGACGACACAGTCGACTGTCCGCCTCTCTGTAAGTGTTGCTGTAAGTGTTGCTGCTGCTGATTTTTTTTATTTTTCTTCGATCCCTCGCTTCGAACCCTCTACCCGTATCACCATCTTCTCTTTACACCGAATAAGTATGCAGACATTAAACCTAACACCAAGTTCATGGAACAACGAAAGCAAAAACTTATTTGGGAAAATAAAAATTAAACCAATAACAATAACAGCGTACCTTTGTTAAAGTCATATTCATATTAATTCCTGCAATGTTTTATCTTCTTCAGCTGCTATCTGAAACCCCGAAATAGAGCTGCTATCTGAAACCCGAAATAGAGTATGGATTGCTGTGGAACCCTCAATACAGAAATGCAGGTAATTTCATGAGGTTGCATGATTTTTTGGCCTATGCTAAAGGAAAGTCTATCTCGGGTATTTTGATCAACATAGAGGTGAGAACAAGAACATATATTTCTATCTGAATACTTACGCCATCCATGCATGGTTCATTGCATTATTAAAATCTGAAGTAATAAGTGAACTGCGTCTTCAAGAGATTGCCTCCCATTTCATTATCTAAATGATCATTTCTAGAAATGTAGGCATGGCGGGTATCCATGTATCACAGCTTCTAAATTCCTACGCAATAATATCCACTTTTTGCATTTTCAGTATGCTGCATTTCTCGCAAAAAACTTAGGTTATAGTATCACAGACAAGGTCATCTATGTTTTACAAATCACAGGCTACAATAACTAAACCACACAGGAAGTTATGATTCAGTCTGCACATAGCTCTGTTCTTAACAAATTTAAGCAGCAAACCAATTACAAGCTCGTCTACAGGGTCAACAAGTCCATTGCCAATACTGATGCTTTGCCGCTATCAGATATCAAGAAGTTTGCAAGTTCTGTGGCACTGAGCATTGGTTTTGTATATCCATCAACCCAAGAGTTTATCATGACCCAAACTGATATCGTGAATATTCTACAACATGTTGGCTTCTCTGTATATGTTTTAGTAATTTACACCTGCGACGCCTTAATAAATATATCTCTAATCTCGAATCTCTAATCTCTAATCTCTAATCTCTCATATTATAATGGGAGAAGGCCTTAGTGTCATTTGTCATTTTGTCATTCTACCAACATGTGAAATACACGTACATAACTAATATAAAGGAGGTTTCCGGTTCAAATCTTTCTTACGTCATAGTTTTTATTTTTATTTTTTGAAATTATTAAAACGTGCATCGCACGTGTAAATTACTAGTATTTTTTAAAGTAAAGTCTGGCCTCGAAGTTGAGACATATTTTATACTAGTAATTTACACGTGCGATGCACATCTTAATAAATATTTTAATTTGGGCTACACGTGGTGCACATTTATATTTGATGGATTTAGTTTGGACATGTATTGCACGGGATTAATTGTTTGGTTACAAACCCAACTTTCCCATTATAACAGTAGAGATAGATATGTTCTTAGAAATGAGTATGAGTCTCAACCATATATGGGACTTCTTCTCAGATCCAACAGTAGAGATCAATTCATTAGTTCGGGAAATTGGGGTGGACAGAATCATCACGGAGTTTCCAGGAACAGTAACACGGTATAGGAGTACGTATCACCTAATCATCAATCTCTGTATTCCGTTTCCTTCATTGTTAGCATTGTTTTCAGTAGGTTTAATTGTCTATCTTTATTCAAAAGAAATTTATTTCTGTTATGAATTTGTGCAGGAAATACATGCTTGAACCTTGGCGACAAAATGCCGAATTAAGTACTATATTATTCCAGTTACCGGCATTACATCCGCTGCTTTACCTTGAGATGACGGGGATGTTGTGGATCCAGCCACCTCCTGTCTCTCCAAACTATGCAGGCGATGTGCCACCTTCTCCTCAGCCTTCGACCGGCCAACCTCAATGTCTAAAGGCTTCATTCATGCTCGATCTACTGTACAAAATGCTATCACTTTTACATGTCTAATAAAGAGGAGTTTTAGAGAGTTGGTGTGTGTCATGTATTCAGTCATTAAATTAGCTGAGAACTTCACTTTTTCAGGATATAATAGTGCATTCAAAATAGTAATCTACTCTTGTTATGAACTTTTGCCAGGAAATTCGAACTCAAACTGAGAGAGAGGGAAAGTGAAATGGTTGTATATCTAATCCCAAAATAATTTCTGATGTTGTTTCTTTTTCAGAGTATATACAACCTTCATCACACTTTTGAAATTTAAATTGAAAGGACAAACAAAGAAAGAAAAGAAATTAACAAATATGTTGTCCAATATATATATATAGAGGAAGATCTTCCACTGTGCACCACCCCTCTGCATGCACTCGTGTGCACTCGGTCTTCCCGCCTTCGTATCGACGATTCGAATTGTTCATATTGATCAACACATCTAAATTAGTCTAAATATGTTAAATCAAATCATTTGAAATTCATTTGCCCGTCCATCATGTGACTATAAAAAACAATGATTTTCAGCCATACAATTTGTAACACTTTAATGGACGGACAAATGAATTTCAAATGATTTGATTTTACATATTTAGACTAATTTGGATGTGTAGATCAATATGAATGATTTGGATTGTCGATACGAAGGCGAGAAGGCCGAGTGCACACGCCGTGTGCACCATAGGTGGTGCACAACGTAAGACTTCCCATATATGTTTGAACATATATATATATGGGAAAAAGTGGTATGAGCAACTTGCTCATTTAGTAAAGAGTAATGCTACATCCACTACCAATTTCACTACATTTCTCTTCACTACCTTAGGTGGCATACATGTGATTGGACAATCTTTAAAAGGGTTAGTTATCCAATGTATCACATGCATGCTACATAATCATTGCCCATTTACTAATTGAGCAAATTGCTCATATCCCTTTTACCCTCTATATATATATATATATATATATATATATATATATATATATATATATATATATTCAAACATAGATGGCATAGCGCATACCGTCACTCAATACAGGATCATTCACTCTGAAGCTATGCATATCATCGGCAAAACCATCATCATCACCACCAGACCGACACGCTAAGCACGACAGCGCTGCCGAAGGCACGGAAATCAAAGCCAAGAGCAACTCCAACAGCCTACCAGGCCTCCGAATGTTCTCGGCACCACGGCCACCTCCATCAACAGCGCCCAGAACGCTTTCATCTGCTACTCGAGGATTCCTCTTGGTTCCATTTAACCTTAAAGGCCACATTTTAGGGTTAGGAGGTGGATGAGGGGTGTTGAAATTGTACCACCCACCACCTTCTTTTACCTAACTACGCTCTCTCTACCTGTGATTGGTAATCTGATGAAGCTGTTGTATGGTAGTGAGCATTATGGGGCTAATATAGTAAGTGGCGGATGAATAACATTGACTTATTGTAGTAGGTAACATGTCATTTTCATTCATGTTATCCACCTCCCTGCGAATTATTTTATCAAAATGACTAGTAATGGTATAAATACCGGAAATTCGGATCCTCCGGGTTCTAAAATGAGATCCGTTGTACTTTTGGATTCGGGTCCGGGTCCGCTTAAAAGAGGTCTGATCCGGATCTGGACTAGGACCCGTTAAAAAAAATCCAAAAAATCAACATAAAAATAAATATTCTATCCTCATCCCTCCCCTCCTTCCTCCTCAATTCTAAAACTCTCTTCCAAACTCAAAATTCATACATTTTTCTTCTCTCCTCTATTCTAAATCCTCCACTCGCCGCTCATACTCATATTCATACTCGAACGGGTAGGAATATTTTAATAGGACCCAGACCTGGAATCGGATCCGGTCCTCATGGGTCCGGGTTTGGGTCCAATTTTTGGACCCGTAGGGGACCGGGTCCGGGTCCGGGTCCGGATAGTGAAGGACCCGACCCGACCCGATCCGATCCGATACCAATCCTAAAAATGACCCACTTTTTAAAAGTATTTACAAACCTAACCCACTTTTGAAACTATTTACCAAATTGACCTACTCGCTATCTAAGATAGCGAGTCTAAACTCACTATCTAAGATAGCGAGTTAGTTGTACTCATTTTTCAAAAAAAATTTGAACATACATTTTTTTATCTGAAATGTATATAACTACACTCGCTATCACAGATAACGAGTCTAGTTCAATTGACATTGCTATATCAGATAACGAGTGTAGTTGTACTCATTTTTTATCTGAAATGTATATAACTACACTCGCTATCACAGATAGCGAGTTTAGTTCAACTGACATTGCTATCTCAGATAGCGAGTGTAGTTGTACTCATTTTTTAGAAAAATTTTAAACATGAAATTTCTACTTGAAATGTATATAACTACACTCGTTATCTCAGATAGTAAGTCTAGTTCAACTGACCTCTCTATCTCAGATAGCGAGTGTAGTTGTACTTATTTTTTAGAAAAAATTTAAACATGCATATGTATAGACCTATACTCGCTATTCGAGATAGAGAATTCAGTTGAACTAGACTCGCTATCTGAGACAACGAGTGTACTTGTATATATTTCATGTTCAAAATTTCTCTGAAAAATGAGTACAACAATACTCACTATCTGAGATAGCAAGTTCATTTGAACTAAACTCGCTATCTCAGATAGTGAGTGTAGTTGTATGCAATTCATGTTTAAAAAGTTTCTGAAAATTGAGTACAACTACACTCGCTATCTGAGATAGTCATTCTAGTTCAAATGAACTTGTTATCTCATATAGCGAGTGTTGTTGTATGCATTTCAGGTAGAGTTAATATGGAATGGATCTTGGATGATGTTTTTAGGGTTTTGAGTGTGGAAGTAGAGAGCGTTGTGAGTGATAAAGTGGATCTCAATAGATTTTGGACGGATTTTGTTGGTGAAATAACGAATTTGGGAAGCTACGGTTTTGGGTTTATTTCGGAGTTGGGAGAGAGAATGGAAAGAGAGAAGTGAAGAGAAATAGTGAAACAACGAGCAAATCTTTAAAAAACTCCTCAATCGAAACTCGCTATCTCAGTTAGCGCATGTGGTATAAACACACTCGTTATCTGAGATAGCGAATCTAAACTTGATATTTTTCTTTAAGTTTTCCTTTAAGTGGTGGAGAAACACCTCAATATACACTCGCTATCTCAGATAGCGATGTGGTTTTCACCAAACTCACTATCTGAAATAGCGAGCCTAAACTAGAAAATTTTCTTCACGTTTTAACACCTCAATCTATACTCGCTATTTCAGACAGCGATGTTATTTTCACCAAACTCGCTATATGAGATAGCGAGTTTGGGTTATTTTTATAAATACTTTGGAAAGTGGATAAATATTTTTAAAAAGTGGGTCATTTTGGTAAAAAAATTCCCTGCCTGCCACATCAGGCAAGAATCTTAATTAATTAATTACTAGTATCGATTAGAAAGATGTGGCCTTTTCGTTAGCAGTCAAAGGAATTATAGGTTTAGCAAATACAACAATAACAACAAAACAACAATAAGGTGATATAATAAAGATGGTTTAAACATGTTCACGTAGATTTAATAATGATTTTGTTAGAAGGAGTAATTTAATAAATATAGAGAGTAAGAGTTAGGCGTAAGGAAAATGTCTAAACTTACTTAGGTGGTAAGAAAAAAATATGATAATTTGTACCATTATATAAGATATTGTGCTAAAACGAACAGAATGAAAATCAAAATTCACGTTGTCCGGCACCCAACACCAACTAGTTGGATTTTTTTTTTATTGTTGTTGTTTTGCTTAAAATATTATATTGTAGACATTCAAGATACCTAGTATACTATACTGTATCTAGAGCTGATATTGAGTCCTATCGGGTCGGGTCCTCCACTACCCGGATTCGGACCCGGTACCTCACGGGTCCAAAAATTGGATCCGAACCCGGACTTGTAAGAACCAGATCCGGGTCCTAGTTTAAAAAAAATACCTGTCGGTTCCGGTAGTAGAGAATAAATATTTGGACTTAAGTATTTTTGCACTCAGTACCCTGCAATTCTAATATTTTTTGCACTTAAGTACATTAATTAATATTATATTTTCACATCTATTTTCAACAATTACTTTTATGTGTATATTCCTATAATCCTATTATTCAAATTCTATATGTTTTGGGTATTTTTTAATCGGTCCGGGTTCGAATCTGGATCGGTTCTATTTTGAACGGACCCAAACCCGTATAGATCGGGTTGGTTCCGATTGTGAGTTGGATCCGAGTATCTGATAAATGTGACAGTGCTAACTGTATCCACGATAGCATTTGATATTTATCATTAATTCTTTTTTTTCCTTTTCACTTGTACTCCAATCAAATTATGGAACATAGCATATATGGTGGTTAATTCTCCCGTCACCTCCAGATACACAATCTCTAAGGATCTTACATAGTGCATGTAAAATACTTTTTGTTTATGACACATATATTTGAAGATATACACCAACATGCCACCCAAAATTAAACCCTTTTGATAATTAGAGAGGATTAGGGTACAAGAATAGTAGTGACCATGCATGTTAGAGTAAGTGTATTAGATAAGACAATTTTGAGGTTAAAATGTACTAGTAATTTACACTGCGATGCACTTTTTCATAATTTCAAAACATAAAAATAAAAAACTATGACATGGGAAGGATTTGAACTGGAAACCTCATTTATATTAGTTATGTACGTGCGTTGCACATATTAGTAGAATGACAAAATGATAAATGACACTAAGGTCTTCTCCCCCTTATAATACTAGTAGTTTACACGTGCGATGCACGTTTTAATAAATATAGTTTTTTTTTAAAAGTAAAAATTCAGACTAAATCTAAATTTGATCTGAAGCCTCATTTACAATAGTTATGTATGTGTGTTGCACGAATTGATAGATTGACAAATTACACTAATACCTTCTCCCATTATAGTAGTAGAGATTAGACATAATTGGGGCCTACTTAGAGCTAATCAACTAATTTAATGAAATGAGTTGATAGGTACTGTTGATAATATAAACAATAAATGGGGTTGGGCAAAAAGTTGTGGTCATCAAGCTTCCACGATTGGATCACCTAGAAATATCTGTGTAATCATTAAACAAGGAAGCACCTTTTATTAATATCGGGTATCACTACTTTTAATTTTCAATCTAGTATAGATATTGTTGCATTGGTGCTTTGGCTAAAATAATATATTTTCCATGAAAGTTGGGATAATTACTGAATATTAAAGATCGGAAAGTAACTACTCATTTTTTGGATACGATGGATAAAGCCTTGCGGCTCCAGCCCGAAAAATATAACAATAAATAAAGAATAGCATACAATGGATCAATTTTACAAGTTGTAAAACTAAGAAAAATCAGAATACAACCGAGATATAACAACAACAGATAAGCCAAAGATAACAACAAAAAGCCAAAGGGCTAGCAATCTCCAATATAGACAGCACAGTCGATGCAGCCAGAAGCGCATCAATGAAACCCGGAACACCATCAGGCAAGGAGGAAGAAACCAAGGAAACACTCGCTCCGCCCACAAGAGCCGCAAACCAGGAAGGTCCGCCGCTGGAAACACCGCGGCGTCACCGCTCGACACTCCGAAAGAGAACATACGGGCTAACCCACGAACAGCAACAAGAAGGGGAATGCCAACCAAGTGATGACCGTAGCCACACACTGCCAACAACATTGAGAACTGCCCAACCACAACAACAAGCGTACACAACGGTAGGCCCAACCCCAAACACAGAACCAGAGAAACACCAGACAAACGCGGTGCAAAACCAAACCCGCCTCCTCACAACACCACAGACACAACCCACAAGAGGCCCACACCTCCTCACTTGCTGCAATGCAGTAAACAAGTCGAGAGCAACAAAAGAACAGCCAGGGAAACACAGCCACACCCTAGCAACAGCATAGAGCAAAACCAACCACAACTAGCCACAACCATAACAGAGTAGAAACCACAAACTAAAACGAGAGAAGAACACAGAGAACATAGAACAAGCAGCAAGTAATGTATCAAAAGAACTTGATACATTACAATTCATGTGGAAGCTGAAAAGGACGAGTGTTTGTAACCATCCACTTTTTAAAATAATTTATCCAACTGTCTCAATTTTAAAAAATATTTTATCTGACTAACCTAGTTGAATATTAAAAATTTTAAAATAAAATTTTCTATACAACTCTACTTTAGAAATTATAAACTATATTATCCCTTAATCTTTGTTAAAACTGAATACTTCACAAAAATAAAGATGCTAAGAATAAAAAATATTACAAAATTTAAAATAAAACAAGTTGATAAAAAATTGGTAGAAAGAAAACATATAACTTATAAGGAATCATTAGAATATTTATTAATAACCAATAGAGTAACTGAAAAAGTAACTAAGGAAACACAAAAATCAATAGCATACAAGGTATTAGATTATAGAAATGAAGAAATAAGTTAGTATTTTCTTTTGATAAAAGATGACTAATGTCATCGCTTCATTAACAAACAATTAACGTAATACAGTACATCCAGATACATATTACAAAATCAAGTACTCTAAATAATAGAGAATAGCAACAAAATAGAAACGACATCTAGATCCAACCCCTATCGAATCCTGACAGGCTGTCGTAGTCTACTCTTCATCTCCTATGCACATTCTCTTCTTTCTACCTGTGATGACATTCCAATCGTGAGATGTTGAAAAAATTTTATGCATAAAACATGATAATCTATGTTTAATCTTATGGAATGTAAATTCATTATGATCCAGCCACAACCCCCACATAGTTGCAGCTACTGTAGTATCCCATAAATCTCTATTCTCTTTCTTAACTTTATTTATTCTGATAGATCCCCACATCTGAACACGACCTAGGACACACTGAACTCCCAAATCCTAATACGACCATCTCCCAAACTCTTCTAGCTCTAGGGACAGAGGAAAAGTAAGTGGTTTGTATCTTCGTCTTCCTGCTCGCACCTAACGCAAATACTGTTAACTATCATGTTTCTTTTCTTTAGATTGGTCTTGCTAAGAATTGCATTATTCTTTACCAACCATAGGAATACTATGACCTTTAAGGGAGCATCTATAACCCAGATAATGTCGGATTCGTTATTCCGCAATCCCCCATCATTCAACCACTTGTACATAGACTGGACTGAGAAAATCGCACTTGAATTGAGATTCCAAACCCTTTCGTTTTCGATATTGTTTGAGAAAATAAGTTAGTATTACCAACACCTACTAGCACAAAAAAATATTAAACTATAGGAATTAAGTTAGTATGCATAATATTCCAAAAAAAGAAATTTATATGACAAACATTCAAGAGTTGGAAAAAGATTACAATGGCCAAGAATTTGTAGGAACTATAAGAAAAGATTTAAAAATCATAAATAAAAACATAAAAGAACTAAGTAGGTAAATAACATAGGACACAGAAGAAGAATTAGGAATAACATAAGAAGGTATGAAAGAGTTAGAAGCTATAATAAAACTTAATATAAATGTAACTCCTGTTTTTCCGTATTTGTATTTTTATACTGTATTTCGCCTCATTGTACTCCTTCATCTATATTGAGATCCTGCATTTTATCTCAGTCTGAATAAAATCATTATTTCGCCTCGACTCAATTTTTTTGGTCCTTTTACCGAATTCATTTGTGTGCACTTTGTGTCATTCTTCATGAAGAAATGGCTATTTCTTCTCATTTATCTCTTTATCCCCATTTTATTGCATTTTGACCAAGTCTCCTGTTGGATCCTATTTGAAGCGGATATCCTAAAACCCACAAACCCGAAACCCTACTATATAAACCCTATCTCCTAACACTAACCCCTACCCTATACTAATAAAACCCAACAACCCGCCGCTACCCCCCATGTCTCCTTCGTCCGCGCTTCTCGCATTGCCAAACAACCCAATTCCATCACCTCCGATCTCCATCACCTTCACGTTCGACCACCATAGCACCGTCCACCACCATCAATCGTCAACACCACCACAACCTCCATCACCGTCGTCTCCACCATCAACCAAACTCCGAACCCAACTCCGCCAATACCCAAGCTCCAAGAAAACCCACTCCTCACCATCGCCAGTCTCCTCGTCCCCTCACCATCACGATTCCCTCTCCTCGTCGACCCCAACCATCACCTCAACACCTAACCATCGTCGTCCACCATCGAACCCAACTCCACCCTCTGTTCGAACCCAAAAGCAGAGTCACCGCCGCGCGTTGCGTCGCTTCTCGACGTCGAGCTACTGTTCTACCACCGTTGTCGCTGTTACGCCGTCGCCTCGTCACCGTCGCAGGACCCTGCCGTCGCCAAATCTCGCTCTCGCTGCTGGTTCGTCGAAGAAGTGAACGAAGAAGAAGAAGAAGAACAGCAGATTAAGGCAGGATCAAATCCCAACCATCGGATCGCATCAAGATCCGTGCAAACGGGCCAGATCTGATCGCTGTTCGGTGTTCGCCCACAGCGAATCCTAGATCCGCTGTACCGTGTTCTGGCCAGATCTGCTGCTTTGGAGCGTTTTGATTCACTGAGTTTGCCGCTTCGCTGTTTTGCCGTGCCAGATCCCAGAAGCGTGTTCGCTATTTTGGAGCGATCTGGTGTGGGGGAAAACTCGATCTACGGTCGATCTTCGCACGTGTTTCACACGTGTTTTTGGGAAACTTCTTCCGAAATTTTTCGATCCAATTTCCTTCCACAAGTGGATCTAATCGTCGTCAATTAAGGCAAGTATCCCTTGTACAATTTATTTGTTCTAGTACAAGCATTCCTTGAAAAATACTACAAATAGTTAGAATTGTGACTCCTCCTTGACTATCGTTGTTGATCAATATTAAACCTCCAAAATTTATAATTCTAAGAGTTACAAAATTTTATTGTGTTAAATTATAACTACTAGGACTCAGTTTATTCATTGAACACATGAACATATGAATTAAGGAGCCCTAAATTTGTAGACACATGTTATATCTAGTATTTGATGAACTTGCAACCATTTGACATGAAAAACAATTATTACTTGTTGTTTGACCACCATTATCCTGTATTTTATATCACACAATAACTTAGACGCCTAATGACAAATTTCCATGTAATCTATACTAGTAAGATATTCCCTCATGTTGCTGTCCTGAATCTTGCTTTGCTATTTTGACCCCTTTAACATTAGAACCTGAACCCGAGCCCTGAATAGAGAATGTAGATCTGGATGTCTAGATGTCGATAGCCTCTGACATTTTCATATTTGGAGTTACGGTCTAGGAGTTATTGTAGTTTTACTGCAGTTGTGTCGGTAGATACAGATTCGTAAAACTGCTGCACACCTTTACCTTGCGAATTAATTTAACTATGTTAGCAGCAAGCGTTTGACTTGAAATTTTATATGTAGTTGTTGGACACCCTATAGGACATTTCCAATTTTTCTTAGAATTAATTTACGTTATTTCAACCCTGTTTCACATGTATAAAATCAAATACACAAATTCTGCCTGAACAAATGTAATAAGCCGGGGTTAAGGGAGACCATAGTGGTGGACAATATAGGTAAGTATACTCGGAAGGGGACCCGTGTTTTCCAGTACTCGGTTCATGAACCTGTTGTATGTGATGTATTCATGGAGTCAGTTACTTGGCTCATGAACCTGTTGTATTCATGAACCCACCGTATGGGTCTTGAACCTGTTAGTATTCACGAACTTGCTTCGTGAACCTGTTATTTATTTTCGTATTCATGAACTGTGCCTGTCTGATACTTGGTACTTAAAACCTGAGTACACCGCCCTATAGACTCCATTACTAGGCCTAAACGAAATTGCATTGTCTGTAGCAACCATGCAGTAAAAAGATGGATGCATGAAGTGCTACCTAGATAGTAATAACTACAAGACTTGAACATGAAACTTGAACATGACACCTGTTACTTGATACTTGATAATATAATACATGAAACATGATACATGAGACTTGAAACCTGAAACTTGAACTTGATACGTGTTACCTGATACTTGACAACTTGTTACCTGGTACTTGACAACTTGATACTTGACACTAGACTTGGCACTTGTTACATGACACTAGACTTAAGACTTGTTACTTGATGTTAGTTACCCCTACAAGTTCACCTGTCTTATGTTTTACCATTAGTAGTTGTTAACTAGCCTGTTTACTAGGATGTCCCTTTTGCTGGCTAGTTCTTAGATTTTCACTACTTATTGTATCCCTGTTACATTCTTGATTTCAATTCCTGTTTTCCATGCTTGTACTTGTTTTGACTATTTGTGGCTCTAGCTTACACTAAGGGCATCTTCTCTTGTTTTTCCCTGTTTTTCCTTTTTATATTTATTAAGCAGACTCTGGGACAAGCTACCTGCTGGAATTGGCGAGCAGACATTTTAGGTTTTGCTTGGAGCAAGGACTTGTTTAAATAATTGTTTTCCTTAAGTTATTTATTTCTTCTGCTGTATAAGACTTGTAATGGGCTGATGTTCCCGAGTTTTACCTTTTGTTCCGGACTTGAAAACTATTTGGATATTATTATTTGTTTAAATTGTTTTCTGTTGCTTAATAAATTATTCATGCATGCTTGGTTATATATATCTCTCTTGTATATTCTTGTTATGATGCTGAGTCGATCCTACAGCTTATGAATAATGTTAAGATCATTCGCTGGGCTTCGTCACACACTCGTATTCCGTATTTTGGGAAGCGGGGCGTGACAAGATTTTTAGTGGTATCAGAGCTCAGGTTTGGCTAATGTGTTAGTTTGACTACTACATTAGACATGCTTGACTCAGTCAGGATTAACTCAACATTAAACAGGCCATGCAACCACGTGAATAATTTGATAATCAACTCGATCTGGACACAAGTCTTATCCCATCCATTTTGATCCATTCCTTGATTCATTGCTTCCTTCCATTTCTTACAGTCATCCTGATTTATTGATTCCTTATTGGGTACAATTTATTCTTTTCGTACCCATATACTTTTGCTTCCAGTACAAGCAATCTCTTATTTCTGCTTGCCTCGTTGAACCCTCCATATTCCGGTTCGTGTGTCGTTTATTGCTCTTCGTGCCTTGCATTCATCTTCAATTGTTGACTCACTTTGAGTACCATGCTAGTTATTTCTCCTCTGCTATATTCTCTTCAATTTCGATTTTGCCCCTCGTCCTTCTTCCTTTGCATTCAATTCCTTAATTTTCTCTTGTCCCTTCTAGTCATCCTCCTATTTAACTCCTTATTGAATGTAGCTTTATTTTTCTCTTACTTATTTTTCTCTTTATAATTATTTTTCTGAATACTTCCTATGTTTCGATTATTAATTGTTATATTTATTTTCGATCTCCTATAAAAAAAATGTTTCTCAACAAAGATTTTGTTATTTTCGAACAATGGTGTATTCTAACTTCACTTTTCATTTTTGATCGACTATATATTTCTACTGGATTATTTTAGTAAGACAAATTCTTATTTTGTTGTATAATGCTATTATTACTACTACTATTATTATTTTCATTATCATTACTAGTATTATTATTATGGTTACTACTGTTGATATTCTTATTGTTGTTTTCATTATTTTATTATTATTGTTGATATTAAATTACTTCTACAAAAATGTTGGGCACAAACTATATCTTGTCTTGCATTATTATTTTTACTAGTGTTGTTGATATTTTAATATTATTGCTATTATTATTATTATTATTATTATCATTCTTTTTGCGATTACTGTTATTATTACTGTTATGATCATAGTTATTATCATTGTTATTCTTATTGTTATTGGTATCGATATTTTATCATTATTATTGTTATTGGTACTATTATTTTTGTCGTTACTATTATTATTATTATTAAATTGTTTTGAGCCTGAGCATGCTCAATTTTATATACATTTTACCACTTCGGTGCAACCTAATGTCGAGATGGCAAATATGAAACTCGATGTCAATGAAGGTAAATTGCAACTGGATATCGGCGAGGCAAAATGTGCAACCGAATATTCGGACAACAACTTGAAACCTGATGTCGTGAAGGCAAATATGCAACTTGATGTTAAGGAGGCAAGATTTTCTACCTATTACTAATTGATATTTCAAGACTCGTTACTTATATAACGAAACTGATGGTAAAAGAATATTTTCGTTATTATTGGTATTATTAATATTACTGTCATTTCAATTGATGTTATTATTATTGTTTTCATCACCTTTGTTACTGTTATTATTTTTATTATCATTGCTGTTACCTTATTGATATTATTGTTATTATTGCTATTATCATATTAATTATTATCATTATTGATATTATTTTTAATGCTATCATTATTATTATTATTGTATTATTTTCATGAGTGCGTTGAATTCTATTATGTCATGTATGTGTTATCGTTATTATTAGTATTGTTGATATTTTTATTATGTTATTATTACCTGTATGATTATGATGATTTTGATTTCTGTTATTATTATTGTTATTATTATTATTTTGTTACTATTATTACTAATTTTATTATTATCATTGTTATATTTATTTTTATTATTGCCATTATTATTCTGTTGCTATTGATGTTATTATCATTGATATTTGTTGTTATTATTATTTCTGTTAAAGCCATTAGTTTTGATATGTATTCTATCCTTTAATTATGAAGATTGAAGCTCAAGCATCCATTTTGCATTGTTGCTTATCTCTATTTCGGAGCCCATACTCTCTTTAATCCTAGTGTCTCATTCTTTTCTCCCTGCCCGGATCTTCGCTGGTTGTCGCAAGGTCTACAACGACATATCTGAAGCTTGGAACGTCACCATCAGAGTGGCGCAGCAGAAGCGTGGCGGGCCCATAACCCACAGGTCCCAGGATCCTATTGCTGCTTCTAGTTCTTTGCATTGTTGGCTATCCCATATCTCTTGCATTTGTTCTCAACCGTCGACTTATTGTTCGGTTCATCTCTTCCAGGTCCATCTTTCTTCGATTCCAGCCCTACCTATTCCTTTGTCTCCTTACTTTGTTATCTAGCAAGTCTAGTGTTGTTCCTTTCATTTTGTTACTGTCTATTTTCTTCCATGCATTTCGCCTGACATCATTGTTATCACTCGTTTTTTTTTATCATGGTATTGCCACCAATTTGACCTTCATTTGGATCCCTGTTTTGTTACCCTTCCCCCAGTTATTTCTTGTCCTATCCTATGTACCGCCTAAGCAAATTTCGAGGATGGAATTTTTGTGTAAGGTGGATAGGATTTGTAACTCCTGTTTTTTCGTATTTGTATTTTTATACTATATTTCGCCTCATTGTACTCCTTCATCTATATTGAGATCCTGCATTTTATTTCAGTCTGAATAAAATCATTATTTCGCCTTGACTCAATTTTTTTGGTCCTTTTACCGAATTCATTTGTGTGCACTTTGTGTCATTCTTCATGAAGAAATGGCTATTTCTTCTCATTTATCTCTTTATCCCCATTTTATTGCATTTTGACCAAGTCTCCTGTTGGATCCTATTTGAAGCGGATACCCTAAAACCCGCAAACCCGAAACCCTACTATATAAACCCTATCTCCTAATCCTAACCCCTACCCTATACTGTTAAAACCCAACAACCCGCCGCTACCCCCCACGTCTCCTTTGTCCGCGCTTCTCGCATCGCCAAACAACCCAATTCCATCACCTCCGATCTCCATCACCTTCACGTTCGACCACCACAGCACCGTCCACCACCATCAATCGTCAACACCACCACAACCTCCATCACCGTCGTCTCCACCATCAACCAAACTCCGAACCCAACTCCGCCATTACCCAAGCTCCAAGAAAACCCACTCCTCACCATCGCCAGTCTCCTCGTCCCCTCACCATCACGATTCCCTCTCCTCGTCGACCCCAATTATCACCTCAGTACCCAACCATCGTCGTCCACCATCGAACCCAACTCCACCCTCTGTTCGAACCCAAAAGCAGAGTCACTGCCACGCATAGCGTCGCTTCTCGACGTCGCGCTACTGTTCCGCCGCCATCGTCGCTAGTACGCCGTCGCCTCGTCACCGTCGCAGGACCTCGCTGTCGCCAAATCTCGCTCTCGCTGCTGGTTCGTCGAAGAAGTGAACGAAGAAGAAGAAGAACAGCGGATTAAGGCGGGATCAAATCTCAACCATCAAATCGCATCAAGATCCGTGAGAACGGGCCAGATCTGATCGTTGTTCGGTGTTCGCCCACAGCGAATCCCAGATCCGCTGTACCGTGTTCTGGCCAGATCCGCTGCTTTGGAGCATTTTGATTCGCTGAGTTTGCCGCTTCGCTATTTTGCCGCGCCAGATCCCAGAAGCGTGTTCGCTGTTTTGGAGCGATTTGGTGTGGAGGAAAACTCGATCTACGGTCGATCTTCGCACGTGTTTTTGGGAGACTTCTTCCGGGATTTTTCGATCCAATTTCCTTCCACAAGTGGATCTAATCGTCGTCAATTAAGGCAAGTATCCCTTGTACAATTTATTTGTTCTAGTACAAGCATCCCTTGAAAAATACTACAAATAGTTAGAATTGTGACTCCTCCTTGACTATCGTTGTTGATCAATATTAAACCTCCAAAATTTATAATTCTAAGAGTCACAAAATTTCATTGTGTTAAATTATAACTACTTGGACTCAGTTTATTCCTTGAACGCATGAACATATGAATTAAGGAGCCCTAAATTTGTAAACACATGTTATATCTAGTATTTGATGAACTTGCAACCATTTGACTTGAAAAACAATTATTACTTGCTATTTGGCCACCATTATCCTGTATTTTATATCACACAATAACTTAGACACCTAATGACAAATTTCCATGTAATCTATACTAGTAAGATATTCCCTCATGTTGCTGTCCTGAATCTTGCTTTGCTGTTTTGACCCCTTTAACATTAGAACCTGAACCCGAGCCCTGAATAGAGAATGTAGATCTGGATGTCTAGATGTCGATAGCCTCCGACATTTTCAAATTTGGAGTTACGGTCTAGGAGTTATTGCAGTTTTACTGCAGCTATGTCGGTAGACGCAGATTCGTAAAACTGCTATACATCTTTACCTTGCGAATTAATTTAACTATGTTAGCAGCAAGCATTTGACTTGAAATATACAAATTAATTTTTCTTAGAATTAATTTACATTATTTCAACCCTGTTTCACATGTATAAACTCAAATACACAAATTCTGCCTGAACAAATGTAATAAGCCGGGGTTAAGGAAAAGACCATAGTGGTGGACAATATAGGTAAGTGTACTCGGAAGGGGGCCCATGTTTTCCAGTACTCGGTTCATGAACCTGTTACATGTGATGTATTCATGGAGTCAGTTACTTGGCTCATGAACCTGTTGTATTCATGAACCCACCGTATGGGTCTTGAACCTGTTAGTATTCACGAACTTGCTTCGTGAACCTGTTATTTATTTTCGTATTCATGAACCGTGCCTGTCTGATACTTGATGCTTGAAACCTGAGTACACCGCCCTATAGACTTCATTACTAGGCCTAAACTAAATTGCATTGTCTGTAGCAACCATGCAGTAAAAAGATGGATGCATGAAGTGCTACCTAGATAGTAATAACTACAAGACTTGAACATGAAACTTGAACATGACACCTGTTACTTGATACTTGATAATATGATACATGAAACATGATACATGAGACTTGAAACCTGAAACTTGAACTTGATACGTGTTACCTGATACTTGACAACTTGTTACCTGGTACTTGACAACTTGATACTTGACACTAGACATGTCACTTGTTACATGACACTAGATTTGAGACTTGTTACTTGATGTTAGTTACCCCTACAGGTTCACCTGTCATATGTTTTACCATTAGTAATTGTTAACTAGCCTGTTTACTAGGATGTCCCTTTTGCTAGCTAGTTCTTAGATTCCCACTACTTGTTGTATCCCTGTTACATTCTTGATTTCATTTCCTGTTTCCCATACTTGTACTTGTTTTCACTATTTGTGGTCCTAGCTTGCACTAAGGGCATCTTCTCTTGTTTTTTCCCTATTTTTCCTTTTTATATTTATTAAGCAGACTCTGGGACAAGCTACCTGCTGGAATTGGCGAGCAAACATTTTAAGTTTTGCTTGGAACAATGACTTGTTGAAATAATTGTTTTCCTTAAGTTATTTATTTCTTCTGCTGTATAAGACTTGTAACGGGCTTATGTTTCCGAGTTTTACCTTTTGTTCCAGACTTGAAAACTATTTGGATATTATTATTTGTTTAAATTTTTTTCTGTTGCTTAATGAATTATTCATGCATGCTTGGTTATATATATCTCTCTTGTATATTCTTGTTATGATGCTGAGTCAATCCTACAGCTTATGAATGATGTTAAGATCATTCGCTGGGCTTCATCACGCACTTGTATTCCGTATTTTAGGAAGCGCGGCGTGACAATAAATATTCTAGAAATAGAAGATTTAATGACAAACCCCAATTCAGAAGAAGTAGAAGAGGCCTTAAAAAATCTTAGATATAACAAATGAAGAAATAAAAATGGATCAAGAAAAGGACAAGATTATAACAAAACCAACTGAAAATCAAACTAATATGTACAAATATTTAAGACCACCACCTAATAAAAAACCTTATCACCTACCATGTAAATGACAAAATAGATAAAGAAGTAAGTTAGGGAAAAATAAAGAAAAAGAAACACCAAAATATGAACCTATAAAATACTACGAAAAAAGAATAGCGAGAAATGGAGAATGACTAGATTTAGACTGCGTAAAAGATGTAGATAGAACATTAGAAGAATGGCTAAAAACTTCCATAATAATAGGATTTGGGCAAAACCTCTCAGAAAATACATTTTAGAATTATAGAAGCAACATTTATAGAAGTAATAGCAAAATGCTGGAATGGACTAATAGAAGAATTAATAAATAATATCAGAAAATCAAGACCAATTGATGACAAAGGAACGGAAGAAAATTCAGCACAAAGAACATTAAGACTAAAGAAATAATTACAAATTATAAGAAAATAAAAAGAACATAATTCACCGTCTACGAAAAAATAGAAGGTCATAATAGATACAAAGGACCCAAACAAGATGGAGACTAAGTAATTTAGAAATATGCGACATGTGTTATTTTGACACTTATGCTTGCAAATTTAGAAAAATATTTCCAAGATAGTTATTATACAAAAGAAGAAAAAAATTCAATCTTAGATTCGTTCTTCTTAAAACTACCAAATCCATGGAGTATAAACATATATAGTGCTTACATACAAGAGAAAGTAAAATCATAGATAGATACTTCGGGATATGGTGCACAATTTGTAAAAAATTAGAGAAATAAAGTATGCCAAGAAGGTAGATCAGCTATTAAATATTACAGAGCATATAAACAAATAATTTGTTGAGAAGAAGCAAGACCAAATCATTGGGGATGTTGTCATGTCCCGCTTCTCAAAATAAGGAAGTCCAGGCACGCAACTAAGGCCCAACGAATGATATAAGTATATCAACCCATATCATTTATAAGCTGTACAATACCAGGCGCTCCACAAACAGGTAATAATAAGTTACATGAACAATAATAGAATTAATAACCAATATATGGGATACAAGAACTTACAAAAAGTTTGAGAATATACAATGCAGAAAACAGTTCGCCAAGATCCTTCAGTATCTCATCATTTGTACCTGTATAAACATTAACTCAAAGAAAGGAGGGAGTATCTGTTAGGGGGCATTTGGTAGGGAGAATTTTTTTGGTTCCCGGGAATCATGATTCCCAAGAATCTTGATTCCTGAGAACGATGATTCTTGGGAATGTTGAAAATGTGTTGGTAAGCCTTAAACATTCCTGAGAATGGTACTTGGTAATCTTGGTTCCCTTATTTAGTTTAGATGGTATTTTTCCTAGGAATGTTATTTTTATTTACAAAAATACCCTTAAATATAGATTATATGAAAATGAAAATGTTAAAATATTATTAAAATGTTAAAAATTTAAATAGTTTAAAAAAAGTATATGTTAATTATTTTTCTATGAATTATAATTATTATTATTTACTATATATAAATTCTAAAATATTAACTATATTACTAATATTAATTCTATTTTTTTATAATTTATTATTATTATTATTATTATTATTATTATTATTATTATTATTATTATTATTATCGTTATTATTTTTATTATTTATTATATATTAATTTTAAAATATTTGGTTTTTCATTAAAATATAATTATTATTTTTAAAAATTCAGAATAAAATTATTTTCTAAAATAATAATTACATTAAAATAAAAAAAAAAAATTTTAATCTTTATATTAATAAATAATAATAATCTCTACTATATTAATGGGAGAGTTGGGGTTGTAAACAAATAAACAATTTTTTATTATTTTTTAGTGTGTGTGTCAACACGTGCAGCGCACGTGTTGGTAGAAATTTTTTTTGGTCCTTTTCATTCCCCCTCCCCATTTTCTCCACGTGCAACGCACGTGTATAATACGTAGATTTTTTTGTCCTTTTCATTCCCCCTCCGCATTTTCCCCATGTGCAACGCACGTGTATAATACATATTTTAAAAAATGCACCGCACGTGCATTATACTAGTAATAATAATAATAATAATAATAATAATAATAATAATAATTATTATTATTATTATTATTAATAAGTGTAGAATAATAATAATAATTAATAATAATAATAATAATATATAATTTCAGAATAATTATATTAATAATGATATAATAATTAAAAATAATATTAATTGATAATAATATATAAATTAAAAAAATATATTAAGAATAATTATTATTAAATTCTGAATAATAATAATAATGTATAATTATTAATAAATTCATAAAAAAAATCTAAAATAATAATTATATTATAATAAAAATTAAATATTTTAATATTTATATATAATAAATAATATTAATATTAATATTTTATATGGGAAATTAGGATATAATAGTCTTTTCAAATAAATAAAAATTCCATACCCACGGGAAACTAGGATTCCCACCCCCTCCCACGGGAAGGTTTTTGGGGGAAACATAGCAAAAAACATTCATGGGTTAGTTTCCTGGGAATGTGTTTTTCAAAAAATTATATCAAACATGGGAAATTAGGATTCCCAAGTCAGAATTCCTGGGAAACTAAAAAGAATCCCTCTACCAAACACCCGTTTTAGAGGAAGCATCGGGCGCAAATAGTAGCAAGTAGTGAAACAAGGAAGTATGATATAATAAGAAACAAGGAAATTTATGATCAAGTACAATACAAGAATACATGTAAATTTGCAAACTGAAAACGGGAGATAGGTAAACATGGGTTCAGCCAGCACAAACATCGTCTAGGATGGCTATTTCAGTAGCCTAACTATTTTTATTTCAGTACTTAGATTTGTTTTTGGCCTTTTAGTCATATGTAGTAGTTATTCTATTTACACCCTTATTTTCTGAATTTTAGATATTTGTATTGAAATATTGTTTTGAGCCAATATATAGGCTTTTAGATTAATGAGAAAGAATGCTTTTGATTGATTAAAAATTTAGTGTGTTGAGTTTTTGCTCTTCATTCATCTTTTTGTGTGAGACATTGAGAAATTATTAGAGTTTGTGAGAAACTCTAAACTAGACCCAAACCCCCAAATCCTTTATTCAAACTCCAAACCCTAACACTTTCACAGCCACCATCCTCTTTTCTCTCTCATGCCCCTTCTTCCTTTTGCCTTCCACCCGAAACCCACAGCCCATCCTTCCTATTCTCCTTCTCATCCCAAAACCCCAACATTCCCCTCACCCCGCTCTCGCCCCCCGTCCCGGTATCACCTCGTTGTTGCTTTGACCGTGCACCCTCCGTTCACCGCTGCAAACCCGAGCACCTCCAAACCCTCTCCACCTCCTCGTCACACCTGATGCCCCCTTCCCCAATCCACCCCCGGTCGTCAACCCGTTCCCTTGCCGTCGTTGACCCTCTGCCAATGCCGCCACTATCGTCAGCGCTCCCTGTGAACTGTTGACCTTAAGTTTGGTGTCAACAAAACATATTATTTACAACTAATATTTTCAGTTGAGATTTACAGGATTTACGGAAAAAAGTAAATCAAAATAAAAAAGGCTGAAAAGATTGGCAATCAAGCAAAAGAGGAATGTATCAAAGAAGATTGCAAAGAAAAGAACATGTGCCTTGATCCTCAAGAAAGCCAACAAAAGTAGATTATTTGTCTCTGTTTTGTGAGAAAATACTATGGAAAGGGTCGTTGATTGATTAATTTGTATTTGAAAAGAATATAAAGTGGATTCGCCAAATTAATGTTGAATCTGCACGATAGCGGTTGACCGTTAGGGCTGCAAACGAGCCGAGCTGAGTACCTTGAGTCTCGTGCTCAGCTCGAATTAGTTTTATCGTACTCGAACTCGGCTTGAGCTCGTTTCGAGCTCTAACAATGAAGCTCGAGCTCGGCTCGTGTGAGCTCACCCAAGCTCAAGATCGACTCGTTGAGCTCGTTTACAGATCGAGCTCAAGTAAAGATGGAACTCGGCTCGAATCGCCTAAGCTCGAAGCTCATTTACAAATCAAGCTCGATTCGAGCTCGAGTGGAGCTCAAACTCAGCTCAAAAAATGTCCGGCACAATAATAATTTATAGATATGAAATGCTGCAATACAAAAATTTCAACATAAATCAGAATTTATCAAGAATAACAATTCTGCATTCATATCAATCCTTTAAACCCACATAAAATAGTCATAAAGTTATTCAACCGAAAACAATATACAAAGTTCTCCAACCATATTAAGAAAAACTAATATAACATAGTTGATGGAGCTTATTACGATGCTCCATGAAATCAACACAACAAAGTTCAAATCAATATTACATAGTTCATCAACATCAAAATAAATCAAATATTATAATAAAGTCCATTGACATAACAAAATTCATGTTGTGGAACGAGGGAGTGGTAGAAGAAACTCCCTAATTGCATCTTCATCCGCGGCCTGCAACCAAGTATACCAAATAACCATGTTAAGAATTGATACTAAATGATATATAATTAACATCTTGTTTTCTAGCTAACACACGCTTCTAACAATTATTTTGTTTAATTTGCATTATCATATCATAGCAGACATAATAGTATTATTAGAAACTAGCTTTCATCATTCAAGACAATTGAAGTCTTTTGAATAAACAAAAGAATCATGTGACTGGCAAAGGATTGGTCATTAGTACCATGATAAATCACCACTTATGCGAGAGGGTTAATTAGGTCTTGTAGAACTGGTATATATTTGTACATATGATCCCTAAAACTCTGCCTTAATTCTTAAGCTAATTCTGTGATTACTCGGGAAACCGGGAAAGAAAAGGAAAAAAGTTTAACCTGTTTTATACAATTGACCAGAAAATTTAACTCTTCTGCTTAATATAGTTTAATTTAAGAAGAAATTGCAGTATTTCCCAACTGCCTTGATACTACTATGTTATGATAAATGTATTTGTACTACGCTTGTGCGAGTTTTAGTTTTACCAATTTCAAGCGTTACAGGAAATGTACAATACATATGCTACAATTAACCCTTACAATCAAAGTTATAATGATAAAGATTTGTGTCACAGGGCTGTCTACTAATGATGCGGTTTGTTTTTAGAGGGTGTGATGGACTCAATAATATTCACTTTTAGGAGCAATAATCTTAATGCAATTGGACATTTAAATGCCTTATATGTGGTATTTTACTCTTATTTTCTCTTTTCCATAGGGAACAGCCTGAAAGCAGCAAACGAAGCAGATTCCAGACTAATACAGACTGAGAGGATGATACACAGAAACTACAGGGCAACAGTCGACTGATTTTTCCAACAGTCGACCGGACAGAAAGGTTGAAGCTGCTCGGCACAGTCGACTTCTTCCAAAGCCAGTCGACTGGTCTTCGGCGGAGTCAGAAGATAAGAACAGATGAAGATGCATCCTCATCCAAACCCAGGTCGTCTGCATGTAACAACTCGTCATTAATTAAGAAGGTGGACGCAGTCTTATGCGTTAAAAGATAAGAAATCAGGAACTCTGCAGAAAAGGAAGGAAAGAAGAAAAGAGAAAGAAATAAAACGCAGATCAAATAAGGGAGGAATTAAATAAAAAGAAGAGGACCTTTCTATAAAAGAAAAGTGCAAACCCTAATTCTCTAGTCGTGTTCTATAAATATCAACCAAGAGGCATTAAGAGAAGGAGGCTGGACCGATCAAGAAAAGCCATCGTCCAGCAAGCATCAAGAAGGAGAACAAGTCGACTACTGATTGGGCTCAATTTCAACATCATACAAATCAGTGTTCTTCTGTTCTTCCTTTTACTTTTATTTGTATTGTAGAGTCATGAATTCTATTTCATTAATCAATAAAGGTTGTATTATGTGCAACTAAATTCATAGTTGGGTAGATTAAAGCCGTAGTCATGTAATGTTTATATTCTTCTGAATGCTACTCTATTACTTATTGATTAAACCTGATTGAATTGGTATAAATTTATAATAATCAAACTTGTTCAGAAGTTCTAAGAGCAGTCGACTGAAAGTGACAGCAAGTCGACTGCCATACAGAACCTGAGTTTATCAAGTTTGCGTATTATAAATCTGAATCTGTTATATGAGTATAGAGACGATCCGTATCTCGTGCCCATAACTTGTAACACAGGAATCTTTAGGGGTTCTTGGTTTAATCAACTTAAAGGATCTAGATCTGATACCAATTTCTAGAACTTTGAGTGTTTGTTCGTTTTCATTGTTCTTATGTTTTCTTTAAGTGCAACTTAGTAGATACCATGCTAAATACTTAAGGAAAGAAACGAATTAGAGTAGATACCATGCCTAATTCTTGGCTTAGGGAAACATTGACTTTAAGGAGTAGATACCATGTCCTTAAGGGAACAAACATGAGTAATTGAAGTAGTATACGACTTAGCATTATTGACTATAGGTGGAAATCAATGCCCAACTACTTAATAGATATTTGTGATTCAGAACCACTTGATCTAGATTTTTATCTTTTCATTTCCTTTCAATCAGACTTTTAGAACAACCTTCATGATTTGCATTTTTTCTTTGATTTATTGATTGGTAAGTTAAGTACTACAATCTCTGTGGGATCGACCCTTGCTCTTCACTACGCTTCTATAAACGATTCGTACACTTGCGAGGTTTTTAATTTGTGTCTAGTTTATCTATATATTTAGATCATCTAGATTGCACAACAAGTTTTTGGCGCCGCTGCCGGGGATTATTTAGTATTTTAACTTACAAATCAATACAAATCTTTTTCTTTTTATTATTTTCTTCTTTTCTTACATTTTCTTTCAGGTTACACTCTGCACAGACAGACCAGTCGACTGTCTCTAAGGACCAGTCGACTGTACAGCGAAATTTTCCAAAAGCAACAATTGGGGAGAAAATACCAAATCGAGTACCAATGCAAGACAAATTCATTCCAAAGAATATTGAGCAACCGTCTTGCATAGTTTTTCAACCTAAGGTCACAGGGAATATGCATCTATCACCTCAATTACTCAGCATGGTTCCCCACTTCAGTGGCAGAATAGACAAGGATCCGCATCTACATTTGCAAGATTTCTTTGATCTTTGTAGAACACAAAGCGTCCAAGGGCTTACCCCTGAACAAATCAGGTTAATTTTGTTTCCATTTTCATTAAAACTTAATGCTAAATTGTGGTATAATTCCTTGGAACCAGGATCAATTCAATCATGGGAGCAATTGGCAACAAAGTTCTTGAAGGAATTCTTTCCAGCTCAGAAGACCAAACAACTAAAAAGGAAAATTCTACTCTTCCAACAAAAAGATGGCGATTTATTCTTCGAAGCATGGAAAGACTTCAAGAATAAGCTTCTCAAGTGTCCTATGCACAACATCCCTAAGGATGATCAGGTACAAGCATTTTATGAGGGTTTAAATGACACTAACAGAGCAATTGTAGATTCAGCTTGCAATGGAATCTTGATGAGGAAAAGTGGTGAGGAGACCATCGAGCTATTTGAAGAACTCAGCGAGAACTCACAACAATTCTCAACAAGAAGAGGCATTTCGAAAAAACAGGGAGTCTACGAAATTTCTAGCAATGATAGCATGCAATTAGAAATGGAAATTATGAACAAAAAGATTGATATGCTTGTTAATACAATTTCAACGTTGGGTGGTGTAAAAAACCAACCAAAAGAAATTTGTGCAATTTGTTCTCATTCTGATCATACAACTAATACATGTCCCATTTCTTCTTTCACAGATCAGGAGCACGCTAACTACGTAGGACAGGGAATGTACCCACCCCAGAACAACACTTTTTCAAACACGTACAACCCAGGGTGGCAAAACCATCAAAATTTCTCATGGAGTAATAATCAAAACCATCAAGGCACTTAATTCGCACAAGGGCACGCGCAGCAGTTCCAGATTGGGAATGAGTTTGATCAGCCAGTACAAGAACAGAAGCAGTTGGATTTCGAATCCACCATCCTTCAATTGCTCCAACAGCAACAGCAAATAAGCAACCAACAAGGGCAGGCCATTCAGAAGTTGGAGACTCAAATTGGTCAAATTGCTAAGGAGTTAAATGAAAGAAAGGCAGGAGAACTCTCACCACAAAACATACCAAACCCTAGAGGACAAGAACAGCTCCAATCGGTGACAACACTAGAGGACGATATTGAGTTTAAAATGTTTGATGCACCAAAATTACCACACAATGATCATGACCGTTATAATGTTAATGTGGTTCAGGAAATTTGCGACCAAACATTTCATGAACATGGTGTTGATCCATTACAAGCAACAATTACACACCCTCTAACATTATCTCATGTTGAACAGGAATACTATGACTGGAGGATTGCAGAGACAGTACATTACTTTGAAACTCCAAAATCATATTCAGGTAAGCTTGCACCTGTATTTGAAAATTTTGTGTCTGATAACACTTGTGTTTTCTCAGACCAGTCGACTGGTGAACGGAACAAGTCGACTGCTACCAGGACACCAGACGTGGAGCTGAAGCCACTATCTGAACACTTGAAGTATGAATATTTGGGAGAAAATCAGACATTACCTGTGACAGTTGCTGCAAACTTAAGGATGCATGAAGAAGAAAAGCTGTAGAGAGTCTTGCAAGAACACAAGGGTGCATTAAGGTGGACCACTGCAGATAGGCTTATGTCAAGATGGTATGGTCCGTACATTGTTGCAAAGGTTTCCCCACATAGAACGTTGGAGAAAAATCAAACGTTCAAAGGTGAATGGGCATAGTGGAAAACCTTATAATAAGATGAGTTGTGAGCCGCGATCCATTCAATACATTACATAAACTCATCAAGTCTAGCTGAAGACAAGAAACACAGCGCTTATTGGGAGGCAACCCAATTTTTCAGGGGAGTACTTACACTCTCTATTTATTTATTTCTTTAATCATTTCTTTATTTCTTTATTTTATTTTCTTTCCTTCAAACTGGGTGGTAACACATGCCTATACTTTAAGTTTTGTGTGAACATTGAGGACAATGTTCCATCTAAGTTTGGGGGTAGTTATTTACATTTGGAGTCTTGTGATTTTTTTGGGATAAACAAATTTTTATAAAGTAAGAGTAAGTATACTTATTTACTTTAGGATTGTTGAGTTTCATAATTCCTTACAAAATTTTATGAGTCATGCGATTATACATAAAAAAAACAAATGTGATTCTTTTTCTGGTGATTATTCCCTTTGATCTAGTCCTAAACAGAGTTTAAGTAAATAGAGTATCATAAAAATAAAAATAAAAAAATAAAAAAAAATAAAAAAAATATTGAATAAAGTCAATCTACTCCAATGTTTTGAGTTGCTTAGTAACTAGGGGTATTCATCACCAATGTTTACCTTTACGTCAAACGGCAACTTGAAATATGAGTATGCAAAGCACTTAAAGTTTGTGACTTGTTGAGTAACCGGGTGGATTCATCACAAATGTTTTGCACTCGCGTCAAAAGGCAAGCGACAACTTAGAGAAGAGGCAGAACTAAAAAAAAAAAGACTCTAGTTTGCTACTCGGTTTGTAGTAGAGAAAAGGGATAATCACAGATGGAGTTGTTACATACTACAATTAAAATTAATTGCATGACAAATATGATTGGGTTTGGAGCTATGGATAAATAATTGCACTGGAGAAAGTGGGTATACTTGTTTTTACTTTATTTGCAATTGTTTATATTTTGTTTATTAAAATTATACTTTTAATTGAAATTTTGATGCTTGCATAATGAGACTTCTTGGTGTGATGGGTTGAGTCTACTATTATTTTCCCCTTATTCATAATTTTACTTTTTGCTTGAGGACAAGCAAAAGCTAAGTTTGGGGGTATTTGATGGACTCAATAATATTCACTTTTAAGAGCAATAATCTTAATGCAATTGGACATTTAAATGCCTTATATGTGGTATTTTACTCTTATTTTCTCTTTTCCATAGGGAACAGCCTGAAAGCAGCAAACGAAGCAGATTCCAGACTAATACAGACTGAGAGGATGATACACAGAAACTACAGAGCAACAGTCGACTGATTCTTCCAACAGTCGACCGGACAGAAAGGTTGAAGCTGCTCGGCACAGTCGACTTCTTCCCAAGCCAGTCGACTGGTCTTCGGCGGAGTCAGAAGATAAGAACAGATGAAGATGCATCCTTATCCAAACCCAGGTCGTCTGCATGTAACAACTCGTCATTAATTAAGAAGGTGGACTCAGTCTTATGCATTAAAAGATAAGAAATCAGGAACTCTGCAGAAAAGGAAGGAAAGAAGAAAAGAGAAAGAAATAAAACGCAGATCAAATAAGGGAGGAATTAAATAAAAAGAAGAGGACCTTTCTATAA
This sequence comes from Hemerocallis citrina, assembly GCA_017893485.1. Lineage (NCBI taxonomy): Eukaryota > Viridiplantae > Streptophyta > Magnoliopsida > Asparagales > Asphodelaceae > Hemerocallis > Hemerocallis citrina. The sequence goes on along the minus strand of CM030361.1, from coordinate 101,605,279 downwards.
AAGAAAAGTGCAAACCCTAATTCTCTAGCCGTGTTCTATAAACATCAACCAAGAGGCATTAAGAGAAGGAGGCTGGACCGATCAAGAAAAGCCATCGTCCAGCAAGCATCAAGAAGGAGAACAAGTCGACTACTGATTGGGCTCAATTTCAACATCATACAAATCAGTGTTCTTCTGTTCTTCCTTTTACTTTTATTTGTATTGTAGAGTCATGAATTCTATTTTATTAATCAATAAAGGTCGTATTATGTGCAACTAAATTCATAGTTGGGTAGATTAAAGCCGTAGTCATGTAATGCTTATATTCTTCTGAATGCTACTCTATTACTTATTGATTAAACTTGATTGTATTGGTATAGATTTATAATAATCAAACTTGTTCAGAAGTTCTAAGAGCAGTCGACTGAGAGTGACAGCGAGTCGACTGCCATACAGAACCTGAGTTTATCAAGTTTGCGTATTATAAATCTGAATCTGTTATATGAGTATAGAGACGATCCGTATCTCGTGCCCATAACTTGTAACACAGGAATCTTTAGGGGTTCTTGGTTTAATCAACTTAAAGGATCTAGATCTGATACCAATTTCTAGAACTTTGAGTGTTTGTTCGTTTCCATTGTTCTTATGTTTTCTTTAAGTGCAACTTAGTAGATACCATGCTAAATACTTAAGAAAAGAAATGAATTAGAGTAGATACCATGCCTAATTCTTGGCTTAGGAAAACATTGACTTTAAGGAGTAGATACCATGCCCTTAAAGGAACAAACATGAGTAATTGAAGTAGTATGCGACTTAGCATTATTGACTATCGGTGGAAATCAATGCCCAACTACTTAATAGATATTTGTGATTCAGAACCACTTGATCTAGATTTTTATCTTTTCATTTCCTTTCAATCAGACTTTTAGAACAACCTTCATTATTTGCATTTTTTCTTTGATTTATTGATTAGTAAGTTAAGTACTACAATCTCTGTGGGATCGACCCTTGCTCTTCACTACGCTTCTATAAACGATTCGTACACTTGCGAGGTTTTTAATTTGTGTCTAGTTTATCTATATATTTAGATCATCTAGATTGCACAACAGGGTGGCTGCACCAGGTGTGAATTCTTCTCAATTTGTATTTTTTCGGAAGCTTCGGTACAGATGGTACGCCCGACCCTCAGCCAGGGGGGACGGCTTGGGAGTAGAGGCGGGAGTGAGGTGGAGATCAAATGCTCGACTCGGATCTAGAGGCTCGGATCCAGGGGCCTCGTGTACCTGCACTCGGCCTACAAACACCGGGGTCGGTCCCGGTGGCAGGCCCTCCGACGGTCTAGTCAATCACTGAAGAAGAGCAATAGTAACTAGGGTTTGAGAAGGAAAAGATTGATTACCTCTTGAAGGGGTAGAGGGCCTGGTATTTATAGGCCATGCTAACCGGGTCTGGACCTATTTGGAGCCGGGTCTGGACCTATTTGGAGCCGAGTCTGGACCCGGTCGCCCGTGGGCCTGACGTGGCGAAAGCCCAGGTGGTTTTTGGTCTAATGTGGCGGGAGTCCGAGTGGTTTTAGGGCTGACCTGGCAGATCTGGATGATCGGGGATGTGACGCCTTTTGAGGGGATCCTGTGACCCAGGAGGGGCCACGTCATCTGACCCATATCAGGAGCCCCCCACTCCAGGAGGGCGGGGTGACCCAGCCGTGTAGGAGTGGTTTTTTGCCTCTGTGGGAAGAGCGGGGAGGTGTGTTCGGTGAAGAATGGGATCTGTATCTTCCAGAAGAGGTCAGGGGGGTAGGGTGAAGGGATCCCCTATTGGAGTCATGCGGATCGTCAAAGCTCGACCGGCCTAGCCGGAGGGTCGGCGAGCGAGTCCCCTTACTGGTTGGAAAAGCAAGGGGGTGTCCAGACCTATGGAGTAAGAGCACTTTTTGCCGAGCATATGAGGTCGTCATCCGAGCCCCTTGGTGTTAGGGGGCTTGCAGCGTCATCCAAGCGTCGAGCCTTCTGTCGAATAGAGGAGGATTTTGGGGCTCGCGGTACCATCCGAGCGCCGAGCCTCCTGACTTGTTGGAAAAGCCTGGAGATTTTGGGGCTCGCGGTGCCATCCGAGCGCCGAGCCTCCTGACTTGTTGGAAAAGCCTGGGGATTTTTGGGACTCGCGGTACCATTCGAGCGTCGTACCCTCTGTCGAATAGAGAAAGATTTTGGGGCTCGCAGTACCATCCAAGTTCCGAACCTCCTGACTTGTTGGAAAAGCCTGGACATTTTTTGGTGGCTCGCGGTACCATCCGCGCGCCGAACCCTCTGTCGAATAGAGGAGGATTTTGGGGCTCGCGGTGCCATCCGAGCGCCGAGCCTCCTGACTTGTTGGAAAAGCCAGGGGTTTTTTGGTGGCTCGCAGTACCGTCCGAGCGCCGAACCCTCTGTCGAATAGAGGAGGATTTTGGGGCTTGCGGTACCATCCGAGCGCCGAGCCTCCTGTCGAATAGAGGAGGATTTTGGGGCTCGCGGTACCATCCGAGCGCCGAGCCTTCTGTTAAATAGAGGAGGATTTTGGGGCTCGCGGTGCCATCCGAGCGTCGAGTCTCCTATCGGATAGAGGAGGATTTTGGGGCTCGCAGTGCCATCCGAGCGCCGAGCCTCCTGTCGAATAGAGGAGGATTTTGAGGCTCGCGGTACCATCCGAGCGCTGAACCTTCTACTTGTTGGAAAAGCTTGGCAGTTTTTTGGTGGCTCGCGGTACCATTGTGGGCCAGTAGTACCCCTGATTCAAAGCCTTTCGCGCGAGTGAGCGGCTTCCCATATGGCACCCGCCGATTTCCTCATGCAGCTCCTTGATAGCGTACTTTGCTTCACCCTCGTTGTGTATGACCTTTTGAAGAGGGTCTCGTTGATCATGACAAACCTTTCTGAATGGACCCTGACCTGCCTTGCTTCAGCTCGGTCTTCAGGGAGCTCTCCCTTGATTAGAAACTCCCTGACATGAGTGGTCCAATCATCAGGATGAGCTCTGTCTTCGATGCAGAGAGTCTCGGGGAAGTCAGTACTCGGCTTTAGGAGTACTTCGATCAGGATGGTGCGATCGAGACCCTCGAAGGACGAGGAAGCTAACTTCGACAGAGCATCGGCCTGGGCATTCTACTCCCTGGGAATAGTTAAGACCGCCGACTCGTCGAAGGACGTCAATAGCTGTTGGACCACGGCCAGGTACTCTCCGGTGATCTGGTTGACCACGAGCTGAGAGTCGCTGAAGGCCCTGATCTGTCTGGCACCGGGCTGATATGCCAGGGTGAGTCCAGCGATCATGGCCTCGTACTCAGCCTCGTTATTAGAGGTCGGAAAGTTGAGGTGGAGGCAATATTGAAGGAGGAAACCATTGTGACCCTGCAGAATGATACCTGCACCACTCCCCGCTTCGCAGGAGGAGCCATCGACATAAACTTCCCACGTCTGGTCGGCCTCCTTGCTTTTGGGTTGCTCGGAGATGGTGCATTCCGTGATGAACTCAGCGAGCGCCTGCCATTTGATGGCCATCCTTGGCTGATAGCCGATGTCGTACTGACTGAGCTCGATCGACCATTCGACCAATCATCTGGAGTTCTCGGGCTTGTAGAGTACGGCCTTCAGAGGCTGGTCCGTGAGCACCTGAATCGAATGCGCCTGAAAATAGGAACAGAGATTCCGCACTGCCATGACCAAGGCGTATGCTACCTTCTCAATTCTAGAATATCTGGTCTCGGCGGCGAGTAGAACCTTCCTCACATAGTACAGCGGCTTTTGGACTCCGTCCTCTTCTCGAACGAGGACAGCGCTGTGCACATTTTCCGAAGCCAAAAGGTAAAGCCAGAGGGGATCGCCTGGTTCGGGCTTGCTGAGGAGAGGAGGGTTTGTGAGGTACTCTTTCAATTGGGCGAACGCCTCCTACTGCTGAGTGCCCCATTCAAAACCTCCGGTTCCGCGTAAAGCCTTGAAGAATGGGAGAGACTTCTCTCCGAACTTGGAGAGAAAATGGCCGATGGCCGCCAGTCTTCCCATGAGCCTCTGGACTTCTTTGATGTTTCTGGGAGGGGCCATGTCTATTATAGCCTGGATTTTTTCGGGGTTCGCCTCGATGCCACGCTGGCTGACGACGAACCCGAGGAATTTTCCCGAGGAGATGCTGAACGCACACTTCGCCGGATATTGAGTCTCATATTGTGGATCTGAAGGACCCCAAAGGCTACTTCCAGGTCGGCAATGTGATCCTGTCCCTACTGGCTTTTGACGAGTATGTCGTCGACGTACACCTCCATATTGCGATCAATTTGATCCTTGAAGACTCAGTTAACGAGTATCTGATAAGTAGCACCGGCGTTCTTCAGCCCGAAGGGCATAACTCAGTAGCAATAAAGCCCTTGGTCCGTGACAAAGGATGTCTTAGCTATATCAGGTAGGAACATTCAGATCTGGTTGTAGCCTGAGAAGGCGTTCATGAAAGAAAGAAGCTCGTGACCCGATGTAGCGTCGATCAGAGCGTCGATGCTGGGAAGGGAGAACGGATCTTTGGGGCATGCCTTGTTGAGGTCGGTAAAGTCTATGCAGCTCCTCCAGCTCCCACTCGCCTTTCTGACCATTACGATGTTTGCCAGCCACTCAGGGTAGCTGACTTCCTGTATGAAGCGAGCGTACAAGAGTTTGTCCACCTCCGTTTTCACCGCCTGCCGTCACTCCGGGACAAACTTACGTCGCTTCTGAATGATCGGCTTCAAGTCAGGGATCACGCTGAGTTTATGCATGATCAGGTCTTCAGAGATGCCAGACATATCGTAGGGCTTCCAGGCTAAGAGGTCGATATTGCGGCGAATACAGTCGATCAGGTTGGATTTGAGGTTGGGAGCGAGGGAGCAGCTCACTCGGAACCACTTTGACACATCCCCTGTCTCGAACGAGACTTCTTCTAACTCGTCCACCGGCTCAGGTTCTGGCTGGCTTCTTTCGGGCTGCAGCTCGATGGCATCCAGGAGGAACACACCACCCCCGATTGCTGTCATATCGCACGATCGTGCCGCTTCTTGGTTTCCCCGGACAACTCCGATGCCTAACTTGGTGGGGAATTTCAGCTTTTGGTGGTAGGCCGAGGGAACCGCCTGGAGGGAGCAGAGCCCGGGACGGCCGAGGACGGCGTTGTAGGTTGCCTTGACGTTTACAACCATGAAGTCCATCGACTTGGTCCATCTGTGAGGGGTCGTACCGGCAGTGACGTCTAAGGTCACGATCTCCTCAATTGGCACCGGCACGCCGAAGAATCCGTGCAGGGTGTATCCGGCTGGCTTCAGCTTATCCCGGGAGAGCTTTAGGTTCTTGAATGCCTCCAGGAAGAGAATATTTACCGAGCTCCCGTTGTCCACGAGGATCCGACGGGCCTCGAAGTTCGCCATGCTGAGGCTGACGACAAGCACATCGCAGTGCGGGAGCCGAACTCCCTCCAGGTCTTCCCCAGAGAAGGAGACAGGGAGCTGCTAGGCCTGGGGGGAGAGGATCCCCTGGACGGCATTGACCTCTCGGACGAATGCCTTGCAAGAAGTGTTGGACTCCCCTCCCATGGGCCCTCCATGGATGCGATGTAGGATGGCTTGACCCTCAGGTTCTTCAGGCTCGGGGTTCCGCTCGGGATGCTGTCTGAGCACTCGAAGAGGAGGGGAAGGCCTCTGATTCCTCGTGTCTCTCTGGTCTGATGCGCCTTCCCGTTTGAACTCCCGAGGTACCCTCGTTGGATGAGGGCCTCGATCTCGTCCTTCAGGGCACGACAATGGTCGGTGTCGTGCCCGTTGTCTCGGTGGAAGCTGCAGTAGAACCGCTGACCCCTCTTTTTGTTGTTATTGGTTGGTCGAGGAGGGCATTGGACGAGGTCCCTGTCTTCGATCGCTAAGAGGATAATGATACGTTCTGCGTCAGCAGAGTGTACCTCTCGAAGTGGGGGACCGAATGGACCCTTTTCGCGACGCCCCCATCTTTTGGGACCTTCTTTGCCAGTTCTGCCTCGTCGGCCTTGTGCTTTCCCTTCCCGGGGACTTCTTTGGCGTCTTCCGGATTCAGGGCTTCCTCGGCCCGGATATACTTTTTGACCCGATTAAGGAGGTCAGGGAAATTAATCGGAGGTTTCTTCGCCAGGGATGCCTTCAGCTGACCGTGCCAGACATTGTGCCGGAATGTTGCTGAGGCGACCCCTGGGTCGAGGGAGGAGACCGACCTGACCTCTGTGGTGAACTTTCGGACGAACAGCCGGAGCGACTCTCCTTCCTTTTGTCGGAGATCTAGCAGGGACGCGCTCGTCTTCTTGGCTTTCCTGATGGTCACGAAGTAGGCGAGGAAGTTGCCTTCCAGTTGGTCGAAGGAATAAACAGAGCCGGAGGGAAGCTTAGAGAACCATTCCCGAGCCGGGCCCCGGAGGGTGGCGGGGAAGACACGGCACAGGAGGCGATCCGATGCGCGGTGAATCATCATGAGGGTCTTGAAGCCCTCCATGTGATCAGCAGGATCACCCTCGCTGTCATAAGTCTCGAATTGTGGTGGGCAGAAATTTCGGGGTATTTCTACCAGCAGGATTGCGGTGGAGAAAGGAGGTCAGGCGGCCTGTGGTCTTGAGCCGGCCTCGGGCCGCCGTCGCCGAAGTGGTCGAAGCGGTCCTCCATTTCTTGGAGGCATTTTAGGACGTCATCGTCATACTCCGGTGAGACTGTCGGACAGCGAGACGCGCTGGCCTCTACATTCGATCGCGAGTGAGAGCGGTGGAGCGTCTCGTTGATGGGGGTCCCCCGGATAGCCTCCATGATCTCTTTCAAGAAGTCTTGGAACTCCTGGTGGGTGACCGGAGCTCGTTCAGCCGGGTTACGTTGGGGCGGCGACCTCCGGCCGATGCAGCTGAGCGCCGGCTCCTGCCCTTGGGGTGGAGGTCTGGGATGGTTCGGGGCCGAGTTGGAAGCGGCCCCTTCCCTAGTCCGGCTTGCCTGTCGATTCTGGATGACCCCGCACAGGTCAGGTACGACCGAACGAGAAGCACCCGACTGGTGTCCGAGGCTGATACCCGGATTGTTGGATCCATGAGTGTCGGCGGGGACGTCCTGAGGAGGGACGTCTTGGCGACTCGTAGAGGTGACAGCTCTCCTGGCTTTGGGTGCCATGTGAGCTCGGATTGACGAGATATCGTTGATGGCTGGGCTCGGGCCGGCGTCCGCACTGTTTTCCACAAACGGTGCCAACCTGATGTGGTTTGTTTTTGGGGGGTGGCTGCACCAGGTGTGAGTTCTTCTCAATTTGTATTTTTGCGGAGGCTTCGGTACGGATGGTACGTCCGACCCTCAGCCAGGGGGGACTGCTCGGGAGTAGAGGCGGGAGCGAGGTGGAGATCGAATGCTCAGCTCGGATTTGGAGGCTCGGATCTAGGGACCTCGTGTACCTGCACTCGGCCTAGAAACACCGGGGTCGATCCCGGTGGCAGGCACTCCGACGGTCTAGTCAGTCACTGAAGAAGAGTAACAGTAACTAGAGTTTGAGAGGGGAAAGATTGATTACCTCTTGAAGGGGTAGAGGGCCTGGTATTTATAGGCCATGCTAACCGGGTCTCGACCCGTTTGGAGCCGGATCTGGACCCGGTCACCCGTGGGCCTGACGTGGCGAGAGCCCAAGCGATTTTAGGGCTGATGTGGCGGGAACCTTAGTGGTTTTAGGGTTGACCTCACAGATCTGGATGGTCGGGAATGTGGTGCCTTTTGAGGGGATTCTGTGACGCAGGAGGGGCCACGTCATCTTACCCATATCAACCAACAAGAAGACTATAAGCTTGCCTTCAATCACTTTTGCATCCACTCTGCTAGCAAAGTCACGTTGGACGGGTCAAGAAGCCTACAAGGAGTCCATGGCTCGCTTGAATCGATCAATATCCAGTCCAGCTCCAAGTGTTTTGTGTTCCAGTATTGCTGATGTTCTTGAACTACTTATTGTGTCAATTGGTTAAGTTCAAAGTGTGTTCGGTATGAACTATGAAGTGAAAGGTAATATTGTACCTCCAATATTAGAGATCAAAATGAGGTCGCATATGATGTATGTAATCATGATCAACAATTCAATCAATGTAGAATCAAGTAATAATGCTATTACTATTAGTGTGCGAAGTTAATAGAGTTTGGTGCAAAATTTATTGAAGGTTTGGTAGTCAGTAGCAGTTTCCATTAATTTCAGACTTAGAAGAACAACATTAGATGATAGTTGACAGGTGCATATCAACCAATATCAAGGTTAATAATAAGAGATACAAACATATGAAAGTCTATTATGCATGGTAACAATGTGCATTTGATGTAATGAGGATTAAATCAATGGCAACGCATTATAATATAACAACATATATATACTTCTGAAAAGTAATAAGATATATATATATATAGGAAAAACTTCGGTTGTGCACTACCTGCTACTAGGCCTTCGGGCATTCATATCAACGATCCGAACCGTTCACATTGATCTACACATTTAAATTAGTCTAAATATGTAAAATCAAATCATTTGAAATTCATTTGCCCATCCATCATGTGACTATAAAAAACAATAATTTTCAGCCATACAATTTTGTAACACTTTAATGGATGGGTAAATGAATTTCAAATGATTTAATTTTACATATTTAGACTAATTTAGATGTGTAGATCAATGTAAACGGTTCGGATCGTCGATATGAACGCCCGAAGGCCTAGTGCACACGCCGTGTGCACTAGTGGAATGCACAACCAAAGCTTTCCCTATATATATACATATAGGAAAAGCTTCGGTTGAGCACTACTCTAGTGCTCACCGCGTGAACACTAGGCCTTCGGGCGTTCATATCGACGATCCGAACCGTTCACATTGATCTACACATCTAAATTAGTCTAAATATGTAAAATCAAATCATTTGAAATTCATTTGCCCATTCATTGAAGTGTTACAAAATTGTATGATTGAAAATCATTGTTTTTATAGTCATATGATGGATGGGCAAATGAATTTCAAATAATTTGATTTTACATATTTAGACTAATTTAGATGTGTAGATCAATGTGAACGGTTCGGATTTTCGATATGAACGCCCGAAAGCCTAGTGTTCACGCGGTGAGCACTAGAGTAGTGCTCAGCCGAAGCTTTCCATATATATATATATATATATATATATATATATATATATATATATATATATATATATATAAAACTTACCATAAACTTCTTTATCCATTTAAGTTGACGCAACCAATCACCCTACACATGAGTGCCTCAACTGTTGTAATCTTTAAAGAAGCACGGTTCTTTATCCATTTAAGTTGATGCAACCAATCACCCCACACATGAGTGCCTCAACTGTTGTAGTCTTTAAAGAAGCACGGTTCGGGTCAATCACTCGAGTGCCGGCATTAAATGTCGACTCTGATGCAACTATGGTGATAGGCATTGCTAAAATGTCTGCAGCCAACTTAGACAGAATTGGATATTTCATGTTATTCAATTTCCACCACTCCAATGCAAAAAACTTCACATCAGAATTTGGTCCACATCTGAAAACACCTTCTTCCAAGTAAGACTCCAAATCTGACTTTCGTGGTTCAACCGACTCCACCGACATAACATATTGATCAAATTGCGATAATCCTGAAAGTTCTCCTTCTCCACACTCACCCGCTCCACCACCAATCCCATGGTCAGATGTTGATGTACCTGTAGAGTGCATGATTTTAGCTTAATATTGTTTTTAAATTAAAAATGTTGAAGCGAAAGTACAATAATAATGAATAATGAATTACAATACCTGCTGAGTCTCCCACCGCTCCTCCATTGTTAACACTAGTAGCATATTCACTGTACAAATCATACTATACGGTCCTGACCTTTTCTAGATTCGTTTTAGCTTCATCTCCAGAGTGTACCAATGGAAAACAAAATTGAACTAATCGCATTTTGAATCTAGGGTCTACTATGCTACCAAGAGCCATCAACAGATTGCACTCACCCCAATACTTATCAAACTTCTCACTCATCCTCTTGACCATTGCATGGATAATCTCATCATCATCATCATTTGCTCTAGAAAGCAAAACTTTTTTTATTCTATAAACTTCAGAGAGGAAAAGGTTCGCAGTAGGGTACTTATTACCAAAAATTATGTTTGTAGTAGTATTGAAGAACTTCAACACACCACAAACTTTCTCAGCTAATCTCTAGTCTTCGGGGCTTGGCAAGTTCATGTAAGTAGGCTTCCTATCTTGAAACCTCGGGAAAACATCTTTAAATTGCAATGCAACAACGAGCATATCAAACGCGGAATTCCAACGAGTAGGGCAATCTAAGATTAACTTTCTTGGCTTTAATCGTAACTGATGCACTATTTCTCCAAACTTCTTAAGTCGTCCCTCACTTCCCCCAATAAACTTCACGTTGTCTCTAACATTCTCAATTACATTTCAAATTTCTCTAAGCCCATCCTGCACCAAAGGATTTAATATGTGCGTACAACACCGCAAATGAAACAACTTACCACCTAGGAGCAATGACCTACTCTTTGAAAAATTATCCCGTTGCCAAATCATTATATGAAGCATTATCAACAAAAATTGAAAAGACTTTATCCTCAATCCCCCACTCCACTAAGCACTTATAAATAGCATCAGACACATGAATACCATTATGCGGGGGAGGTATGTCAACAAAACTAAGCATACGCTTATTAAGTTTCCAATTTTGATCAATGAAATGACCGGTAAGCACCATATAAGAAATAGTTTGTAGCGTAGATTTTCAAATATCGGTGGTCAAATAAATTTTACTAACTCCTTTCAACACTCCTTTCAACTTTCTTTTCTCTCTCTCATAAATAGATAAGCAATCATTCCGTGCAGTTGTGCGAGAATTTTTTTGATATAATGGTGTAAAACCTCTACAAAATTGAGTAAATCCTACTTCCTCTACAATGTTGAAAGGATGCTCATGCATGAGAAGCCAATTGGCTAATAACTCCCGAACCTTAGCATAGTCATATTTAAAGGTCGTGACATTTACCTCATCAATGACAGCAGAACTTGGCACCAAAGAAAGTGTCTGTTGACCCTTTTTATTTATCACCCTTTGAGTACAGACATCTAAGTGCTGCTTGAGAAGTGTAGTGGAACTAGTAGCAAGAATAGACATTTTAGTTTTGCACTATATGCACTCAGATTTCTTAGTACTATCTGCAAGTTTTATGTTATTAAACTCCTCCCCAACTGATGAAGTCTTTTTCTGTTTCCTCTTTTGAAATGCTTCTTCTCTTATTGGCTCAGTAGTACTCCCTTGGTCTTGGCCTTAGCCTGGAACACCAGAAGCTTCTCCAATGGGGGTAGATTGAGGACATTGAGTGGTGTCATGAGCTACAGGAGCACCTTCAACCGATGTTGAATTCACATCAGAAGTATCAGCATCCGCCATTGTAATACCCCGATTTTCCTTAATACATAAAGATTATTTATTTTTTTCATATGGTATGCTTGTGTAGCATGTGACTATTATTTTCTCCACATGATAAATAAAGTATATTGTTTCCTATAAAGTATTTTTCTTAAAGCCCAATGTTGATTCGTTTATTTTCTCTTTTAAAATATTTATTTTGGCCCAAATGAACTTAAGCCCATAAACTTAACCTTTTATTTATTTTCCTACAACCTATTTTGTGTAACACTTTTTCTACATATGAAACTTATTTTTGTACAAATTTTATTAGTGTGAGTTGTTCATGCACGTGCATTTTGCACACACGTGCATTGAACACACTCCTTGGCCGGATTGTGGGTAGTGTAGTGGGATCATGGGCGGTTAAGCTATGTGAGTGTGGGTAGTTTCTCAACCCCCTAATGCATCTCAACCTTTGATCTTGCAACTCCCCAATAGATCTTAGCCCTCCATTCTATTTATCTCCTAGTATAAATACCCCTCTCATTTCCCTATCTCCTTTACACTAAGATTTTCTAAGATTAAGTGAGAGTATTCGTGAGTTTGTGTGTGTGCTTTCCTGTGGAGGCCGAGTAGCATCTGAAGGAACGGTGTGGAGCAAAGGAGCAAGAAGGCGTTCTCTACCTTGAGGAGTTTTTTCGGGATTTCGATTACTTCTTCATATAAGGTGGGTGTTTCTCAGGACTTCTAATGTAGGAATGATACCATAATTATTATGATTGCTACCATGTTATAAAAAGTGAATTGAATGTAGTAGAAATTGCTTGAACATGCTATTAATATTGAGAACGGGACTGTCGGTACAGTCGACTGCCATGTGAGCCAGCCGACTGGTACGAGACACCTTTTTATGATGTGTTGATAAACATGTGTGCGAATGGACTTGATGGTGTGATTACTAAATTGATATTTTTTCCTATGACACATATGATGGAGGGAAGGTAAATGAATGAAAAGAGCTAGTGATGATTAATAACTTAGAATTGTCGGAGCAGTTGACTGATGTTGTGTTAAGTCGACTGGTACTTCAATCTGATTGTGACTATTTGGAAGTTCCATAAATTAAGATATTCCATTATGTAGACCCAGCATGATGACTTGAAATTTATATCTTTATCTTCGTAAGGGAGCTATAAATATGTGTGAATGCATGTTTAAGAAATTTTCCCTTGAGGAGGAGATAACATTCGTAACTTGAAGTTTCGTGATTGCATTATTACTGAACAAGAAAACCCTGTTTATGAAACATGAAATTAGGTATACTGTAAATTGATATCATGATACAAGTACATGTAAGAACTGTAGATAATCCTTTAATTTGAAAAGTGGATCCGTCCAGTCGACCGAATGCGTGTAGCAAGTCGACTGATCTGGACTTGGAATTGTGTTGTTGAAATCCCAGGACAGACGACTGGTGGATGAACAGTCGACTGCCATGTGGACAATATTGTGAACATGAAAAGTTGCGGGACAGGCGACTGGTTGTGTACAACAGTCGACTATCCCGAGCATTTATGATGAACCTGTATGTGACTGTATGAGTCGACTGGTGTTCTTCCAAGTCGACTGTACAGAGTGGACTTTGATATATTTGAATTCATGTTATTTGCTGTTGGTAATTGTGAACGTTATGATTTAAGTCGATGGACTCTGTTTATGGCTGTATGAATTATGTGAAATGAATCATAGATGAGAATTGAGAATTAAATGAAAATATGAAAGGCTAAATCATGATAAGAAAGTCTATGAGACTCTAAAATGAATTATGAGCTGAGGATGCTCAATTGGATATTGTGAATTTGAAATTGAACGAAAGAGTAGCTAAGTCTCCCCCGGCAGTGAAATGAAAAGATATTGAAAAGAAGGCCAAGGTTGGTCATGTGTAAATGAAATGGTAAGTCCGGTTTTTGGTGGAGAGGCTAACTCTAGAGCTTGATTTTTATTCATGATTCTAATCAATTTAATACATAGTGTGGAGGTGATGAAGGTGAGAGAAAAACATGAGTATGAGAGCTAGGGTACGGTGCGGGTGTGTGAGCCGCAGAATGCATGCTTGATGAGTCAAGACATGGCGCGGGCACAACTCAGTAATAATCGGACTTTAGTCACGCTTGTGGGATGTTTTGGTGACTGTAAGAGGATTGTGTTCAGGGAGGAGGCTGAATTGTCGCAGAATGCATGCTTGACGAGTCAAGACATGGTGCGAAATTCTACTCTAGGGGTCAGGATACATGCTTGTACTCATAGAATCATCTAGGATACTCACTGAAATTACAGAAGTAGAGTAAGTCATGGTGGGGGATTGAACCCTACAAAAATGAAGAACGATTAAGAGGCTTGCCCTCGAACCTATGTAGTATGGGATGCATAGAATTCGAACAAGTGCGCATTAGTGTTATGTTAATTAAATGAATTGCATTAAGGATTAAGTGCACAATTACGACACGACATCTTTAAAAGTTCCCTTTTATTTTTACATGCTTATTATGAACAAATTGTGATTTTGTTAAGAAATGAGATTCATTATACTGTTTCTGGCATAGAGAGGATGGCCATGTATAATTATCGTCGGTTGAATAAACTGACGTACCCACAGTTTTGTATGCAGGATAAATTACATGTAAAGAGGAATGGATGCATAAAGATCTCATTATGTTGTTGTTCATTTATGTAAATGTTGTATATTTTGCTTCCGCTGTGTAAATTTAAATGTAAGATGTTGCAACTCTGATGTAAAAAAGAAAAGTTTAAATTTCTTTGTAAAATTGTACTCAAAGAAAGCGAAAAGATCCTGTAGAACATCTCGAATTCAGTGATTTGGGATTCGGGGCGTTACAGCCATATCTACAATTCAATTGAATCGATATTCAAACCCATGCTAGCTTAAGAACTTAAGACTAAGAAACTAAAAGGATATCATAGTATATTTATTTATTGGGACATAATTTCATGGTGGTAGTCGATTCAAGTTATGCAAAAATCTATTATAGAAGTACCATCTAATGGGTGAAGGAAATATATCATATTTCCATTAGAATTGCTTTTATCTTTCCCAAGCATAACTGGGGAAGTAGTGAGCATCATAAAATTCTTTTATGCTCCATGATAAAGATCTAATGATCAACTAGCATTATTATCCCGAGAAGCTTGGGAGTTGGGTGTTGTTCCTGTTCTTTGTTTGGAACCCAAATAATGGCCCAAAAGTTCGGTCTTATTACAAAACAAGTAGGTTTGATACAAAGTCCTCAAGACCTAAAAGAATGTCACTCTCTCAATATCATGGTCTTTTCGAAGTAATGGGTTGATCTTTCATGTTTTATTCATGGTAATAGTCATTACATACAGAACACCCACAATTGGTTAAAGTACCACTCTGGCAAATGCTAAATAGGAAGCTAATGGAAACAAAAATTGTTTGCTTTCCATTTGAGCATGATCTACAATATCTGTGTGTTTTACTTTTACCTATTCATATTGTAGGAATGACTATAAGCTTCAATCATTGAGCCATTCGGTAATTACAATCAGTAGAGAGTTTGGACTGCTGTTTTGTGAAAAATTACCGACTTACGAATTCCAATCAGACATTTTTAACTTTTAAGTTCCAAAGTATACCAACCGAGACTACACTATATCACACATTTAAAACTTTAGACTAATATAAACATCCACTTAAGGTAAAAGACCAAACTAAAAACTTTCTGGTGTGCACTGCACACAGTGTTCTAAAAAGCGGCCTAGGCGGCCGTTTAGGCGGTGCCTAGGCGGCCCTCCAACGCCTCGCCTAGGGGCTAGGCATTTAAGAAAATCAGTTAATGGTTCTAGGCAGTTGAAAGCGGGTCTAGACGACGCATAATCGGTATAAGCGGGTCTAGGTGGGCTAGACTCGCTTAGGACTTAATTTTTTTTATTAAAAAAAGGGTCCGACTTATTCCAACCCGACCCGTTCTAATACACTCAAACCTCTAAAACTTCTCTCCTCTAAATTCCCCGTAAAAAAAACCTCAAATCAATTATATTCTCTAAATTCCTAATTCCTCTTCTCTGAAACCCCCAAATCACCTCCTTCGCCTCCCTCCTTGCAGTCGTTGCTCGCAGTCGTCAACACAACCTCCTCCGCCTCCCTCTTCGCAGTCGCAGCTCTCACTCACTCTATCACTCATTCGTCAAAACCTCCTCCTCCACCTCCCTCCTTGCAGTCGCAGCTCACTTCAACTTCAACCGACGTCACCACACCACAACCTCTATCTCTTCTCTTCAGCTTCAAAGTCAAGTCATCAACACAACCACACACTGCCTCCCGCTTTGCTTCACCTCCGACGTCAAAACTACGTCCTCCTCTTTCCTCTCAAACTTCTCTTGAGGCAACCCTCCCCCATCCCCCGACTCAAGCCTCCCGCTTCGCCCACACTGTTTGCTCCTTGGACTGGAACAGCCGAACATGTAATCTCCACTACTAATCTTCGTCATAGATTAATACTAGTCTAATAGATGAGTATAGGACTATACAAAAAAAAAGAAAAAGACTAATAATAATACACCGATTCGATTTTGTAAATCTCATCCTACAATTGCAAGGAGAAACATCAAGAGTAAGAATTGGTAACAACAAAACAAAACAAAATGATAAAATATATAAATAAAATATATACATACATAAATAAATATATAATATATAAATAAATCCGCCTAGCGCCTAGCCGTTTAAGCTCTGCTTACAAGGCCTAGGCACTAGGCACCCATCGGCCGCCCGACTACCGTCTAGTGACTTTTAGAACATTGATTGCACATGCTAAATAACTTGTGATTATGCAAATTCGGTACCTTAAAACCACCCTAATTTAGTACTACTATTATCCTACATTTGCAGGAACATCCTTAACACTTAACATTAGGAATGGTATACCGTACCGTACCACATCATTGCTCTACCGTTTACTGTACCGAAATACCCGGTATACATATGTCTACCATTACCGTGCCAAGATTTCGGTATTACCGAGTTCGGTAATAGAGGAATATCGGTACGGTAATGATAATGTCACGGTAGTACTAGATCTTAAAAAAAATTATCCATAAACATTACAAATCAACCCCTGAATCGTCATCAACCTATTATGCCCAAAAACATTACAAATAAAAAAGATACCCACTGGAATACTAAGCATTTAACCAAAAACACATATAAAAGATCCAGCTGCGTGAATAATATTTGTTCCATGTATTAACATTCTAGTAATATCAGTTGGAAATTGAGGTCCACTATCCTGACTAACCAAAAACATAATCAATGGTGTCATTTTCATCACCCATAGTACATAGCAAACAAATATCAAGTGACAAAAGAAATTAGCCAAGATTCAACATACAAACCATGGAAATGTTAGCCCTTACTGGAACAACTTTTCCATTCACCAAGAAGCCGAAAAAGAAGAAAGGAAAGAATGCTAATTCCTGGAAAGAACCGCTGAAACAACCTTTGCAGGAAATTGAAAAGCAAGCAATTATGCATCATATTTCAAATGCATGCTAGCTGTGCAATTAAGTGCTAATTGCACAGTAACAAACAGAACCACTTTCTTTTAAGTATTGAACATTTCAAGCATCACAAATGCAATTAAGATTGACGAATGTAATGAAATTATGTGATCTGCTAATGTGACAAAGTCAAAGAGGAGATGCCTTTAAAGAGCTTAATGGAGAAAAAGGATATATGTGATAAAAAAATGGGGATAAAGTCCTTTGTTGTTATTTTGAATGGTCTTCTCCTTGTTAGCAGTTCTCAATGAACTTTCAAAGTTGAACTATCGTGTCTTGTTGCAGGGCTTATGCATGTAAATTAATATCCTACCCAAACAAATTGCACTGTGGAGTGACTTAAATCACAAAGTTGCCTTCTTGATCAATGACATGACTGCAGGATTATTGATACCAAGTCAGGCATGGAAGAGCCAAAATTATATAATTTATATTTACAGGATCGTTGTTCTGTTTCTGTTTTCATTTTTTGTTTTAGACCATAACATGATGCAAGCAAATTTGAATTACATGTCTCTTGCTGCTAAGAGGATTTATTGTTGTATTACAATTACAGGATCTAGTTTGAAGAACTAGTGCCGACTTTCAATTGGGAAGAGAACTTTGTTTTGTATTGCGTAAAGACACCAGATAGTATCCAAGTAAAATTTAGCAAGATCAAGATATGTATTCTTCTGTTTTTGCAGCAAAGCTACGCTTGAGAAGATTATAAATTTCCGGAGAAAAAATTGCACTGTATGATCCAATTATCGGCAGGCTAACGACAAACTCGCGGGACACATTCAGAATCCCACCCCTAGTCATAGCTTGACTCCAGTCCCCAATCCCACCCAAAATCTTCGGTGTCACACGAATCATTTTCTTTCATTCAGCTCTCTAAAGGTCTTCACCTCAATTCTAATAACAATCCAAATTTCGTATTATAAAAAGAAAGGGAAAAGGCAGATATTCTATTACTCTTCACCTCCATCAAAGTAACTATCTTTTCTCCAAATTTCGGGCACCAAATAATTATAATCGACGACGGTAATTCCATCATCAACATAATCAAAACTACAATTCACCTAAATCAAACCTTTTCAACTAATTTTGATATTCATACATCATCCACAAACGAAAGTTGTGAAATTCATCACAATCAAATAAAAACACAAGTAAAATACAAAGTTCGTGATCTGAACCTTTGCAAATAAGCCCCTCGTTTTCGATCACGACCACAAAAGATGAAAGAAAAACTAATTCGGAATTTGCAAAATTGTACCTCGAAGTTGAAGCAATGAGGCACAGAGGCTAGGTGACCACGAAGTCGAAGGAAGTGAGGCTAGGCGCACTCGAAACCGACGCGGTGAGGACCGATCGGCTGAAGAAGGCCGGCGGCGGCGTGAGCTTCGCTGAAGAAGGCGGCGTGAACCCTAGATTCAAAGAAGAAAAAAGGGAAGAACAACTGAAGAAGATCGCATATATCGTAAAAGGGGAAGAAGATGGGCCGGGGCCTGTGGTTTTAAATATAAAAATTAAATTAAATATATCCGGTACCATACGGTATACCATTGGTACCATACAATATAATCATTTTTTTTGTTTGATGATACGGATAGAGTCAACTGACTCCAGCCATGCATACCATATAATCTTGGTACAGTACATTACAAATATTTCTTTTTTTTTATGAGACGGATAGAGTCTAACGACTCCGGTCAGACAAACAATATATAAATAAAGAGTAAGTACAAGGTGGGTTTTACCATAAGTAAAACAAGAACGCAACGGGGCGAATACAAATAAACCTAACTAGTTGCGCTGGACAAAAAGTTAAATAGACAACATACATCAGCGTAACAGAAAGAAACAAAGATGGATGAAGACAAGCCAGCCGGCGAGAAGTTGCAGACAACTGGGAGAGGTTCTCCGGAGCTAGTCACCGCATGGAGATAGAGCGCCAACTGACAGCACCCTTCCAGGCAACGAACAAGAGCTCAATCGGGGATAGCTCAAGAAGCCACCGGAGGATACTCAGGTCGCCTAAGGGGACCAAACAAACTGGACGCAATCCATCGCAGGTGACCTAAGGACCACCGAAGACAGTGAAGGAGGGGGCAAACCAACCCAACTTGGACATTGCTTGTCCTCCAACCAAAACAACAATGAACAATCAAAATGAAGCTTAGAGAGCGTCACTGAAATGAAAACAAAGCCGCGCTGAAACAGACCAACAACAATCAACTGAAATAAACAATTAACAGGCCACAAGATAAAGCCTTCAGAACATCACAGTAGGATAGGAGAACATGCACAATAGTAGATCACCCAACATAGAACTGGATAATCGATGGAGTGGCAGAACAGCTCCACCTCCTAAAATACAACCGACAGCCAGCCCAACACAGTCAGACACAACTACTTCCTAAGTAGAGATAGAGAATGAAAATATGTACATAGATCATCAAACATAACCCAGCACCAGTACAAAACATGGAAGGGACTACTTCACAGTATATTAGTAGCCATAACCCTTCCTATTATTCAGAGAAACACATAGAAGAAGTAACATACCACCATCAGAATAAGAAAAGCTAGACACACTTGCAGTAGGATCAATAACAAAAGAGAAGGAAGATGGAAAGCAGCTCTCCCTTATAACAGCCCGGCTGCCCACCATCATCAACTCTGCGCAACTAGCGCAGAGTAACAAAAGATACAATGCCAAAAACTCCTTAACCCTGCAAGAAAAGGATCGAAGACTAGCATCAGCCAATAAAGAAACTAGATAGTAGAATTTAGTAGCTGAACATATAGCAGCAGCTTATGCAAAGAATAACATAGTCCAAACCAATACACCAAACCCAAAAGAAACAAATAGTAGAACATTAAAAAGTTAGTATTAAACTGTCTTTCGTTACGCCAAATCTTACACCCGAATTTGATCGCATGGAGTTTCAGGAGAATGCTACCCAGTCCGGTAGATCCGGTAACTGCAGATAAGCATTCAACGATCATATTGACAAAACATTGGTCCTGTAACCAAAATTTTTCAAATCTGAATTTATGAGAACGAGGGAAGGGGAAATTAGAGTAAAGGGCGATGGGAACGTGGTCAAAGGAAGGATTGGGTAGAGCCTTGGAAACGTGTTGTGAAACTGGCTAATCCAGTTTTGGAGGACCAGGAAACGGTCGAGTTTGGCCATCGTCAGGGAATGACGAACTTTGTATTTTACTTGGGTTTGGGAATAAGTGGCAGATGTTGCTGCTGCTGTGCTGTCACGAGGTGACGTGACAATGCACCCCCCCCCCCCCGGGGGAGGGGGAGTGCTGCTGTACAAGCTGGCGGTGGTGGTCCCGGATTGGGGCTGCTGTGTGTTGCTTGGCTGACGTCAGCACGCACAGGAGGAAGAGAATGTGGGATTGATTAGTCTCATATCGGGAAGAATTGTAATTAATTGTGTGTGTGTGTGTGTGTGTGTGTGTGTGTGTGTGTGTGTGTGTGTGTGTGTGTGTATATATATATACCTGAGATTAGAGGTCACCAATAAGCCATAGCACCTTTTATGAGGCAAGCTGTGGTGGACAGCTGTTAGAAAAATTACTGAGCAGGGCCGGGGTGTTACAAATGGTATCAGAGCCGACTTTTGACACCAAGTGTGGGTCAGGGTGGGTATGCCTGAGAGGGAGCTGAGGTCAGTATGATGGCATTTTGGCTAGGGGCATTACGTTAGAATTAGCTGAATCAAGGTACGCCATTCCTCATCGGCTAGAAAGGAGATCCTGCACTAGATTGCATGCCCCAGGTTCAGCGAGGACGTTGAACTCTTAGGGGGGGGGGGTGTAACACCCCGTATTTAAGAATATATATATAATTAATTATAAAAAGTGGTTGTGGCCTATAGAAATTCCTATGGGAGTGTTGTATGGAATTGGAGGTGGGCCCCCTTGTTTGAATAAGGGGCAGATGGTGCTGCTGCTGTGCTGTCACGAGGTGATGTGGCAGTGGGCCTCCCCTGGGAGGAGTGTTGCTATACAAGCTGGCAGTGGTGGGCCCAGGTTGGGGCTGCTGTGTGTTGCTTGGCTGACGTCAGCATGCACAGGAGGAAGAGAATGTGGGATTGATTAGTCCCATATCAGGGAGAATTGTAACTAATTGTGTATATATATAATTGTCTGGGATTAGAGGTCACCAATAAGCTATAACACCTTTTCTGAGGCAAGCCTGTGGTGGGCAGTTGTTAGAAAAATCGCTGAGCGGGACCGGGGTGTTACAGCGGAAATTAAAAACTTTAAAGAAATGCGTAAAATAAAGAGATAGAGTTGGAGAAAGTAAAGAGAGCAAGCGCGCAAGACACAACGGTATAACGTGGTTCGACCCCCAGGTCTACGTCCACACCATCTACTTGTATCAATTCTCCGTCACAAGCGTTCCACTATACTTTAAATCCTTATACAATGATTCTCGGAATTTAGGCCGAGAGATTTATTACACCCGCAGGGCTTCTATAAACAAGTCCCGCAAAACTCAATGAAGTGGAAGAAAAGAAAAAACTCTCAAGATCTATAATGATCTTGACTGAAGAAAACAATAAAAGCTCTAACACTCGGATCGTTGATCGAATGATTAGTTCAAAAAATTTATGATTACAAGTGATTAAGAATATTCTGTGAATTCGCCTCTATTTATACAACAAGGAAATGTATCTTTCCAAAATACGAAGATATTTCCGAAATAGTGCGGTCAACCGCTTTATTGAGCAGTCGACCGTTCACTCTTCAACTAAAAGTCGAAGGGTAACGGTCGTCTCACTCAGTTTTTTAACTAGATGGGCGGTTGACTGTTATGACGGTCGGCCGACATATTGTACGGTCGATAGGGCTGGAAACGAGCAGAGCTACTCGCAAGTAGCTCGGCTCGAGCTCGGTCAAAGCTCGACTCGAATTGAGTCCGAGCTTGGAAATCGAACTCGCTAATTAAACGAGCCGAATTCGAACCTATCCAAACTCGACTGGTTAGGGTCGCGAGTTGTTGTTAATGGGCCTAAACCCATATTTTCATGATGACCCGTTCTCCCTCAGTCCCTCACCCACCACCGGTCCTCATTTCTCAAGTTGGGTCACTTCTAAACCCTAATCGTTTTGGCGACTGTGTCTCCTCATCTTCTCCAAACCCTAATCGCGATTCGCAGCTCCTCATCCTCCAAACCCTGATCGACCACTACCAGTCCTCAATCCTCATATTCATCCTCTTCGACCGCGAAGGCGTCGATGTGTCGTGACATCATCCTCCAAACTCCGAAGGCGTCGTGAGTTGTGACATCATCCTCGGTGACGACGCAGCAGCAACAGCTTGTGTCAGGTACGCGCTCACTTTCAAGAAGGTTAAGATCAGGAGCTTCTTACAAGTTGCAACCCAAACTCCAAACTCCAAGGACTTGCTTGGTAAATTTTTTATTTTTGATTTTTTAATATTTTTTAAGTGCAATTTTGATGCAATATAAATCTTAGAACAAGGGCTAAGCGGCCCAAGCCTATGCAAATGTCATTAGTATTGCTTCCATTAATTACCCATAGCCTATGATTAAGTCTGCATTTTTCTTATCAATATTTGCTACAATATTACTGCAGTTCCCTTTATTGCAGAGGAATTTTGTAGTTAGGTCTGCATTTTTCTTATCAACGTTTGCATGTCGATGAGAATCTTGGATGTGTTTGTTATTTGCTGTTGTGTTATGTGCAATTTTTGTGGTAGGTCATCGTTCTTGAAACTCGCAGGAAGTAAATTCGGCAACTGATGTCAATTAGGAGTATTAAAAGATTTTATTTGTGAATCTTCAATTACAATGAATTGTTATGCAATCAGCCTGGGCAGTTAATTTGGGTTGTTAGAAGTAGTATTCGCTAGTATAGTTCTACAATTGCATGTCAAGTCTTTCAAGGACTGTTCATGTTAACTACTGATTCCACTTATCCTGTGCTGATTATGTGTGCGTGTGTGGCTAATTTGGCATCTTTTTGACTGGATTGATTCAACTTAATATTGACATATCTATATAGGTGGCTAGGAATAGTATTGCTTAATTCATTTCTATATATGTATTTCGGAAGTCTTTCCATTTTGACAACTCTTCATTTAGATTTATTGTTGGAAATTATGAACTAATGGTATTATCTCGGCTTTTTTCTAGCTGCACTTTTTCTTGTCTGCAATCTGTTGACTTCATTCACATTAACTGCTATCACATTGTTTGCTTTGTGAAAGAACGCTGACATAGTTATTATTCGATACATCCTTCTCTTATCTTCCTTTGCTGACCAAGTACATTAAGCAGTTCTGTTAATGGAGAAAGAAATACTGCCTTCAATGACTTTAAAGTGTCCATATTAGCGCAGCAATTCATTCCATAAAATTTCTCAGTATATTGTTTAACATCTTTGATTACCTGATAATAAGAGTTGAAGCTTGTGGAAGTTTAAGTATTGTCATTCCTTTTCTCATTCTCATCCATTGTAAACCTTATACAGTAGAAGTGATTTTCTTGCAACTCAAGATCTGGAACTTTGTTATATTCAATTAGTGATTATCTATTTGGTTTGTTTTTGGTACTATAATGAGTGTGATTATAACTTATATTAATTTGTTATATTCAATTAGTGATAAATGTACCATTGTTATATATTCTTATCATAAATTGTATATTTTGTGAAACATGTATATGTAGTTTTAATGTTGTGAATGACTTTGCTTCCGTTAATCTTCTATATGTGCCTTTTGTTTATTTTTTACTTTCATTCAAATTTTGGCTCTGGATCAGAATCTATCTTTAATTTCAATTAGCCATCCCAAATGCTATTTTATTTTTAAGTGCAGCCTTAGCAAATGCCTAATTTGAATTTATATTTGTACTTCTGCATGGTAATACCATAATTTATTCTCAAGTATTCTTCTGAACCAACAACATAACAACAATAGAAAGATCCTTTATCCTTGTCTTTGCCACAACACATTCTATCTTAAAGTAATATCGATGCGGACATGAATGTCAAGTTATTTCCCTACAATCAACCTAACTTTCCAATTCATCTAATCCAGGTTTTTGGGTGGTGACATTTATTACTGCACATCCTCTAAATGCCACTTTACAGGCCACCACCCCCGCGTATCCTTTTGAACAACGTATCTTGCATGCGGAATGCTCAAACTGTTCTACGAAACATTAATGCTTCTGTTCATGATGGGTCTGCTCTCATCTTAACGGGTGCGAATGGATCTGGAAAGAGTACTTTCCTCCGAATGCTTGCTGGTTTCTCTCGCCCCTCTGCTGGCGAAATCCTTTGGAATGGCAATGATATCACCTCCCCTGGAGTCTTCCAACAGTACAAACTCCAACTTAACTGGCTCTCACTAAGGGATGCGGTTAAAGATAAGTTAACTGTTCTCGACAATGTTCAGTGGTTTGAAGTTCTCGAAGGCAAGAGTGGGAGAGCAAAGTCTGCTCTCGAGCTGATGGGACTTGGAAGGCTCGTGAATGAGAAAGCGAGGATGCTTTCAATGGGGCAGCGGAAGCGACTGCAGTTGGCTCGTCTGCTTGCTCTTGACCGTCCAATTTGGCTGCTTGATGAGCCCTCAGTAGCTTTGGATGCAGAAGGGGTTCAACTATTAGAGTATATCATAGCGGAGCACAGGAAGAAGGGTGGGATTGTGATTGTGGCAACACATCTTCCAATTGAGATTGAGGATGCAATGTTTCTTAGGTTGCCACAGAGGTTCCCGAGGAGGAAAACCATGGTTGATCTGCTTAATTAAGGTAACTATTTTTTCATTCATTCCCTTAGTTGTAGCTGTGTTGAATATCTTACTATTCACTGATTGTGTTAGTTCAAAACATTATTTGGTAGTTCGTTTGAAGAATAATTTTACCTGGTTGGTAGTGCGGTGTTTCCTCTATCATATTGATTTCTTGCATACCCCATCATACTGCAATTATGTGATACTTGATTAATGTTATGTGATACTTCAGATTAAATGTTATTTTTGTGAATTGCAGAAATTACAAGTCGTATTGTCCAACATTCTTTACTCTAATGCTGATCTTAGCTTTCATTTTATTTCAAATATATTGGCATGTTATTCAGTAGAATCTCTGAAGATCATGCTCATGGTACTTATTTTTATTTATCCAGTTGAGTGAACTAAAAGGGTGGTTGGCATTGTTCTCAAGAAAAGGCGATCTAGCTAGAAACTTGTGATAAGAAAGTGATTTGACTTTTAGAGTAATTCATTTATTTATTCCACAAGGTAAAAGCCATTGTATGGAACTCAAAATGCCTCCTGAGATTTGATGGAAGTAGTTGGAAAACTAGTTTAGAGAGCTATGTAGCATGCACACGGGTACAGGATACGGGTATGACATGATTCGGATACGCGGATATGTGACGTTTCAAAAATTTAGAATACAGGTATATTTTTGGGTACGTTGAATATAAAAATAATAAATTTAATATAGATTATGTTTAAAATACAACATTCCAAAAAATTATACTAACTAGAAAAATGATTGTAATTTAGAAATTGATAATGTAATCATACATCCATTTTGCACCTATGACATCTTTGCTTTCCGTTGGTGGGAACTTCAAAGATGAGAAAGTCTTAAAATGAAATAATAGACAATCTCAAAAAATCTATATTAAAATTCGATAGTATTACAATTTATAATTAAAAATTGATAATTAACAATCAATTATGAATATGTAACATAAAAATTACAAACTTAATGGTAATACCTAGTATTTAACCCATGACAAGTGCACTGCACTATGAACAGTAACTAAAATGAAGAACACTTACTAAACTCATTAATAGTAACACTTATCTTATCACTTAAAAAGAACTAAAAAAATGAACAAGACAATCTCAGTGAACTAAAAAAATGAACAAGACAATCTCAATGAACTAACTCTTCAGAATTAGAAGACATTAAGAAATAAGAAGAATAAACCCAAATATCAGTGATTAACATCTCAGTGTTCTTCATTTTAAGTATTTAACCCATTAACCCATTACTATTAACATCTCAATGAACTATTAATCAGAATTAGAAGACATTAAGAAGAATAAACACAAATCCAGATTGAGATTAAGTCCAAACACAAAATCATTAACCCATTAACCCATTACTTCATAGTTCACACTATTGCAGAATCTAGCACAACTCGTAGTGCTAATAGCGGAACTCACACACCACAAGCAATATAAGCTACCATGACCTAGATGAACCAAGAACAAGCCACCATGATATATGCAAGATTTCACAAGAACACAATCAATATGCAGAGATAATCAATACTTTTTATTCTCCAAGAAATACAAAGATTACAGAAGAGATTACAACTCTCAATCTCTCTCCCTCACCTTTAAAACACTCGGCACAATCCCCTCCTTGAAGTTAAACAATGATAATGGCTCACCCTTGATCTCATCAATTGGATACAAACCCTAGAGTCTACAACCATATATATAGCCCCCAAGTAAACCCTAAAAGATAAATACAAATTCAGCTTATTGGGCCTTAAACTCGTCAGCGCGAATAACACAACGCCGATGTCGGTCGACCGCAATGTGTCAAGTCCACACCTGAGGCATGACCGGTCGACCGTCCCCTTCTCTGTTGAACTCTGTACCTTCGAAGAACTCTCAGCACATCCGATCGGTCGACCGCAACTCTCCAGACTGCACATCTTATACTTACTGTTGACTTCTCTTGCTGTCTTCGTCACCTCTTCTTCTTCTCCAACTTCAAGTACTCCCTGCCTAAGTGTATTTGAGACTATAATCCTAACACATACTTTTCATTCATTCCATATTAACTCAATATTTCATTCATTTAATTAACCCACTATCTAATTTGTATACATGAAGAACATGAACAAACTTCGGGAGAGAGATGAAGTGGCACAACGGTAAAGAGAGGAAGAGAACGACAGCGATGGGTCTGGTTTGGTCTGGTCGACGCTTAGGTTAGAGGAAGGGGCACGACAGCTTGGCAGAGAGAGACATATAGTTGTCGGTCGGGGCTTGGGAGAAAGAGATAGTGGTCGGTCGGGGCTTGGAGAGAGAGAAAGAGAGAGAGAGAGAAAGTGGTCGGTCTGGCTTGGGAGAGAGTTAGTAGTCTACTGGTTTGGGATCCCCCGCACACTAGTCACCAACAATGGAACTTAGTTTGCTAGAAAGGGTTTCACAAGTTTTGCACCGATCTGAGAGTTGAACAATGCTTCTCATCTATTTCGCACCCCCAGACCAACGGTCAAGCTGAGAATGCCAATCAACAAAATATTGTATGACCTCAAGAAGAGACTTGGTGAAGCCTCGAAGGACAATGGGTCGAAGAACTCCTGTGCGTGCTCTGGTCCTATAGTATCACGAAGAGAAATCATCATTCAATCTCACCTTCGGTACGGAAGATCTCATTCCCCTGGAAGTAGGACTACCCCCCCCCTCTTGCCTTCAACGAATAGCAGAATTTAAATGACCTCCGGGCCAATCTAGATCTCATCAACAAAGTTTCAGAGAAGTCCGTCCTTTACAGAAACATCTACTAGCAGAAGACAAAGAAGTTATACAACATTAGTTTTAATTTCCTTGTAAAATTGTACGAATTGAAGTGAAAAATTTTGTTGTACTACAAATTACATGTAAATGTAATTTGGGGTGTTACAGCAATACCGACTGCTTTCGACTTCAATGCCACAGTTGTGAACTACGACATAAGTACATAACTATAACTCTAGACTCCTAAGACCTGGTTTAAAATTTCTCAAGTCCAAGGGAGTTCAAGGGTGATAAGACTGAGGCCGCAGTTGGGAACTGCGTCTCGATAATACGTAGGCCGTAGTTCACAATTGCAGCCTCAGTTATATATCGATGGGGTCCGGTTCTTAAACCCCTATTCTCCCATTCACTTCACTTCATCTTCATCTTCAAATATTCCCTAATTTTGAAACACAAATTGTTCAAAAATAATCTAGTTCCTCCCACTCCATAAAATCTCTTCCTAATTAATGAATCAACTTCACCTCATCTTTCTCTCCCCATCAAACCTTCAATCCCCAAATCCCCAAACCCTAATTTCCCTATTCGTCACCAAATTCTCCAAATCCCACCACCCACATTCAAGCCGACAACACCCCCGACGATTAGCACCGTGTTCGTATTCTCTGACATCATCTGTGTCGTCATCTCCGCTCTCAAACACCGGTGTTTTTTGAAGGTATTCATACAACCTTAAAAAAGTATTATGGGTCTTATGTTTTTGTTGAGATAATTACTTGCACATTTGTCCAATTACGTATATGTATGGATTACAAAATTCATATTTGGTTATATTATGGGGGAGAATTAATTCGAGACCCAAAGTTAGGAACTTGTTATAGTGATGTCGAACCGGAAGTAGTTTGGGCTCCCCGTAATATTACAAAGCACGAAATAGTAGAAAAGGTGTACGAAATTACTAACAATTCATAATATTCACCGCAAACAACACAAAGAAATTACAGCAATTATCAAGAAACAAAACATGCTAACCATTCCAAGACTTACCTTCAATAACCTGCGTTGGTGGCGAAAACGATTTTGAAGGCTGATGAAGGAGAGGCTAAGTTTCTGAGATTGTTGTCGGATTGAAGGTGGGTGGCAGGAATTGGGCGAATTTGTTCGAAACGAAAATTTCGGGTTTGGGGAGTACCCAATTTCAATGGGGATGGAGAGAGGAAGATGTAGTGAAGTTGAGAGTTGAATTTGGGATAGATTTTAGAGAGTAGGAGGAGAGTGATGAGGGTTGTAGGGATTTGAGTTTCGTAGGTGTTGCCGTAGCCGCGGTTGGGGAGAAATGTTGGGAGAAGAAGTGAAGTTATTCAATATGGGGTAGGAATGTTTTAATAACTGGACCCCATCGATGATATAACTGAGGCCGCAGTTGTGAACTGCAGCTTAAGTACTATCAAGGCCACAGTACCCAACTCCAGCCTCAGTGAAATCTCATTTGAACTACCTTGAACTTGAGAAATTTTAAACAAAGTCTTGAGAGTCTATTATGGTATGTACTTAGGCCGCAGTTCACAACTGCGGCCTTGATGTCGAAGATGACGCAGTTCGGTATTGTTGCTTATGAGGACAAATTTATCTTTGAATTAAGTTTAAAAATAAATCTATTTTATAAATTAGTTTGAAAAAGATACCTATTTTGAGAAAAAAACCAAAATTTTCAACCCTTGCGTTGAGGGGGTGGTTTAAAATTTAAATGCAAATTCGATGGCTGTATTGGTATGGACCATGATGGGGCAGCAGTTAAGTGTACAGATTAGAGAGTCGATTGGTGGTCTTATTTGTGCTTTTGTTATCATGGTCGTTGCAGCGTCGAGTTTTGAAGTGGAAGCGTTGGGCATGCAGTACAGATCGCAGCAGCAAAGGTACCACCAATCAGTTCAATTATATTTGAGGGAGTTGCCCGACCCTATGGAATGTTATATTCCTCTCGTGACCCGACCCGACCCGATTAGAAAAACCCAATCCCCCGCCAGGCGGTTTCGGATCCTCATCATCCCTCCCCCGAATCCAATTAAACAGACAAGGGTTTAAAGATTCTTCTTCGCACTGTCTCCCCTTTCTCTCAAAACTCCCCGTCTTTTTCTTTCACGAAACAATACAAAAAAAAAGGTACCATTCTTATCCCTTCAATTCATCGAATTTCAGCCGCCATTAACTATCCTCATCTAGGGTTTCCATTAAACATCACAAACTATAATAAAGTCGAGATCTTTATTCTTTTTTTATTAGGGTTTACATCAATTTCCAGTTTTTTGGCCAAAATTTCTGCTAACTTTTGTAATTATTTTGAATCGAATTGTTCATTTGGATAAAAAAGTTTGTATCTTTTTTGCAGAGCGAGTGTATATTGGGAGTTGGTGATGAGGACATTGGTTCCAGACGATTTGGGCGTTTCTATCAGCGCAGGCGTCGTCTTCATCAGCTGTTTTATTCAGTTTAGGATTTTTATTTTATTTCCATTTTTTGTTTCTGGCAATTATAGCCATATGTAATCTTTTTGTAATTTTTAGATTCTGAGAATATTTTGGAGATGTGTTTCAAGATGTAATTGAGCCTATTTAAAGGCCCTGAGATGAATGAGAAAAGCATGCCATTATTGATTAAAAAAATTGTGTTGAGTTTTGCTCTTCCTTTCTCTCCTTTGTGTGATACAATTGAGATCTAAATTAGGGTTTGTGATAAATCCTAATCCAATTTTAGAATTAGTGATTAATTCTAAAATCTACCTCCAAATACAAATCCCTAATACAAACCCTAATCCCAAAATCCTAAACTAATCCCCTCAATACCAGCCGCCACCATATCAGCTTCTTCACCTTCTACTTCTCCTTCTTCCCTACCCCGATCCCCACCTAACCCAACTCACCGTCGACTTCTTCTCCTTCTTCAACACTCCCGAACCCATCCTCTTCCGTATCCCAATCCCGATCCAAAGAACCCTCCTCTCCATCGTCATCTCCCTCTCTCGCTACCCACATCCGACCCAGAAATCCTAGCCTTCGTCCACGATCCTCCCCTCACCGACTTCGCCGTCGCCACCTCACCATCACCCAGTCCCCCAATCGCCTACAAACCCAACCCATCTCCATCCCGACAGCCACCTCCTCACCTCCTCTACACTTGAATCCAACCACCAGTCCACTCCCGACCCTTTGCAACCAACGCCAGCACCTCGCCATCCCGACGCCGACCACCACGCCTTGCATCGACGCCCCTGTTCACCGCCGCGCCGTCCTCCACCTGACGCCGCGCCGCCGTTGACCAGTTCTCGTGGTACCCGCCACTGTCGAGTGCTGCTCCTCCCCTTGAAGCTGATTGCTGCCGTACTCTTGACGTGTTGCTGAGATCTTAGTTGCTGCCCAACTCCGAGATCTACGTGGGATTTCTTCGCATTCGGTATACTCTTTCCATTCTTACATATTTGTGTTTTACTGCCATAGTATCTAGCATATTATCTAATTTGCCTGTCGACCGCAAAATACTGAGATTGAGTGATCCACATGCTAGATTAGAGTACGAATCGGTATTGCACTTTTTACTTGCTAAAATACGTAGGGATTTACTTATTGATTAAGGTTGAATTATTAATTGGGACTGTTACATTTGATTCAATTCTTGAAAACCCATCAAACCTGTTAACTGTTAAAAATTTCTAACTTAGATCAGCACTTTCATGTTGGTAAAATTAACCCATTAAAATTCTTGGAAATTCTCTATTTTAGGGTTGGTTTTACATCATTTTGGTTTTACATAAGGGTAAGAACACTGAAAGAGATTACAGTAAGATTGACCCTCTCACTAAATGCTATAAATGTAAGGGCTATGGTCATGTTGCTAGCAACTGTCCCAGTCCTAGTTGGATAAATATAGTAGAGGGTACCGCTGTCATTGCTGACGACTCAGACAATGAGTTCTCTTATGAGCCTATTGAAGGCGATGACTTCGGTGAAGAAGAGGATAACCAGTATCTCCACTGTATTCGGTCTATCCAATCACCTCACTTGAATGTAGTTAGATGTGCTTTGTCCCAACCAGAAGAAGAAGATGATTGGAAGCGCACTGCTATATTCCACACCTTTACGACTATAAGTGGCAAAAACTGCAAGGTGATTGTTGACAGTGGGAGCTGCGTCAACGCTGTCTCTTCTGCGGTCTTAGCAAAGACCGGACTTAAGACTGAACCCCATCCACGCCCATACAAAGTATCTTGGATTGATGCAACAGCACTCCAAGTAACACATCGATGCTTAGTCCCTGTGGACTTCAAAGCTTACAAAGAGGAAATTTGGTGTGATGTGCTTAAAATGGATGTGGGTCAAGTCACCTTAGGGAGACCTTGGTTATACGATCACGATGTGACCATATATGGTCGATCCAACCAATGTGTGTTCCAGCACGATGGACTAAAAATAAAGCTCATTCCCGTGAGGCCACGAACTAGTCCAGCTGAAACAACACCGGCTCCCTCGAGAAAGGGCAAGGAGGTAACGTATATGGGTGAAAAGGAACTTACAAATGAAATTGAAAAGGGGGCTACCATTCTTTTACTCACAGCGAGAGAAGTCCCTAAAGATCCTAAGTCACTCATCCCGCCCCAAGTTACTCCTGTCCTTCAGGAATTTACAGATGTGTTTCCTGCTGACCTCCCCAACCAGTTGCCCCCATTGTGTGACATCCAACACGCTATTGATCTGGTTCTGGGAGCGAGTCTTCCCAACTTGCCACATTATCGGATGAATCCGACAGAGCATGCTGAGTTGAAACGGCAAGTTGATGAGTTATTGGCAAAAGGCTTCATCAGAGAAAGTTTAAGTCCTTGCGCTGTTCCTGCTCTATTGACGCCAAAGAAAGATGGAACTTGGCGTATGTGTGTGGACAGCCGTGCCATAAACAAGATCACGGTGAAATACCGTTTTCCCATTCCTCGTTTGGATGACATGTTGGACATGATGACTGGCGCCCCAATCTTTTCCAAGATTGATCTTAAAAGTGGCTACCACTAAATACGTGTTCGTCCTGGTGATGAGTGGAAGACCGCCTTCAAGACGAAGGATGGCCTGTACGAGTGGATGGTCATGCCATTTGGAATGACAAATGCCCCGAGCACGTTTATGAGAATCATGACGCAAGTACTCCGTCCCTTTATGGGCAAGTTCCTTGTGGTGTAATTTGATGATATTCTCATTTACAGCCGATCCGTTGGGCAACATCTTGACCATTTGAGACAGGTCTGCGGTGTTTTGAGGAAGGAACAGCTTTATGCTAATCCTACCAAATGTACCTTCCTCTCCGATCAGACTATCTTTCTGGGATTTATTGTGTCTGCCAGAGGAGTATCTGCTGACCCAGAAAAGATACGAGCTATTACAGAGTGGCCTGAGCCCCGCAATATTCGTGATGTGCGGAGTTTTCACGGCCTTACCACCTTTTATCGTCGGTTTGTGCGAGGATTTAGCACGATCATGGCTCCGATAACCGACTGTTTGAAGAAAGGTGAGTTTGTCTGGTCGAAAGAAGCCACGAATGCCTTCGAAGAGATCAAGAAGAGAATGACTCAGACACCTGTCATGAGGTTGCCTGATTTCACTAAAGTCTTCGAAGTAACATGTGATGCTTCTGGTATTGGTATAGGTGGAGTCCTCAGTCAAGAGAGTCATCCTGTTGCTTATTTCAGTGAAAAGCTGAACGAAGCAAGACAAAAATACTCCACCTATGACAAGGAGTTCTATGCGGTCATCCAGTCACTTTGCTATTGGCGACATTATCTCCTGCCGCAAGAATTCGTTATCTTCTCAGACCATGAGGCCTTAAGATTCCTTAATTCTCAACAAAAGTTGAATTCGAGACATGCTAGATGGGTAGAGTTCCTACAAGAATATTCATATACCATTAGGCATACAAAAGGGATTGATAATAAGGCCGCGGATGCGCTAAGTCGTTGTTACATGATCTTATCTGCACTGCGCACCGAAATTATTGGTTTTGAGAGATTGAGAGATGAGTATGCCTCCTGCCCAGATTTTCACGAGATCTACACCTCTTTGAAGGAAGGCATAACTCGAGTGATAGATGATTATTTCTTGAAAGATGATTTTCTCTTCTATCGCTCCAAACTGTGCATTCCTAGTACATCCTTACGAGAGTATCTTGTTTGGGAATTGCACGCTGGTGGCCTTGCTGGACATTTTGGGCATAGCAAGACCATTGATGCTGTGGAACATAGATTTTACTGGCCGAAGCTAAAGAGAGACGTTGTGAGACTTGTTAACAGATGTCACACCTGTCAACTTGCCAAGCAACAAAACAGAACACAAGCCTGTATACTCCCTTACCTGTTCCCAGCCGCCCTTGGGAAGACGTGAGTATGGATTTCGTGTTAGGCTTACCGAAAATACAAAAGAAACACGACTCCATTCTTGTCGTCGTGGACCGTTTTTCTAAAATGGCCCACTTCCTCCCGTGCTCGAAAACTTTTGATGCATCCCGCGTGGCTCAGATCTTCTTTGATAATATTGTGAAGCTACATGGGTTGCCAAAAACCATTGTGTCTGATAGGGATGTGAAATTCACGAATTATTTTTGGAAGACCCTATGGCACAAGTTAGGTACAAAATTAAAGTTTTCGTCAGCGTTCCACCCACAGACAGATGGACAGACTGAGGTTGTCAATCGGAGTGTTGGCAATCTCTTACGTACTCTTGTGGGAGAGAACTTGGGAACATGGGATTTGAAATTAACGGTTGCTGAATTTGCATATAACACATCTAGGAATAGAACCACTGGCATGAGTTCACACGAAGTTGTACACGGTTATCGTCCTAGGCAGCCTATAGATCTTGCCCCCATGTTAGAACATCATCGAGTCTCTGAGTCTGCATCTGCATTTGCATCCTGCATTCATGACTTACATAGAGAAATTTCTAAGAAAATTAATGAAAATAATTTTAACTACAAGTTAAGAGCTGATATTAGAAGGAAATTTAAAACTTTTAATGTGGGTGACGAAGTGATGGTTCGGATTCGTCCGGAACGGTTCCCAGCGGGATCTGTTAAGAAGTTGAACGCACGTGCTGCAGGTCCATTTAAAATTCTTCATAAAATCAATGATAATGCCTATGTTGTTGACCTCCCCGAAGGCTTTGGCATCAGTAAAACTTTCAATATTGAGGATCTAGTACCCTATGAAGGCCCAGAATTTAACCCTAGAAATCCTCTTATAGATGAGCCTACCCTGCAGCCGACTGGTGAGATTCCCCCATTACCCCCACTACCAGATACTACTTACCCATCGACAGAAGAGTTGGATAATATTTTAGATGATCAGATAATCTCTACTAGAGATGGTGGTATTCATAGGTATTTGGTAAGTTGGAAAAACAAGCCGGAGTCGAAGAACACTTGGATAGATCGCGGAGAGCTCCAGCGCTTGGATCCAGACCTCTTGGAGCACTATGACAGGAGGACTGGTTTTAACTCGACTGGGTTGAGCCTTCTCCCACCCGGGGAGAATGATGAAGACATTGGTTCCAGACGATTTGGGCGTTTCTATCAGCGCAGGCGTCGTCTTCATCAGCTGTTTTATTCAGTTTAGGATTTTTATTTTATTTCCATTTTTTGTTTCTGGCAATTATAGCCATATGTAATCTTTTTGTAATTTTTAGATTCTGAGAATATTTTGGAGATGTGTTTCAAGATGTAATTGAGCCTATTTAAAGGCCCTGAGATGAATGAGAAAAGCATGCCTTTATTGATTAAAAAAAATTGTGTTGAGTTTTGCTCTTCCTTTCTCTCCTTTGTGTGATACAATTGAGATCTAAATTAGGGTTTGTGATAAATCCTAATCCAATTTTAGAATTAGTGATTAATTCTAAAATCTACCTCCAAATACAAATTCCTAATACAAACCCTAATCCCAAAATCCTAAACTAATCCCCTCAATACCAGCCGCCACCATATCAGCTTCTTCACCTTCTACTTCTCCTTCTTCCCTACCCCGATCCCCACCTAACCCAACTCACCGTCGACTTCTTCTTCTCCTTCTTCAACACTCCCGAACCCATCCTCTTCCGTATCCCAATCCCGATCCAAAGAACCCTCCTCTCCATCGTCATCTCCCTCTCTCGCTACCCACATCCGACCCAGAAACCCTAGCCTTCGTCCACGATCCTCCCCTCACCGACTTCGCCGTCGCCACCTCACCATCACCCAGTCCCCCGATCGCCTACAAACCCAACCCATCTCCATCCCGACAGCCACCTCCTCACCTCCTCTACACTTGAATCCAACCACCAGTCCACTCCCGACCCCTCGCAACCAACGCCAGCACCTCGCCATCCCGACGCCGACCACCGCGCCTTGCGTCGACGCCCCTGTTCACCGCCGCGCCGTCCTCCACCTGACGCCGTGCCGCCGTTGACCAGTTCCCGTGGTACCCGCCACTGTCGAGTGCTGCTCCTCCCCTTGAAGCTGATTGCTGCCGTACTCTTGACGTGTTGCTGAGATCTTAGTTGTTGCCCAACTCCGAGATCTTCGTGGGATTTCTTCGCATTCGGTATACTCTTTCTATTCTTACATATTTGTGTTTTACTGCCATATTATCTAGCATATTATCTAATTTGCCTGTCGACCACAAAATACTGAGATTGAGTGATCCACATGCTAGATTAGAGTACGAATCGGTATTGCACTTTTTACTTGCTAAAACACGTAGGGATTTACTTATTGATTAAGGTTGAATTATTAATTGGGACTGTTACATTTGATTCAATTCTTGAAAACCCATCAAACCTGTTAACTGTTAAAAACTTCTAACTTAGATCAGCACTTTCATGTTGGTAAAATTAACCCATTAAAATTCTTGAAAATTCTCTATTTTAGGGTTGGTTTTACATCATTTGGGTTGTGTGGAAATGGCGTTACGAGGCGTTTGGCAGCTGCAGAAGCTGGTTGTGAGTTACAGCGATTGGGGAGGTAGTAGCAGGGGGATCAGGTATTTCCCCCCCTTTGTTTTATGTAGCAGATGACATATTTGTGTAGAATTATGTTTTGTTTGACCGGATTTCATTTTCCATCGAAAAAACCAATAATTAGTAGGGACGATAATTAGCATATAAAGCACATGCACTTCTATTTTGTAGTTGGAAATTTGGAGTAGGATATGGTAAATTTTAGTAATAGTTTTTTTCAAAGTTACAAGAGAAAACTTATAATTGGATGTGGGTAATTCCTAGTTTCTACAAGTTGAGTATATCGGATGCTACCTTGTGACAAAATGAGGTGAACATTACTAAATTGCTGCCGAAATATATTATGTGAGCCATGGAGGAGCCCATCAAAGTCGAGTTTTAGTGCCAATGCCCTTTTGTTAAAAATGCTCAATGTGCAAAACTATTATTGGGTATATTGTTATAATAAATATCTTTGTTTGGTCTGAGTGTAGAGGCACGCGGACTGATGTCTTGTTACTATGTTGGCAACATTGGGTGGTTTCTCAATTACTGGATGGATTGGCTTAGGCTTTCTAACACTGTCATCATCATAAAATGGGGCCATGTTCTTTCGTTAATGGTTTCCTGTAATCAAATTAGAGCTGTAACAGTTTTTATTTTGTTAAAAGTTTTTATTTGGACAGCTGCCTCAACTATTTACTTATTAGTGATTTATTAGAAAGTGCATGTGAACTCTCTAAACTGGTATGTTGATTTTCTTCCCAAAGTTTATGAACATCAGATTGTTTTGACGTTACCCAAAGTTCTCAATCGACGTGCTTTTCCCATGCTATTTGTAAGATATTAAGCTTGGTTACTCTTAATTTGTTAGTATTATAAGACTAAAGTTTCTTCGTCAGTGATCCGCAGATTTGAAATCTATTATCTCTTGGCTTAAACATGCATTCTTCTCAATTATGACACCTGACCCCATTACATTTTACAATCATTACTGTTTAAAAATCTCATTCCTGATCATTGTACTCGTTTGGTTAAATCCAAGTATCCAACCGGCAGTTCTCAAAGCTACTTCAGGGTATCACATCCTTTTAGATATTGCAATAGAAAAAAAAATCAGCAGGTTTTTTGTTGGAATAGTAATTGCTGTTAACACATTTATATATTATATTTCAGTCAGAGGTCTATATGAAAAGATTGTCAGTAGACGTTTAGAATAGCTAGTTGTATAGCTGTAACAGAACCTGAACTGAAGAATTTGCAGATGCTGTCGGAAGCAAATATGGCATTTCCTTGCCATTTAATTATTTAATAATCAAAGTCTTCAGAAAAAAAAAAGTGAATGTTCTTTTAGTTGCAAATTATTTTACTGTATTTGTGAAATGGCAGGGCATTTATGGAGTCACATTTGCCAGCATTTGAGGAAAAGAATCCTCATCTAGAGGTGGTAACAGAACTCATTCGTGGTCAACATCCTCATTTGAAGGGCCAGTACAGTAAGATCTCCTTTTTTTTTTCATGTTTCACAACAGAAACCTTTTTTTCTTATAGGTTTCAATTTTTTTCACATCTTTTTTCCTTTGCTAAGGCTTCAAATCTTAGGAGTTAGGAGAAAATACATTGTTTTATGTACCATTTAGAAGTCTTAATCTTGCCGTAACCTTGGTACCCTGCATCATTAAGCAAGCTTTGGCTGCTTTGCTCTTAGGATGGCACAAGTTTCCATGATCCTGTTCAGCTGGTCTAACTAATTCTTTTAATAAATATTTTAGGATCTTTCAATCTTTCAAGAGTTGTTTCTACATGCACTCATGATTGCAATTTTACATGCACTCATATAATAAATTGATATGCTTCTGTAGGCAGGATTTAATTGATTTCAACTAATAGGAAACCCATTTCTTTGAATGCACACCCATATCAATGTCACTTTTACCTGACTGGAGTTAATACCGTGGTCTCCTTAGAAGTTGGTGCAGTGGCATATCCTCCAACTTCTAAGTGGTGGACGCAATTTCAATTCGAACTTGAAGTGGAATTAATTGAAATGTTGGAAATCTCTCCCCTCCCTCACCATGTGGGTGGCTAAGGCCAAAGAAAGAAGTTGGAAATTGGTCAGCTCATGTGTTCTGAGCAATGTGAAGTGATCCAAATTTAAACCCTTTCCAAATATTGCCAGTGTAATTTATAAGTTGAGCTATGAACTTCTCACCTAGTCAGTTTCTATGTAGCAGCTTTAGTTGGGGCTCAGTACATCTCATCGGTTTCTATCTAGTGGGATCCTTTTTTGTCTAATGCGGAGGCAGGAGCCCATATTTCCCTATCCATTCTCCCCCAACTCTATAACTCTTTCTATGTTTCCAACCTTAATTTAGTTGTTGGTAGGACACATCTATGTTTCTGATATAGATTTTAAGATGTCATGAACTTTCCTATCATTGTTGTTGAGATGCTTGCCTGTCCATTGCACTTCATCTTGTATAAATTTATATCGGTTTGTTTCCCTACTTGACCCATAAAACCCATTGTACCAAGGAGTATGTGCTGCAGCCTACATTAGTTGCCTATATCGACAAATAACATTGGACCAAAACACACAAAAATTGTTAGAAAAGGTGAAATTATGAATTTCTTGATGTTTGCCAAAAATGAAGCACACTATAACCCAAAATGGAGCACACTTAATAGTCAAATTCAAAGGATTTGAAAAAGCTATGCCAATTTTTGATGGAAACTATGTCCAAGACAACAAGTATGTTTTGGGTAGCAACCGATTAACTATTGATTCTGAAGTGATAATTTAGATGAGATGCCAAGAGCACTCTAACCTATAAAAATTGGCAAAAAATAGTGAAATCTATAATTTATCGAAATTGGCAAAAAATGGACTAGTCTAAAGTAATGAAATTCAGAATTTATCGAAATTTGGCAAAGAAGTGTTGGGGCTAGTACGCAAGAATTGGTGAATTCATGAAATCAAGAAAAACGGTGGACTATAGCCTATAATTAGCACTGGTATAAATACCCGATACCCGGACCCGACTCGGACCCAACATTGGACCGGAATCGATCCGGCCTATATGGGTCCGGCTAAGGATCCTAAAACATGAACTGTTGTACTTTTCGGTCCGCGTCTGCTAAAAATAGACCCGACTCGGACCCAGATCCGTTAATAGAACCCAAAAAATAAACAAAAATAAATATCCTAAAATAAATATCCTACCCTCCCTTCCCTCCATCAATTCTAAATCCTCCTCTTCCAAACTCAAAACTCGTGCCTTCTTATTCTCTCCACTATTTTGAATTCCCCGCTCGCTTCTTTTGCTTGCTGCTCACGCTCCCGCTCCTACCCGAACGGGTATAAATTTTTTAATAGTACTCGCCCGGAACTGGATCCGGTCCTCACGGATTCGGGTCCGGGTAGTGAAGAACCCGACCCGCTACGATACCATTGCTGCCTACAATCGTTGGCCAAAAGTGCAATTTTTTTTTTGAAGTTAGGAAAAAATGGTGATCGCAGCCCATAATAACTGGAAATAGCGATAAATTTTCAAATTTCATGAAATCGGCTAAAACGGTAAACTAACAAAAGTTGACAAAAATAGTAATTCAATATTTCTCGAAAATCGACTAGAGGCAGTGGATTAGCCCACAAATGAGAGGCTTGAAGACTAAAATGCCAAATTTTACAAAATCGGCAAAACGTAGACATGAATTCTCAAAATTGACTAAATCAGTGAAATTCAGAATTTCTAGAAATAAGCGGAAAAGCATATTATAGCACACAAAAGTTGGCTAAAAAGTGAAATTTTGATTTTCTCCAAATCATACAAAAACATGGTCTTATTGCCACAAAACTAGCAAATAGTGATATTCCAAACATCTCAAAGTCGGCCAAAATTGGTGGACTTATAAGCTAAAAAAGGAGGCTAAACTAAAATAGTGAAATTTAGAATTTCTTGAATTCGGCAAAAAAAAGTGGATTATAACCTACCAAAGTTGGTGGAAAATGGTGAAATTCATAATTTTCCTAAATCAACAAATAGCATTGGACTGAAACACAAAAGATTTGTTAGAAAAGGTGAAATTCTGAATTTCTTGATGTTTGCCAAAAATGAACCACTATAAACCCATAAAAATTATCTAGAAATGTGAAGTTCAAAATTTCTTGAAAGTAGCCAAAACTAGTGGAGCAACAACCATAAAAGTCGCTCAAAAGGTGAATTTCTGGTTTTTCTTGAAATCAGCCAAACACGGTATAGCTCATAAAAATTGGCCAAAATGTGTAAAACATAACATTCTTTTGATATGGACAAAAATAGTGGACTAGAATTCAAAATTGTTGGCTAAAAATATGGAAATCATAATTCGTGAAGTTAGCCGAAAACAATGGATTATCCAATAAAAGTTGGCTGAAAGGTGATTTTCAAAATTTCTCGGAATCAGCCAAAAAAGAAATAATCTATAAATTTTGAATAAAATAGTGATAGTAAAATTTCTCAAAATACTATTTAGTGGGTGGATTGTACGAATTTCAACATTTTGGCCAGCTTTCGGCTTTAGTGGGTTAGTACATTGATTTGGGTAGATTTCGAGAAACTCCCAAAACTTCCACCATTTTGTCCGACGTTATTGGGTTTTAATCCACTAACAAGCCGATTTGGTGAAATTTTCTAGTTCAGTGTTTTGCCAACTTTATATAATCTAGTGATTTTGACCAATTTTAATAAATTTCACAGTTTTACCCGATTCTTATGGGTGGTCCATTGATTTTGGCTAACTGGGAGAATTATTCGTTTCTGCATATTGCTGAGCGTCCACGTTCTAGATCGATCTGGAGAAATTCTAAATTTAAGCGCTTTGGCCAATTTTTGTGGGTTATTCGCGGATTTTGAGAATAGTATGAAAAATCACATATTTTGCCAACTAGTGAGTTATATAATCCACTTGTTTTGGTTGATTCTGAGAAATTCTAAATTTTAGCATTTTGGTTGGCTTTTGTGGGTTGTCCACTCACTTTGGCTGTTTTTTTTAAAATTTTTGACTCTATGGTTTACAGTCTGCTAATTTTGGCAAATTCTGAGAAATTCCGAGTTCCAACATTTAGGCCAACTTATGTGGATTGTATAGCCCACTGTTTTAGGCCGATTTCAAGTAAATATGAAAATTCGCTGTTTTGCTCAAATTCAACAAATTCTGGGGGAAAAAAATCACTGTTTTGCATGACTTTTTGCAGGTTTAAAGAATTCTATTTTAGTTAGCTATCGGGAGTTACAATCTAATACTTTTGGCCGGTTCCGAGAAACTTTGGAAAATCTTACTGTTAAAAGCCCGACTTTGGAGGGTTATATTTCACTGATTTGGCCGAATTAGAGAAATTCTGAATTTCAGAGTATGGCCAACTTCTGTGGTATATATATAGTTCATTGTTTTCTTCCGATTTCGAGAAATTTTGAAAAAAATCTACCTTATGCCCGACTTCTGTGGGTTATATATAGCCCATTGATTTTGGTCAATTTTGAGAACCATTGATTTTGGTCAATTTTGAGAAATTCTGAAGTTAAGCATCTTGGCCCTCTTTTGTGGGTTATAGTCCATTGAATTTTCAGCATTTTGGCCGATTTCGACAAATTTTGAAAGATTTTACTGTTTTGCACGACTTTTGCGGGTTATAGTCTATTGATTTTGGCTGATTTGATGAATTTTCTGAATTTTAATATTTGGGTTACTTCATTGGTTATGGTCCGCATCTTTTTTCTTTGTTGCTAGTTTTGAGGAATTCATAAAATTTGTTGGTTGAGCTTTGAACTTCTCGGTCAGTTTCTCCGTAGCAGTTTTTATTGGAATTAATACATCTATCTGTTTCTATCTAGTGGAATCCTTTTTTTATGCAGGTGGCATGAGCCATATTTCCTTGTTCTTTCTTCCCCACCTCTATAACTCTCTTTGCCTTTCCAATATTAGTTGTAAATGTTGGGTATAGATTTTGTTATGTCAAGAACTTTCCTATCATTATTGTGGAGATGCTTGCCTGTCCATTGCACTTCAACTTGTATGAATTTATTTCAGTTTGTTTCCCAATTTAACCCATAAAACCCCTTGTATCAAAAGAGTATTTACTGCAGGCAACATTATCTGATACGAAAGATGGGTTCAACTTCGTTTGTTAATTTTGCATACTCAAATTTGCTGCCTGATTTATATACTGAATGGTCTTCGATTTTTCTGAATGTTAATTGATCTAACCTGCTTGCAGCCCAACCTGCGTTCAGCCTTGTACAGTGGTATCAGTTTCATATGATTCATTATTACTCTTTCGGCTTGGTATTCTTTCTTCTTCTTTACTTTATACTGTGGACTATGTACCACAGAATAACAGTATTGAAAACCAGCAGAGTGGGAATTTAAACGTAGCATATGTAGTAATATGCTTTTGCTCAACATTACAAATATATTCCAAATTGTTCTAATCTTTTTAGTCTTGTAGATCCCTTTCTCTTTATTTCGTAAAGTATTTACAACAGTATTCTATCTTCTTGTCTCATCAATCTCTCATTTCATATTTTGTTTGATTTACATGCAGAGAATCATAGGGAGCGAGTAATTTGTGTGAAGAATTTTACACCAGAAGATATCCTATTGCATGCAACGAGGCTGAGGAATGCACTGGGAAGGAAAGTGGTGAAGCTGAGGACCAGGCACGGCACCAAGCACCCAAGTGTTCAGGGAACTTGGACCACTGCTACCCAAATTTGAAAGTTTCAAATGCTCCCTTGGTTTTGGTCTTACTTACTATAAATGCTCATAAGTCAGTTAGCATATTATGCATCTGTTGAATACA
This sequence comes from Hemerocallis citrina, assembly GCA_017893485.1. Classification (NCBI taxonomy): domain Eukaryota; kingdom Viridiplantae; phylum Streptophyta; class Magnoliopsida; order Asparagales; family Asphodelaceae; genus Hemerocallis; species Hemerocallis citrina. The sequence continues at coordinate 101,561,899 of CM030361.1, read as the reverse complement.
TCTGTAACCGGATTTTATCTTCTACTTCAATTGAAGTTCTTTTCACGGGTTTTTCCTGTCAAGTTGTAAGAGGTGCACCATCTTCATGAATCTCTTCAGTCCTAGAAAGAATGGAAGTTCCACAATTCACTGATGAGAATGTAGCAAAGAAACCTGTCGAAGCGGTGTAGCAAAGAAACCTGTCGAAGCGGGATTGTGTTGCTTTATTGATTCAGTGATTTGTTTTTAACTTATATATTAGTGTTGGTATTTTAATAATCAAAATAAAGTATAGCTAGCGAGCAGTTATTAGTGTTGGTATTTTAATAATCAAAATAAAGTATAGCTAGCGACCAGTTAAAAGAAAAAATAATTCCGTGTTCTCCATTTTTTTATTCTTGTATTGCCAAACAGGTAAACAAGTATGACGTGATTGTGGTTTCTTTAACCAAATCTGTCTTGATGGTTTTAAGTGCCCTAGCGGCTTTTTGGTAAGCCTCTTTGCTAGTGAGGATTCCCTGACGTGATTGTGGTTTCTTTGCTAGTGACATTCATGCGATTGAGAAATCTTAAAAACGGTTTCATGTATGGCACATCATCAATTGCTTATCTTCTAATATTATAATAAGAGAGTTGGAGTTGTCGTTTTGTGAACATACCAACTTTTGTGTATCGTGCGTACAAAACTAATATGAAGGTCTCAGGTTTAAGACTAAACTACATCAAGAGCTTTAACTTTACAATATATATATTTATTAAGACATGCATCCCACGTGTAAATTACTAGCATGGTTAATCAAGTAGGCCACAATTGCAGAGTCCAGAAGAATTTTTCTCCCTACAAACTTATTTTTTGAAAGAGTAAAAAGATATGAAAAACTTGCTTATTTAGTAAACTAGTAGGATGCATGTCTTAATAAATATATATATTTTAAAGTTAAAGCTCTTGATGTAGTTTAGTCATAAACCTGAGACCTTCATATTAGTTTTGTATGCACGATACACAAAAGTTGGTATGTTCATCATTCTGTCAATTATAATGTGCAACATAATAGGGACGAGTGTTCCAAGACTAGTGCACAGTCTGCACTTCTTTTATGTTTATATTATTTGACATTTGTTCTTTGTCATTAATAATCTCAATCATTCGTTATTTTCAAATGTTTATCATGAAACAGCCCACTGATTCTTCAATTTACTGAACAACAGATTTTTGGAGGAGTTGCTCCATCACAGCCACCGCAGTAAGCTTTACTAATCCCCACCTTTTTTTTGGAATATTGTGGTTGTTTCGAAATAAATTTAATTATTTTTTAACTGTTCTTAACCTAACCTTTTTAATTCAGAGGCCGAAGCAAAAATGCATTAAGAAACCTGAAACGCCAGGAAAAAAGAAGGACAAGGAAGCTGCTGATCGGGCACCACCAGCAAACTGATTCTTGATGTGAATGTGGTGTACTGCTTTAGTGACAGACAAAATCAATGCCTTGTTTGTGTTACGGCTTTTTTCTTTGTTTCGCGGCGCTTGTAGCTTCTATGGTCAAGTCTGTCCATAATCAAAGAGCTATGGTTTCAGCTGCGACGGCAAAGTCTACTGTAATATAAAACGACAACATGAGATGATCATGGCAGAGCAATTGGAAGAGTTTTGTCTTGTTATTGATTTTTAACTTGTTTATCATTCAAGGAAATATATTAGCTACAGCTTGGTTGTGATTGTTATGTGGAGTATTCAAAGAGATATTGAGAACATTTCTGTAATTGTATATCAGAGTGAAGTTTCACTTGTAGTCATGGTCATAATAAAATGCTTTGTAATTAATTTGCTGCTAGACCACAAAAGCTTTTAATATGAGAAGTTCAGTCCATCAACTGTTGATTCTAGTGCCATAAATTTCACCAGAACTACTATCAATTATCATGAAGTTACAACTTAGAAAGCCAAACTAGCCCTTCAATATCTGCTGTATTAATTTGACCACTGCCTTATAAACAACAGGATGCAAAGAGAAAATTTAACCAACTGATAAGGCTGAAGCAGTGGGCAAAACAGCGAATTTGTTGAATTTGAGCAAAACAGCGAATTTTCATATTTACTTGAAATCGGCCTAAAACAGTGGGCTATACAATCCACATAAGTTGGCCAAAATGTTGGAACTCGGAATTTCTCAGAATTTGCCAAAATTAGCATAATGTTAAACCATAAAGTCAAAAATTTTAAAAAAACAGCCAAAATGAGTGGACAACCCACGAAAGCTAACCAAAATGCTAAAATTTAGAATTTCTCAGAATCAACCAAAACAAGTGGATTATATAACTCACTAGTTGGCAAAATATGTGATTTTTCATACTATTCTCAAAATCCGCGAATAACCCACAAAAATTGGCCAAAGCGCTTAAATTTAGAATTTCTCCAAATCGATCTAGAACGTGGACGCTCGGTGTTACCGTTGAATCTGGTGTGGGGGTAAACAGACAGTATTTGTGGATTCTTAGGAAAACTGAATAGCAAACCTGAAACCTGTTCCGCCGGAGTTTGACCCTTGACTCCCGTCGTTCACCTGCAAGAAGTGCGAGATACCGGGGTTGATCCCGGCGACGCACCATCCGACGCTCAAATCAGTAATCAGGAATGATTATGAGAGAGCGTAAATTGGCAAAAGATTGATTACCTCTTAATAGTGGTGGATCAATAGTCGCCTTAAGGGATCAGATTAGGAATGTAATCCCCGTGATCAGATAAGGAATGTAATCCCTGTGATCAGATCGGGAATGTAATCCTTAATTTCCAGTGAAAAGATAGATGTGAATCAGGGCCGTTGATTAGTATTAATCAGAAATCCTAATTCTATCTTGCTGGACCGGGTTCATTGCGGGTTGAAACCCGCACCCAGTTGAGATGGATCCATTCGCGGGTTATTGGGTCTTTGGGAAGGAAATCCAATACCCATTCCAGACCCGTTTGTAGGTGAAATTACCATTTTACCCCTGGGCTTTACGATTCGCGCCTGATTTGGATGGTTCCAATTTAACCATATTTTTAGCCATATCACGAGCTCCCCACTCCCGAAGACTGAGTTTGATCAGCCTTTGAGGAGTAGTTTTACTGTTTCCATGGCTTGCAGAGTTGTATCGGAGTCCAAATGGGGAGTTTCGAATCTTCGTATGGGGCAGTATGGTAATTTTTCGAGTTGGCTGCGCGCTCTGAGTTGTTCTTGAGCTCTACTAAGTTTCTGGTGTTCTTCTTAATTTTTATCTATTTTTCGAATTGCTTATTTACTTTTGCGAAGTGTTGATTCGTTGTTCGGGGGTCTTAATAAATCGCTCTAGGCAATAATTGTTTATTCAGGGGCTCAAAAATATTCCCTCGAATTTATAATTATTTCATAGGATTTAAAATTAATTTTCCCAAATTTTTAATCATTTTTTTGCAATTTTTAAATAAATAAAACAATTTTTATAAATAAAAACTAATTTTTAATATTGAATTATGACGTGGCACGATCTGGACCCTTCATCAGCGCTGCGCACGCTTTTCTGGGAGATCAGACGGATCAGGGAGCTCGGCAAATAATTTCTTCGAATGAGAGGGTCGGTACCTCCGCTCGGCTCCTCGGCAGCTCGACTCGGAGCGCAGGGATCTACCGAGCTACGTGGCACGATCCCGAGAGTCCATTATGGCGCAAATCCCAAAAAAGCGCTATCTTGTCGTTTTGTGGGCATGGCAAGATCTGAGCCGTCCATCATGTTCGAGCACGTTTTTTGACAAGATCCAACAGTCGGGGTGGATCGGCTTCATTTTTCTCCATATGTGGAGGTCGGTACCTCGTCCACTCGGCTCGGTGAATCGGCTAGGCACTTCGGAGGTTTTGCGGCTCGCCCTCTGCTTTTAGCAGCTCCGTGCCTCGACCAAGCTGTTCGGTAGCTCGGCTAGGCACTCCGGTGGCTCGGCTCCTCGTCCTCTGCTCTTATCAACTCGGTGCCTCGGTCAAGCTGTTCGGTAGCTCGGCTAGGCACTCTGGTGGCTCGACAGACCGGGAAAGGGCAGAACAGGCTGGCGAACTACGTGGCATGATCCTGAGCGTCCATTATAGCGCAAATCCCCAAAAAATGCTATCTTGTCGTTTTGTGGGCGTGGCGTGATCTGAGCCGCCCATCGTGTTTTGACGCAAATTTTAAGGTAATCTGACGGTGGAACTGGCTCGGGAGAATTTTTCTCCATACGTGAAGGTCGGTACCTCGTCCCTTCGGCTCGGAGGGATGGTGGCTCGGACGAACACTCGGAAGCTCGGATCGAGTGCTCGGACCACTTGGTGAGATCTGAGCCGCTCATCACGGCACGTATCACGAAGTTGTGGGTCCAGATCACGAGAAAATGCTATCTTGTCGTTTTGTGGGCGTGGCGTGATCTGAGCCGCCCATCGTGTTTTGACACAAATTTTGAGGCAATCCGACGGTGAAATTGGCTCGGGAGAATTTTTCTCCATATGTGAAGGTCGGTACCTCGTCTCTTCGGCTCGGAGGGATGGTGGCTCGGTGGCTCGTCGAGGAACGAGTCGCGGAGTGATGGAGTTAAGCGAGTCGATGGGTTTTTGTCTTGAACCGTCGTAACTCTCCTTTTTGTCGTTTTGTCTTCTTTTAGTGGGCCTTTAAATGCCTAGAGAGCCCAAACGTCGCTCTCTTGGTTATAAATCCCCACTCCCCTCACCCCCTAGCTCATTTCTCACTTTCACTCTAAATTTTTACTTTTACTCTCAGTTTAGCTCTGCTAGTGGCGATTTCTGCTCCAAGGCGTTGGTGCTAGCTGTCGCGTGGGCCAGGCGATTTCCGGCGAACAAATTCCGACCGTGAACGGCACTTCCAAGTTAACATCACATCAAGGTCAGTTCTCTTGCCTTAGATATTTGTTAGAGATGTCAAGAGTAAACTCGGGGAGTGAGGCCTCGTCCTCGGGAGATAGAAACGCCGAGGAGATGAGGGAAGTATTGAGCCGTAGGAAGGGGAAGGAGGTAGCAGGGTTGTCTGTGGCCGAGGAGAAGAGGAAGGGGGTAGTGGTCCGGTCTCCTATAGTCGAAGAGGTTGTGGAGACCGAGAGGCGAGCCCCTGAGTCGGGTCGGATGCCAGGTCCGTTGTCCGGCCACGCCGGAATTAGGCAGTACGAGGGTGACATGCTGCAGAAGGCGATTGTGGGTCGCTCGGCAACTTACGAAGAGAACGCCCCGAGGGAGATCTCCGAGGTGGATGACCTCGCCACAATATTAACCGAGCGGGACCTTGCTCGGATCAAAAGGGGTTCGCCATACCCCCAGAGTACAGGCTGATCCTCCCCGGTCCTGGGATGCGGGCGAACACAGAGTTGTCGCCGGACACTTGCGTCTTCGACTACGACTCTCTGAACGCCGATCTGTGCTTCCCTGTCCATCCCTTTGTGCTAAAGGTCCTCCACTGGTATTGTCTGGCCCCGTTGCAATTTATGCCGAACACCTGGCGCCACGTGCTTGCCTTCTTGCTCCAATGTCGTACATCCGAAGTCGAGCCAGACGTCGTCATCCTCCGTAGTCTATACCGAATCAACTGGATTACTAAGATGGAGCCTCGCTACTACTTGTCACCTCGGCGAGGCATTAAGTTAATAGAGAATCCGGATTCAATAAAGCATTGGAAGCAGAAGTTTTTTCTGCTAAGGGGGCCTTCGACGTTGGACTTCCCGACTCGGTGGAAAAACGAAGTGTCGAAGTTCGCAAAGGTCGACCCGGTGTTGACTGCTGCCGAGGAGGAGGTAGCGGAGAAGCTGATCACTCTCCCTACTTTGAATTGGAGGGAGATGACCGAGGAGGTGCTACACGGGTCGGGCCTTAGTCCGATCGACCCGAGTATGCTCCTGACATCTCAGAAGAAATTTTTTCCAACTCTTTGTCTATTCTTCTAACTTCTTCTTTTGTTGTTTTGAATAGAGGCACCGAAGATGGACTTATGGGAATGCTGAACGAGCGAGGCAAGGTCGCCGACGGCAGGAAGAGAAAAAGGCAGAGCACGGGCCCTACGTCCGGCCGACCTACGAAGGCTCCCTCCGCAGTCGCCGACCCTGCCCTTGCACCTCAGGCTCCCTCGTCGGTGGTCGCTGCCCTTCCCGGCCCGTCTGCTCCTGCTCCGTCCACCCCGGCCAGTGAGTCCTTCTCCGTCTCGGCGGCACTGGCGCTCAAGGCCCCGCCTCTGACTTCTCAGGCCGAGCAGATACTGACCAAAGCGCACAAGAAGCTGTTCGTCCCGGACTGGCGGGTTAAGAACCACGAGGGCTTCCTCGGCGACTCGTAGATGTGCATGCAGGCCGTGAAGTATCTCGCGACCCCAAAGGACCGAGCTGCTTTGAAGGCGGGGACGACCGGCGACGACACCTTCGAGATCGCCCGGTCGCTTATGTCGGCAAGTCTTGATTTTCAAAAAATTTCTTAAGTCCGCAGCTCGGCTCTAACTCATTTTTACCGCAGACCACTTGTCACTTCGGCCACCTCATCCATGAATTCGCCGAGCAGGAGAAGGAACTGAAGGCCGCCTGTGACAAGGACAGGGCAGAAAGGGCGAGGGCGGTGAAGCAGCTCGAGGCAGAGCAGCGTCGCTCGGAGGGTTTGGAGGTTCGGGTGGCCGACCTTGAAACGGCCTTGGAGCGGGCGAAGGAGCAGCTCGCCGCGGAGGTTGCCAAAGTGGCCAAGGCTGCCAAGGAGTTGGCCGCATCGGCGAAGGCGTGGGAGGCGACGAAGGCGGAACGGGCCGCAGCGATGGAGGAGGCGAGGAAGGAGGTCGAAGCCGAGGCGAAGGAGCACATGGCCAAGAACATGGAGCTGTCCTACGCGAGAGCGCTCGACCATGTTGAGGCTCGAGACCCCGGCTTCGAGAGAGTGGGATACCGCTTGTGGCCTGGTAGTCCGGTAGAGGGCGAATAGGAGGAAGGGGAAGAGGAGGGCGAGCAGCGGGACGAGGAAGTGCCTGCCGACCCCGAGACTGTGGTGGTCGACCCCCAAGCCGGGGCGACGGGGGGCGAGGGACCATCTGGCGAGGCGCCTGTGACCGAGCTGCCGCCCCAGGTGGAACCATGATCTCCTCGTCTCTTGTAAAAAAACCCTCTTCTTTTTTTTTCCTTTTTTGTAACGTCTTATAGCGGACTGACCACCACTCTTTTGACATGAATGAAAGGCTTTGTTTCTTCTCGATTTTTCTCGGGTAAGTTTTTCCTGAATTTGTCTAAGTGTTTGCCTCGGAATTCGTCTTTCAATGTAACGCTTTGGTCTTTCAGATCGTCAAGCTTGGTTCGGACACTGCGGCAGCTCGGCGGCGTGCGGAATTATTTAAGCAGTCTTGCGAAGCTCGCCTCGAGGGCGAGATCGAGTTGACCCGGAGAGTGCTGTTCAACGTGGAGAAGAAGAATAGCGAGTTACTGGCTGAGGTACACCACTAGAGGATAGCCGAGGAAGAACTCTCGGTGAAGGAGGACGAGCTATCCTCGGCATGGGCCGAGCACGACGAGCTTGCTTTGAAGGTCGAGCAGCTGAGGCGGGTTACAGTCGACAAGAGCATCGAAGTGACCAACCTTCGTCACATCATAGCCGATAGTGCTGGCGACCCCGGCTCGGCAATACTCCCTCGGTTCAAGATATCGGTGAAAGACGACACTTTGAAGGATAGGATCGTCAAACTCGAGGAGGAAGTCGCTCGTCTTAACCTCAGCCTGTGAGGATTGACGTCCGCAGCACTTCGTGTACCCGCGAGGAGAGTGAGCGAGGGATTTCTTTTTACGAGCTCGCGACTCGTCCACCTGTCATTAGGCGGAGTGCGGCCGATGCTCAAAGTGGCGTAGCTGTTTCATCCAGCGGTGCCTCGGTCGGAGCCACAGTTAGAGTCAGTAGCGAAGAGGCGTCTCGGTTCGTCGGCCTAGAGACACTGTATGTAACGAAGAGGATGGGTTGCTACTCGTTTGTTTCCCACAGACGGCGCCAATCTGTTATCGCTGAATCTGGTGTGGGGATAAACAGACAGTATTTGTGGATTCTTAGGAAAACTGAATAGCAAACCTGAAACCTGTTCCGCCGGAGTTTGACCGTTGACTCCCGCCGTTCACCTGCAAGAAGTGCGAGACACCGGGGTTGATCCCGGTGACGCACCCTCCGACGCTCAAGTCAGTAATCAAGTTATGAGAGAGCGTAAATTGGCAAAAAAAGATTGATTACCTCTTAATAGTGGTGGATGGGGGGTATTTATAGTCGCCTTAAGGGATCAGATTAGGAATGTAATCCCCGTGATCAGATAAGGAATGTAATCCCTGTGATCAGATCGGGAATGTAATCCCTAATTCCCAGTGAAAAGATAGATGTGAATCAGGGCCGTTGATTAGTATTAATCAGAAACCCTAATTCTATCCTGCTGGACCGGGTTCATTGCGGGTTGAAATCCGCACACAGTTGAGATGGATCCGTTCGCGGATTATTGGGTCTTTGGGGAGGAGATCCAATACCCATTCCAGACCCGTTTGTAGGTGAAATTACCATTTTACCCCTGGGCATTAAGATTCGCGCCTGATTTGGATGGTTCCGATTTAACCCAATTTTTAGCCATATCACTCGGCAATATGCAGAAACGAATAATTCTCCCAGTTAGCCAAAATCAATGGACCACCCATAAGAATCGGGTAAAACTGTGAAATTTATTAAAATTGGTCAAAATCACTAGATTATATAAAGTTGGCAAAACACTAAACTAGAGAATTTCACCAATTCGGCTTGTTAGTGGATTAAAACCCAATAACGTCGGACAAAATGGTGAAAATTTTGGGAGTTTCTCGAAATCTACCCAAATCAATGTACTAACCCACTAAAGCCGAAAGCTGGCCAAAATGTTGAAATTCGTACAGTCCACCCACTAAATAGTATTTTGAGAAATTTTACTATCACTATTTTATTCAAAATTTATAGATTATTTCTTTTTTTGGCTGATTCCAAGAAATTTTGAAAATCACCTTTCAGCCAACTTTTATTGGATAATCCATTGTTTTCAGCTAACTTCACGAATTATAATTTCCATATTTTTAGCCAACAATTTTGAATTCTAGTCCACTATTTTTGTCCATATCAAAAAAATGCTATGTTTTACACATTTTGGCCATTTTTTATGAGCTATACCGTGTTTGGCTGATTTCAAGAAAAACCAGAATTTCACCTTTTGACCGACTTTTATGGTTGTTGCTCCACTAGTTTTGGCTACTTTCGAGAAATTTTGAACTTCACATTTCTAGATAATTTTTATTGGTTTATAGTGGTTCATTTTTGGCAAACATCAAGAAATTCAGAATTTCACCTTTTCTAACAAATCTTTTGTGTTTCAGTCCAATGTTATTTGTTGATTTAGGAAAATTATGAATTTCACCATTTTCCACCAACTTTGGTAGGTTATAATCCACTTTTTTTGCCGAATTCAAGAAATTCTAAATTTCACTATTTTAGCCAACTCTTGTGAATTCATCTACCGTTTTTGGTCGATTTTAAAAAATTATAAACTTTATTAGTTTAGCCTCCTTTTTTAGCTTATAAGTCCACCAATTTTGGCCGACTTTGAGATGTTTGGAATATCACTATTTGCTAGTTTTGTGGCAATAAGTCCATGTTTTTGTATGATTTGGAGAAAATCAAAATTTCACTTTTTAGCCAACTTTTGTGTGCTATAATATGCTTTTTCGCTTATTTCTAGAAATTCTGAATTTCACTGATTTAGTCAATTTTGAGAATTCATGTCTACGTTTTGCCGATTTTGTAAAATTTGGCATTTTAGTCTTCAAGCCTCTCATTTGTGGGCTAATCCACTGCCTCTAGTCGATTTTCGAGAAATATTGAATTTACTATTTTTGTCAACTTTTGTTAGTTTACCGTTTTAGCCGATTTCATGAAATTTGAAAATTCATCACTATTTCCAGTTATTATGGGCTGCGATCACCATTTTTTTCTAACTTCAAAAAAAAATTTGCGCTTTTGGCCAACGATTGTAGGCAGCAATGGTATCATAGCGGGTCGGGTTCTTCACTACCCGGACCCGAACCCGTGAGGACCGGATCCAGTTCCGGGCGGGTACTATTAAAAAATTTATACCCGTTCGGGTAGGAGCGGGAGCGTGAGCAGCAAGCAAAAGAAGAGAGCGGAGAATTTAAAATAGTGGAGAGAATAAGAAGGCACGAGTTTTGAGTTTGGAAAAGGAGGATTTAGAATTGATGGAGGGAAGGGAGGGTAGGATATTTATTTTTGTTTATTTTTTGGGTTTTATTAACGGGTTTGGGTCCGAGTCGGGTCTATTTTTAGCGGACGCGGACGAAAAGTACAACAGTTCATGTTTTAGGATCCTTAGCCGGACCCATATAGACCGGATCGATTCCGGTCCAATGTTGGGTCCGAGTCGGGTCCGGGTATCGGGAATCGGGTATTTATACCAGTGCTAATTATAGGCTATAGTCCACCGTTTTTCTTGATTTCATGAATTCACCAATTCTTGCGTACTAGCCCCAACCCTTCTTTGCCAAATTTCGATAAATTCTGAATTTCATTACTTTAGACTAGTCCATTTTTTGCCAATTTCGATAAATTATAGATTTCACTATTTTTTGCCAATTTTTATAGGTTAGAGTGCTCTTGGCATCTCATCTAAATTATCACTTTAGAATCAATAGTTAATCGGTTGCTACCCAAAACATACTTGTTGTCTTGGACATAGTTTCCATCAAAAATTGGCGTAGCTTTTTCAAATCCTTTGAATTAGACTATTAAGTGTGCTCCATTTTGGGTTATAGTGTGCTTCATTTTTGGCAAACATCAAGAAATTCATAATTTCACCTTTTCTAACAATTTTTGTGTGTTTTGGTCCAATGTTATTTGTCGATATAGGCAACTAATGTAGGCTGCAGCACATAATCCTTGGTACAATGGGTTTTATGGGTCAAGTAGGGAAACAAACCGATATAAATTTATACAAGTTGAAGTGCAATGGACAGGCAAGCATCTCAACAACAATGATAGGAAAGTTCATGACATCTTAAAATCTATATCAGAAACATAGATGTGTCCTACCAACAACTAAATTAAGGTTGGAAACATAGAAAGAGTTATAGAGTTGGGGGAGAATGGATAGGGAAATATGGGCTCCTGCCTCCGCATTAGACAAAAAAGGATCCCACTAGATAGAAACCGATGAGATGTACTGAGCCCCAACTAAAACTGCTACATAGAAACTGACTAGGTGAGAAGTTCATAGCTCAACTTATAAATTACACTGGCAATATTTGGAAAGGGTTTAAATTTGGATCACTTCACATTGCTCAGAACACATGAGCTGACCAATTTCCAACTTCTTTCTTTGGCCTTAGCCACCCACATGGTGAGGGAGGGGAGAGATTTCCAACATTTCAATTAATTCCACTTCAAGTTCGAATTGAAATTGCGTCCACCACTTAGAAGTTGGAGGATATGCCACTGCACCAACTTCTAAGGAGACCACAGTATTAACTCCAGTCAGGTAAAAGTGACATTGATATGGGTGTGCATTCAAAGAATTGGGTTTCCTATTAGTTGAAATCAATTAAATCCTGCCTACAGAAGCATATCAATTTATTATATGAGTGCATGTAAAATTGCAATCATGAGTGCATGTAGAAACAACTCTTGAAAGATTGAAAGATCCTAAAATATTTATTAAAAGAATTAGTTAGACCAGCTGTACAGGATCATGGAAACTTGTGCCATCCTAAGAGCAAAGCAGCCAAAGCTTGCTTAATGATGCAGGGTACCAAGGTTACGGCAAGATTAAGACTTCTAAATGGTACATAAAACAATGTATTTTCTCCTAACTCCTAAGATTTGAAGCCTTAGCAAAGGAAAAAAGATGTGAAAAAAATTGAAACCTATAAGAAAAAAAGGTTTCTGTTTAGTGTGAAACATGAAAAAAAAAAAAAAAAGATCTTACTGTACTGGCCCTTCAAATGAGGATGTTGACCACGAATGAGTTCTGTTACCATCTCTAGATGAGGATTCTTTTCCTCAAATGCTGGCAAATGTGACTCCATAAATGCCCTGCCATTTCACAAATACAGTAAAATAATTTGCAACTAAAAGAACATTCACTTTTTTTTTCTTTTTTCTGAAGACTTTGATTATTAAATAATTAAATGGCAAGGAAATGCCATATTTGCTTCCGACAGCATCTGCAAATTCTTCAGTTCAGGTTCTGTTACAGCTATACAACTAGCTATTCTAAACGTCTACTCACAATCTTTTCATATAGACCTCTGACTGAAATATAATATATAAATGTGTTAACAGCAATTACTATTCCCACAAAAAACCTGCTGATTTTTTTTTCTATTGCAATATGCCAATATCTAATAGGATGTGATACCCTGAGGTAGCCTTGAGAACTGCCGATTGGATACTTGGATTTAACCGAACGAGTACAATGATCAGGAATGAGATTTATAAACAGAAATGATTGTAAAATGTAATGGGGTCAGGTGTCATAATTGAGAAGAATGCATGTTTATAAACTTTGGGAAGAAAATCAACATACCAGTTTAGAGAGTTCACATGCATTTTCTAATAAATCACTAATAAGTAAATAGTTGAGGCAGCAGTCTAATTAAAAACTTTTAACAAAATAAAAACTGTTACGGCTCTAATTTGATTACAGGAAACCATTAACGAAAGAACATGGCCAAATTTATGCAGATGACAGTGTTAGAAAGCCTAAGCCAATCCATCCAGTAATTGAGAAACCACCCAATGTTGCCAACATAGTAATAAGACTTCAGTCCGCGTGCCTCTACACTAAGACCAAACAAAGATATTTATTATAACAATATACCCAATAATAGTTTTGCACATTGAGCATTTTTAACGAAAGGGCATTGGCACTAAAACTCGACTTTGATGGGCTCCTCCATGGCTCACATAATATATTTCGGCAGCAATTTAGTAATGTTAACCTCATTTTGTCACAAGGTAGCATCCGATATACTCAACTTGTAGAAACTAGGTATTACCCACATCCAATTATAAGTTTTCTCTTGTAACTTTGAAAAAAACTACTACTAAAATTTACCATATCCTATTCCAAATTTCCAACTACAATAGAAGTGCTTGTGCTTTATATGCTAACTAGGTTTGCCCGTTGACACGTGCCTACGGCGCGTCTTCGGAACGGTGCACCTTATTTGATCATATAAAATAATTTTGGAATTCTAGCAAATTACCCACATCCAATTGGCGTTCTAGCAAATTAATTTTCGGAACGGGTCACGAGAGGAATATAACATTCCATAGGGTTGGGCAACTCCCTCAAATATAAATGAACTGATTGGTGGTACCTTTGCTGCTGCGATCTGTACTGCATGCCCAGCGCTTCCACTTCAAAACTCGACGCTGCAACGACCATGATAACAAAAGCACAAATAAGACAACCAATCGACCCTCTAATCTGTACACTTAACTGCTGCCCCATCATGGTCCATACCAATATAGCCATCGAATTTGCATTTAAATTTTAAACCACCCCCTCAACGCAAGGGTTGAAAATTTTGGTTTTTTTTCTCAAAATAGGTCTCTTTTTCAAACTAATTTATAAAATAGATTTATTTTTAAACTTAATTCAAAGATAAGTTTGTCCTCATAAGCAACAATACCGAACTGCGTCATCTTCGACTTCAAGGCCACAGTTGTGAACTGCGGCCTAAGTACATACCATAATAGACTCTCAAGACTTTATTTAAAATTTCACAAGTTCAAGGTAGTTCAAATGAGATTTCACTGAGGCTGCAGTTGGGTACTGTGGCCTCGATAGTACTTAAGCTGCAGTTCACAACTGCGACCTCAGTTATATCATCGATGGGGTCCAGTTATTAAAACATTCCTACCCCATATTGAATAACTTCACTTCTTCTCCCAACATTTCTCCCCAACCGCGGCTACGGCAACACCTGCGAAACTCAAATCCCTACAACCCTTGTCACTCTCCTCCTACTCTCTAAAATCTGTCCCAAATTCAACTCTCAACTTCACTACATCTTCCTCTCTCCATCCCCATTGAAATTGGGTACTCACCAAACCCGAAATTTTCGTTTCGAACAAATTCGCCCAATTCTTGCCACCCACCTTCAATCCGACAACAATCTCAGAAGCTTAGCCTCTCCTTCATCAGCCTTCAAAATCGTTTTCGCCACCAACGCAGGTTATTGAAGGTATGTCTTGGAATGGTTAGCATGTTTTGTTTCTTGATAATTGCTGTAATTTCTTTGTGTTGTTTGCGGTGAATATTCTGAATTGTTAGTAACTTCGTACACCTTCTCTACTATTTCATGCTTTGTAATATTACGGGGAGCCCAAACTACTTCCGGTTCGACATCACTATAACAAGTTCCTAACTTTGGGTCTCGAATTAATTCTCCCCCATAATATAACCAAATATGAATTTTGTAATCCATACATATACGTAATTGGACAAATGTGCAAGTAATTATCTCAACAAAAACATAAGACCCATAATACTTTTTTAAGGTTGTATGAATACCTTCAAAAAACTCCCGGTGTTTGAGAGCGGAGATGACGACACAGATGATGTCAGAGAATACGAACACGGTGCTAATCGTCGGGGGTGTTGTCGGCTTGAATGTGGGTGGTGGGATTTGGAGAATTTGGTGACGAATAGGGAAATTAGGGTTTGGGGATTTGGGGATTGAAGGTTGATGGGGAGAGAAAGATGAGGTGAAGTTGATTCATTAACTAGGAAGAGATTTTATGGAGTGAGAGGAGCTAGATTATTTTTGAACAATTTGTGTTTCAGAATTAGGGAATATTTGAAGATGAAGATGAAGTGAAGTGAATGGGAGAATATGGGTTTAAGAACCGGACCCCATCGATATATAACTGAGGCCGCAATTGTGAACTACGGCCTACGTATTATCGAGGACGCAGTTCCCAACTGCGGCCTCAGTTATATCACCCTTGAACTCACTTGGACTTGAGAAATTTTAAACCAAGTCTTGGGAGTCTAGAGTTATAGTTATGTACTTATGTCGTAGTTCACAACTGTGGCCTTGAAGTCGAAAGCAGTCGGTACTGCTGTAACACCCCAAATTACATTTACATGTAATTTGTAGTACAACAAGATTTTTTACTTCAATTCGTACAATTTTATAAGGAAATAAAAACTTTTATTTTATTACACAACAATGTTTATTATAGAGTTACACAGTGGAATAAAATACAACAAGCAGTACAACTCTAATATCAGCAGCTTAAATCATGAATATAATCTTGATCATCAATCATTTTTAAGTCCTTGCCAATCCAATCAAACCCTACACTGAAAATCTGTGGGCACGTCAGTTGCTTACAACCGACGCAATATTACAAACAGCTCTTTATGTTGTATTATAATGAATTCTCTTACTTTAACAATCACAAACTTCAATGCATATAAAAGTGTAAAGAGTAACTATCCTAAACATTCCAGTGTATGATATGACTTAATGCCTAATGCAGATGTTATACTATAATGACACTAATGCATACTTGTTCGGATTCTGTGCATCACATACTACATAGGTCCGATGGCAAGAACCTACGTACGCCACATTAAAGGGTTTCATCCCTCGCCATGATAACTACCCAGTAATAAAGCAAAGTTTAGACATTCCATGAGTACAAATTCCAGTCCCGGAGATCCACCACCCGACTATGTAGTGTCCTCGGCGTGCGAACATCCCGCAAGTGTCCTTCTAGCCCCAGTATACGCATATACACTGGAGTACGGCCTACTATCCGCCAGACTAATCATGATCTCGGAAACCACCGCCCGATCAATCATAATCTCAGATTTAATTAAGGCTCGCCTCCATCGCAAGCAACCATAGCCCCAGAATCCACCGCCCGACTAGGTCTGTAATTTCGGAATCCCCCGCTCGACTATACAGAAGCCCTCCACTCACGTTTGCCCAAGTTTACTACATCTTCACTTAGTGCCTAATTCTTAAGTTTAAACATAAATAAATTATACTACCTAGAGCTAGTTTACCCTCCTACCGGTCTTACACAAAAATACCGAGAATGACAGCCCATATTGGCCACTACTCAAAAATCAGTTATTCAATTCCATTACTTTTGCCGGTACCTGTGTATCACTAATCCTCTAGAATCAACATCTTTCCATGTTCAATAACTTGGGGTACTCATACCCTTATAACTCATGTTCATGCATTCATATTTTATTCAAATTCTCATTATTCTTATTTATTCATCAATAAGTACAATCTCAACCTATTCATTTTCACAATACAATTTTCATATTCATCAAAACCTTCTCAATACAAGTTAATTAAGATTAAACCTAATCTCTTAAAATTCATCATTGAAAACTCATCTCATTATTTTCCTTTGATTTATTTTAAACCAATTCCTAACATCATTAACCATATGTATATGTTTCTTGAGTTCACATCTCATCTAAGAATGAATGTGATCTTTATTTTACCAAAATATAACTTAAAACAGGGAGAATATATTTTCAGTCACCTCGTTTAAGTATCATTTGCAAAACAGTAAATTAAAAGTCAGATTCAGTATTTCATGATATTTGTAAAATTAATAGAAAATCATATTCTTCACGAAACTTTGCGTTATTTATATGAAAATGAAGGTGTACAAGTCTACTATAATTTTTTAGTTATAAGTTGCATCAAAATATTGTATCTATAACCCTGAATTCTTCAATATATACAGTAGGGTCGAAATAATGAAATACTGCCACTGTACAGTCTTGTAAATTTCATATAAAATTCACTTCTTTGTGAAAATTAGATTTCTTAGACTTTTCAGAAAGGTTAAGGAGTTTGCTACAACTTCTTAGTTCAGACTTTTCTCAAATTATTTAATTTACAATGCTGAATTAATCAAAAACCGAAATATATATATACAGATTTCCAGCAACCAGCCAACTACTAACCAGTTCTGAGTTTAGATTTTATTAAAATAGTAAACGACCTCCAAATCTTATGAAATTTTAAAGGAATATTTCTGACACATACAAGATGCTCTCAAAAAAGTTTTAGTTCTATATTCTAACTATTTTATTAAATAAATTTTTCTGATGGGCAAACAAAACTCAAAACAGTAACTTTTCTTGGCATGAATTAGTAACTTTGTGTACAAATCTATATCCATATCATTTAATCTAATCATGTTGTACTACCATGCAATCAAACAACATCATTTCAACTTATTTACATGACAATATTAGCATGCATTGTCATTCTAAGTATCATCATTACAATATAACCACTACTCATATGTATAAACAATTTTAAATATCAATTTCCCTACACATGCAATATATTTTACTTTAGAAAGCAAGAAAGAACACTCACCTCAATGAAGATTCTAATGTAGAAGAAAACTCCTAGAAATTGTTCCTAGCTCCAAGAATGGGACTCTCTTCTCCTCCCGGCAAGCCTTCCTTCCTCCAAGCAAGAACTCAAAATAACTCTTTTTTTTGTGTCTTTTTTTAATCTTTTTAATCTTTTGTTTCTTTTCTTTTGATTCTTAGTGCATTTGATCATGAATTAAGAGGAGTTATTTATAGGGCTAAATGGGTAAATGAAGAGACTCCCATTACCCAAAATAAATACCCATTATCAAGAGTAAATACCAACACAACATTTACTACACAAACCCCCAACTCTTCTCCTTCTTATGCATGGCAAAAACCCTTTGAATTTCTCACTGTTATTTATTTGATTGTACATGTTGTTACATGACAAGTGTAAGAAAAATGTTCATTAAAATGTAGATTAACTAATGAGCTTCTTCTTTTAAATAATTTTCTAATGGGCTTTAAGATGGACTTTAGGCCCATGAGTTTTTAATTAGAAAATAAATAATACAATTTGTGACAAATAAAATGAGAATAAAAATGTGCTTGTCATCTTAGAAAATTTTATAAGTAAAAATGCACATAAAATTTTACGTGCGATACACGTGCTAAATATTAAAAATTAATTTGAGAGCACGAAAATTAGTCAAAATACAAAACATGAATATTTAATAATGTTACAGATATTTTACGTAACGAAAAATATACGTAATCGACATGTGTATTGAAAACACGTGCAATATACGTAAAAACAGAAGGATTAAAATAAATGTTTGAGTTGGTTAAAGATGAGATTGAAATGAGTTTTGAGAAAACGAAAAATATATAAATAATCCGAATATGACATTTATATAAAATTAATCAGAATATGACATTTATATATACTAGGTTTGCCCGTTGACACGTGCCTACGGCACGTCTTCGGAATGATGCACCTTGTTTGATCATATAAAATAGTTTTTGTGGACCAGCAAATTAATTGAAGTAGCAAACATAGAGCAAAAACATATTATATGATTTTTTTGAATTATTTTTTAATTTTTTAATTTTTTAGTTTTTAAATTTTTTAAGTTTTTTTTCTTTCTTAATTTTTAATTTTTAATTTTCTTAATTTTTTGAATAGAAGAGTGAGGGAGAGAGACAGAGAAAAAAAATAATTAAATAAATATAGGGGTTGTTTTGGGTAGGGAATTTGAATTTGAGTTTTGGGGGTAAAATATGTTTTGTGAGATTAGATCTAGGCCTTTGAATTTTGGGGGATTGAAGGAGAGCCACTTGATAGCTTTCTTTGTGTTTTATTATATATATACTAGATTTACCCGTGGACGTGCCTACGGCATGTCTTCGGAACGATAAAACACACGAAAAGCTCTGTAAACAGTAAACAACAATTATGTAGTTCAATTTTGAATAGTATGACAATAATTGGTTGTAAATAAAAGTCCATGTTTCTATTAGTATATGTTGAAAAATAATTATAAATGAGGATGTAAAATCCAACTTCTTAGAATTTTAAGGGTGGAAAATGATGAAATTTAACTGTTGAAGAGATATTTGCTATTTTCAATATAACATGTGCAATAAAAAAATCATAAAAATTCTAAAAATTTTACAAATCTGAAATCTTAAAATCTAAATTTCTAAGTAGGTTAAGAAAGAATTGGAGAGAGAGAGGGAGAGAGAAAGAGAGAAATATGAAAAAGTGAGGAGGGAAGAGAGAGATAGTAATAAAGAATGATTTTTTTTGTTTTGAGGGAAAAATTTAATTTTGGAGTTTGAAATTGTGGGCAGGAAAATATGTTTTGTGAGAATCAATCTGACCCATTGATTTTAGGGGAGATTGAATGAGAGCCACTTGATAACTTTCTTTGTAATTTATTATATATATATATATATATATATATATATATATATATATATATATATATTATTTATTATTATAAATAAAAGCAAGAATATAAAAAAAAAATCTGTGAGGAGGTGATCGTAGCCATTGATATATTGTATTGTCTAGGGATGCTTTCGGATCGGATACGGATCGGATATTGGCTATACCAACATCCGTATCCGCATTCCAAATACGGTTTCGGATACGGATACAGATATGACTCGGAAAATAAAAATCATATCCGTATCCGCAAATTTAGGATACGAATGCGGATCGGATACGTTCTACCGGATAACGGATGCGAATTCGGATATCAAACATAAAGCTTTTGCTGTAATTTATTTCTTTAACTAGTTCTTAGATATGTATATCACTGAATTACGGGTATCAATTTACATATCTAATCTTTTCTTAGCTACTATGATTAATCTTTTAACATAAACTAGTTTCTATATATACCATCCGATACTATAGATTGCAAACTTATCTTTTCAATTACCATAATCTAGTTAAATTGTGCAGTCTCATCATGCTCCTTGCATTACAAATAAAAAAAATTAGTTTACCACAACTACAAGAATAACATCATTACCGGTTCCTCGGACCCGTCTTTTTTATCTCAGTCAGGTGGACTCCTCTAATATACAATAATTAGGCATAAAAAGATAAATAACAAGACAAAGAAAAATAAGTTACTTTATAAATGGAGCTTACCTGTTTTGCATAAGCCACTGCGAACTAAACTTTATATAGACAATGCCTATAAAACTTCACACTAAGCTCATTAATATCCTAAAAAGTAAATAGATAGTTATGAGAACATCATAATAACAATAGTTACTAAAGTAAATTTGGAATAGAAGCATTACCAATATTATTGTTAAATCACTCATATATGCAAAAAACAAAGCTGCTAGCCTACTATACTTCCACTCACAGATATTTCATATGTATGTTATAAAACAACATAGAACTCCTCAATCCCATTCAATACAACCAATTTAATCAACATGAATATTTAATCAACCAATTTAACCAATTTAATCAACCAATTTAACCAATCAATTGCAAAAGTAACACCTGAACAATATATTGTGGACAAATCAATTGCAAAAGCATAACTGTTAATGTAATTAAGAGGCATACACATAGGTCAAGTAGTATACAAACTATGGCATCCAGTTGGCTGTCATTTTCATTAAATTTGTGCATGTTTGTGATTACAAGTTATATTATATTATAGCCATGTCTGTGTGTCCTACTTACATATTCTGCGTGTCTCATTCTCATACCCATACCTGTATCCATGCTTCATGGCTTCCTAGTCTTACCCATTTTTTTTCTTCTATGGAATGAAACAATAAAAACAAGACCCTAAAAAGTTTAGTCTAACAATGTCAATTCTTAAAAAAACAAAGTAATGCCCATTGATGGACATAATGCTCGAACTCCTAAAATGGATGGTCCATTTACTTTCATGGCAACAATGATTTGTGAATTAAAGGTAATATTTCAAACGTACTCTGATAGTATGACTCTTTGAATCATACAAGTTGAAAAAATGTGATGGAATACACTGATTACATTGTTTAAATCAAAATTGTTGTCTGAAGAGATTATTTAGTACACTGCATGATATACCCAGTTGAAAAAAATACTACTCTATTGATTTTCTGCAGGTTGAAAGGTTGCTTGGTGAAAGGAATTTGATACCAAAACTTAAAACTAAAAAGTTAAAAGAAAAGAATGATGATGAGCTCATTGGGATAGTAAATATGAAAACTACAACAAAAGAAATCTTTAAAAACCTGTTGAGCAACACTAATGAATCAATCAATCACTCATCAATAGAAATTCTAGCTGTATTGTGAACAGAAGTAGAGTTGACTCTTGGTGTTCCACGACTCTCTCCCCGTCTCTTGTGCGCTCAGATCCAGCTCACCAGCTGATCCAATCCTCCCCCTTTCTTCATTAAAGTTGCTCCTCTCCCCTTCCTCTACAAACCCTTTTCGACTCGCCCGTTTCTCTCTCGCTTTTAGACTTTCACTTCGGCCCCCCATTTTTGGTGGTTCTGTTCAGCTGTCGCCGGTTCAAGCTTTCTCAGGCAGTTTCTCTTGCGGACTATCTTCCGGCCGGCTGCTCCTCCGTCGGTCCTGCGCCCTTTTGTCCGCTCTGGGCGTGTAGTAGCGTCCGCTTTCCTTCCCTCCAGTGTCTACTGCAGCGAAGCCGCTTGGAATTCTTCAGCGTAAGTCTTGGGTCCCTTTTCACGGAGCTACTCAGAGCAGTTTTGGTGGTGTTGTCTTCTTCGATTTTGTCAGTGTTTTCTTTCGCCCCAGCACTGTAAGTTCTTTTTCATCTATTTTTCGTTTGTAAGTTCTGTGCGGTGGTTGGTTCTGATTATCTCTGGTGTGAACGAGGGTTCTGTTATTCTCCGACGTTTATTTTCCTATCTGTTGGAGCTCTGTCTCCGCACTGTATTATTCTGGCCAGCTCTGTGGTGAGAGAGGGTTCAGATTGTTCCGGTGGTTTTATTACCCCCTGTTGGAGCTTCGTCTCCGTATTATTACACTAGTCATCCTGTTCCACTCGGTGGACTTTTTTATAAGCTCGCTCTCTGTAGCTTTCACTTCTTCCCTTCCATCTACTTCATTCTCTCTTCGCCCTCTGTCATGAGGCACTGATCTTCTGTTGGTGCTTGGTTCCGCCCCGAGTCATCCCCTTTCTCAGCGATAATTCTCCATTTGTGGGCCTCATCTAAGGTGGCCCATGCAACTTTTTTGGGTCGAACTGGTGAAGAAAAAGAATAAAGCTGTTAACTCTTTTAATTGCTATGGGCCACTCCTCAGTAGTGGGCCTCAGGCCTCAGGTTCGGTTACAGCCGTTCTTGAGAAGCATCCTAGATGCTCTACATCATCTATCTCCCGCCCTCTCTCCTCCCCTATTCTATCTCCTCCTCCTTTTCTTCACTCTAACTCTCACCGGCTACTGCCTACCTGCTTCTGGTGCCTTCAGCAAGGCCACTTAAAGCTCGACTGCGTTAACAAGATGAAATGCCTTTTTTGCCTTAAGTCAGGGCATGCTAAGCATCGTTGTTATGCTCTCCAAAAAATTTTGGGTCTCCCAATGGGAGCTCCCATTTCTGATCAGGTGTTAACGGCGGTTGATCTTCCCTCCCTTCATAGCAAGTTGGCCGCTTCCAAATCTTCAATGCCCAGGAAGCAGCCCTCGTCTTCTGGGTCCCCTCTTCTTCCTACTCCTTCCCCGGAGTGCCGTATCCCCGGTAGCTCCCTTCCCTCTCCTCCTTCCCCTTCTGTCTCCGCTAAACGTCAGGCTAAGTCTTCCGTCACTCAGGTGTTCCTCTCGAAATTTGAGCTTACGGAGCGTTTGAAGTATTTTGGCACCTATGGAGCCATCTCTTTCATTGGGGGTACTGTGCCTTTCTTCACCTTGAACTCCTTTCTCAGCAATTACTGTAATACCCCAATTTTCATTTGTGAAAATTATCATTATTATTTTTTTGCACGTATTGTGCACGTGCAATTTTTGTAGTATAAAATATTATAATTATTTCACTATGGATAGTGTGTGTGTGTGTGTGTGTGTGTGTGTGTGTGTGTGTGTGTGTGTGTGTGTGTGTGTGTGTTCTCTAATTGTTTTTATAAAGGCCAATTTCTCCAAATAAACATAAGCCTTTCTTTTTAGCCCAAATCTAATTTATTTTTTTGTAAACTATTATTTGGCCCATTAATTAAAGCCCATGAGCTATTTTCTTTTTATTACAACTTGTAATGTAGAATATCTTTATAAGATTATTTTTATAAAAAATAAAATGTACAACTTTTTATAATGGAGAACTAGTGAATGCACGTGCATTGCACGTACACGTGTAAGAAGCACACTTGTAGGCCGGTTTTGGATTGGAGGGGAAAAAGAAAAAAATAGTTGAATTATGGGTGGTAGTTGTTTGATCATGGTTGGTTACTACAACTTCCCATTGAATCCTTGCCTTTTATTTTTAACTCCTAGATTGATCCTAGCCCTTCGTTTGTTCCAAATTTTAGTATAAATACCCCCCCCCCCTAGCCTAGTTATTTTTGTACTCTTCATTTCTCCAAAACCTACAGTAGAAAATACAATTGTTAGTAGTGTAGTAAGCGAGATAAAAAGATTGAGAGTTGTGTGTGAGTGTGCTTGCACCAAAGGAAGGCCGGCATCATCACCTAGGAGCTCTCGGGTTTGCATCTTTTGAGGCTCGGTTGTGCGCATCAAGGAGGAGGAGGAGGAACGCTCTTTTGGCAGACTCTTTTGTTTAGGAGGTGTTGCAATTTTATTCTCTCCAAATAAGGTGGGTTATTTTTCATGTTTCTAATTAGTTAGCATGCTAAGATTGATTGAA
Source organism: Hemerocallis citrina (assembly GCA_017893485.1). Classification (NCBI taxonomy): domain Eukaryota; kingdom Viridiplantae; phylum Streptophyta; class Magnoliopsida; order Asparagales; family Asphodelaceae; genus Hemerocallis; species Hemerocallis citrina. Next base: position 101,538,191 of record CM030361.1, on the reverse strand, counting down.
ATGATAATGCATGAAAGAGATTAATAAGAGTACATTTAATTGAAAAAATGGCTTATTAGTTGATTGAAATGTTGCTAAATAGATTGTATGTTATTCCATCATCAAACTTAAGTTGTGTGTGAATTGTTTATAGCTATGGAATGCTTGAATTAAAATTCCTTATTAGCATCAAAACTAAATGCAAATGCTAGTAGATGAAATTGTTGCTTTATGTGATTAGATGGAATTTTGTGATAATGTTTATAATAAATAACTTAAAATATATTTTTGGGTTTGGAAAAAGGGAATATAAACAGGGAATTGATATAGAAAATATTAATGTTAAATTGTATAAGAAATGTCGAAATGAGATGTGGTAGTAGTAGTATACAATTTAAACTAATTGTATGAAAAATATGTGTTTAATTACTGGAAAAATTATTTTAAAATTACTGGAATATCGAATATTGTTTGAATCATTATTCTGGAGATTTACAGGAAATTTAGTAAAAGCAAAACCAAAATGAGAGCTTTTGAAACATCAAAATGTCCTATTAAACAGATAATTGATTTAATTAAAATACAAGTTGTATTCAGACAACTCGAGCCTATAGCTCAAGTGGTCGGGAGGCTCTCTAATGATACAGTGCGTGCGGCATGTGTCCCACGGATCGCTGGTTCGATACTTGAGAACACCATCTTTTTGTGTGCGTTTAAAAAATTAAATCAAGCTTCAGTCCGAGAATATATAACTCTCTAATCCCCCTTTATATTGATGAGCACAAGCAGCCATATGGCCAGAGCGTGCGGTTGGGTTCTCTTCGGTCGCTGGTTCGAATCCTGGTCTCGGCCAGAATATTACTTTGTGCAAAAATGATTTTTTTGGGTGGGTTTTTAATGTTTAAAAATTATGAAAAAAATACTATTATTATTCTAAAAACATGTGTGACTTATGAAAAATAAATTGAGAGTTATTGGAATGAAATAAAGTATATTTTGGGAATAAAAGTGTAGTTGGAACTATGGTTCTACACTTGTATATTTTGTGAAAAATGTGTTTTGCAAAAGAATTGAGATAAGTGCTAGAAAAGAAAAATTTGAAAGAAAGAAAGTATATATTGTGAAGTTTTGTATAAATTATTCCTGTTAAAGAATAGTGTGACAATATTAGGTTTGTGAATATTCATTTTGACCATATATTTGGTGATATGATTTTAAAGTGGAAATAAATATTGGATGAAATACATGATAAATAATTGAACTCCATGTATGGTTATTGACTCATTAATAATTTTGAAATCATGTGATTGGAAAAGAGAAATATTATTGAGTGTGAAAGCTCAAACATGTGAATTTGTGAATTGAAATTGAAATATAGGGTGTAGCCAAAACTCACACCAGCAAGTGAAAAGTGATGAAATATGAGTATTGAAATTGAAAAGACCAAGTTTGGGTCATTGTGAAATGAAATAAATAAGACCGGTAATAGTGAGAGGGCTAACTCTAAGAGATTAATTTTGTTCATGATTTCATTAAATTTAAGAATTTAGTACATAGTGAAGAGGTGATGAAAATGAGAGGAAAACACAAGTATGAGGGCCTCGAGTCTACGATGTGGGTGTGATTCACAGTTTGTCTTCGCGATGCGTCGTGACATGATGTGGACACTACACCGGAATTATCGGGATCTTGGCGATGCTTGTGGGATGTTTGGTGACTGCAAGAGGATCGTGTGCCATGAAGGAGGCTAAATTGTCCATAGATAGTCTTCACGATGCGTCGTGACATGACGTGGGATTCCCCTCCAGTTTTTTTATACATGAGCTTGTACTCATAGATCATCTAGGATATTTACCGTAGTTATAGTAGTAGAGTAAGTCATGACGAGGGATTGAACCCTATAAGATGAAGAACGATTAAGAGGCTTGCCCTCGGACCTATGTAGTATGTGATGCATAGAATCCGAACAAGTGTGCATTAGTGTCATGTAATATAAATAAATGCATTAAGGACTAAGTGCACAATCACAACACGACATCAATAGGGTATTCCCTTTAGTTTGATATGTGATAATTTTGTGTTTGTTAAATATGGAAAATTAGTTATACTGTTTCCGGCATAGAGAGGATGGCCGTGTATAATGTTCGTCGGTTGAATAAACTGACGTACCCACGGTTTTGTATGCAAGATAAATGACATGATAAAGATTAAAGAAGAACAGAGGCTTAGAGATTATTCAATGTTGATGTACTTTTATATAAATGTTGTAAATTTGCTTCCGCTGTAAAATGTAAAGTGTAAAGATTCCATGTAACTCTGATGTAAAGTGAAAAGTTTTAAATTCCTTGTAAAATTATACGAAAAAAGTGTAAAGATCCTGTGGAATATCGAATTCAGTGTATTTTGGAATTTGGGGCGTTACAATTACTGTAATGTCAAGGACTGGGATTGGGTGCTCTACAATTGTTCCAACGGCGACATGGTGATCCGTTGCCCTTCTCCCAAGATCCTGGAGGATCTTATTGCTAAATTGACCCTAGCCATTGGAGAGATCTCTCTCTCCTTTCGGCAATGGGTTCTGATCTCTCCTCCGTCTCAGGAGCTTGCCTCTTCCGATACTAAGGTTTCCCTTGTTGGCCTTCCCCCGTTTTGCGATTCCCTGCGGTTGGTCGGGGATATGGCCAAATGTAGCGGAGATATTATTAGTATTTCTTCTAACGCCAGGCTGGCCTATGGCAGTTTACAAGTAGAGGCTCTATTTCGATGCCCCAATCATCCAGCTCGTATTCAAGCCTTTTGCTTGCGAGACGGTATATCTTGGTTGGCTGTTGACATGATCTTGATCGTTGTTTCTTGTTTATCATGCATCTTTGTGCTTTTGCCTCTTCCTGCGTGTTGTTTTTTTTGTAGTTGGGAGCGAGCTCTCAGAGTTTTGTTGATTGAAGCGTGTTGTATTTTGTGGGGTGTTTGATATACTCCCTGTGGCAGCGCTGCGCGCTTTCTCGAGGCGTCAGCGGCACTGTTCCAATGGTTTTGTGCTCGGTGGAATTCCATAGCCACTGCCTTGGCCTGAGTTTGCTTGATTCTCAGTATATATTTACCGGTCTCAGGAGCGCCGGAAGTTCAGCCTTCGGTGGGATGCTCCGTCCGTGTGAAGCCTCCTTCTCGACGGCAGCGTTGCTTCGGCTCTGTCCTTGTTTATTTCCTTCTCCCTTGTATCTTTCCTCTTATTTTAATTTTTGCTCGTCTCTTTTTTATTGTAGTTTTTTTGGTTTTACGGCTTGTAAAACATGACGATCGCTCTATCTTTTAATATATTTTTTGGTGATGGCTGGAGTCGTAAGGCTCTATCCGATTAATCAAAAAAAAAAAAATCACTCATCAATAGATACGTACTAAGTTCTCCCTCTTTCTCGGTCTCCAAGCATATATGATTGGCTGTTTATCATGGAAATGATGCAGAAATTTCTAACGTAAGCTGAAACTAAGTAATATGCCGACTCTAGGTGATTCTTTAGTGAGAAATCAACAATAAATATGGTTTTTGCTAGATTTCCAAACCTAATAAACATTACACCATTACGAAGTTACTACGGTGAAAAACTAAATCAAACAAATCTGTAACTATTATAATGGGAGAGATGGGGTTCACAAACAAATAAACAATATTTTATTTTTGAGTGGTGTGTGTCAACACGTGCAGCGCACGTATTGGTAGATTTTTTTTGTCCTTTTCATTCTTCCTCCACGTGTATCGCACGTGCATGATACTAGTTGAAAGAATGTCAGGCTCGTTTGCCTCGTTACTTTCCACCGCAGCTAAATAAAAGAAAAGATAATACGATTGGCAGTTGGCACACGTCTCACCATCCAACAAACATACCAGACCCGACCCGGAAACGTGATTCACCTTCTTTCCACTTCCCATCATTCCTGACCGTCCATTTCCATCCATCAACTTGGAATCACAGAACCTTCCATAAAAAGTTAAAAACCATCAAGACCCAAAACCCCGCACACATGCTACGGCCAAAACATCTCCAAAATTCGCGCCTATCATTTATCAAAAGCATCCACCGTCCAAACCCATCTCTGTATAATTTATTATATGCGCACCCCCGTTCCAAATAGGAAATGGAAATAGAAATGCAAACGCAATATAATAAAGCCCTAGATATCAGTCTCGCCTCCGTCATCTCTCTCGAAACTGTCTCAGATCTTCCCTTTCGATTTCGTTGATTCCAAAGGGTAAAAATTCTTCTCTCAAATTCCTCCATTTTCCCATCTTTTTGTTGTTGTTGTTGATGATGATGATGATGATGATGATGATTTAGCTCCTAATTTCTGTCGATCTCGATCTAGTTCGCTACGTTTCTGAGCAGTAGATCGATCGGATCTGAGCCGATTTTGCTTAGGTTTCCGTGATTTCATGTTAGATCTGTTAGGTTTCGTAGATCTGGTAGTTGTAGAACTTTTAGATCTGTTCAAGTTTTAGGATCTAGGGTTTACTTTACTTGAATCTTGTTATGCTATCATTTTTGTTGTTGTTTTGATTTTGAAGTTATTATGACATTTTAGTTACATCTAGTTTACTTTTTAGATCCTATTGTTCTATCAGTGTAGAGTTGATGTAATCATGAAATTATGTTAGAAGTTTGGGAATAACGAAATTCGACAAGTCTTATGATTCAGGTTGAGTTATTTTTGGTAGAAATGGAGCTATTTTGTTTTAGTTCAGTTGATTAGAATCTGATGTCTATGTTGAAATAATTTGATTCCGTTTGACTTTGATGGTAGAATATTCCTTTTGTTTTGGGTGAAGTTTCATTTTAGATGAATATTGATTGATGACTATGCTCAATTATGTCGTTATGTTTTTCCAAATGATATTTAATTTGTGCAGGAAAAATCCGGTTTATGTTTCTTTTTCTTTTTGGTAATAATATATTTTTCGGTTAACATTTATATATTTAGAGTTTTTTTGTTTGTGTGTAACAAAGACCAAGACTTTGACTACTCTTCAAGTACAACAAGACTTGAAACATTATTGTTTTTACCTTTTATCTCTACTACTATAATGGGAGAAGGCCTTAGAGAGTAATCCAACCCGTGCAACGCACGGATTGGGTTACTTTGGTAAATATTTTCGAAAGTGGACCTATGTGGTAAATATTTTCGAAAGTGGATTGGTTTGGAAATTATTTTCTTTTTACTCATGGACTAACTTTGGTAAATATTTTCGAAAGTGGACCTGTTTTGTAAATATTTTCGAAAGTGGATCGGTTTGGAAATTATTTTCATTTTACCCTTTTCATTATCCTTCAATTTTTTCCACGTGCATCGCACGTGCATGATACTAGTTTACGGAATGTCAAAAGTTGTTCTATGCTAGTTTGGACAGGATATAGGGACACTAGTAATTGATTGATTTAGTACTTGGTGGGTGTATAAAATGGCCGTTTATATTTTGAATGTATTCTGTACGGTAAGCTTCGGTTATGACAATTTTTGCGTTGCTACATATGTATTATTTCGATTTTTTTGGCTTGTTAGAGCATCTGTAGTCGTGGAGACCCAAATTTTGGGTATTTGGCAAATGAAAATGGGAAAAATGACTTTGCGCTGTAGTCGTCGAATGCCAAAAAATGAGTTTTGGACTTTAATAATCTCAGACGAAAGATTATTTTTCGTCTGACGTAAAAAAAAAATTTAAGTTTAATTAATTCCTAAAAAACTATTAATTTAATCCTAATTATTTCTTAATTATTAATTAATTAATATTTAAACCTACATTTAACCCATACAAATTCTCTATAGGGTGGTTGTATAGAAATTATAAGGTGAGAAATATATGGGACGGGGCATCATCTCCCGTCCCAGCACATTTTAGATTTGTTTTTTTATAAAATGGATCGGACGGGGAATAATCCCTCGTCCGACCATTTTTTAATAAAAAAAATGAAAAAAAATCAAGGACGGTAAATAATCTCTCATCCGATCAAAAAAAGTGACGAAAGATAATCTTTCGTCCGATCGAACGGACGAAAAATTATCTTTCGTTAGCTATATTTTGGCAATTGCCATTTCGTTTGCCAAATAGCCGACTACTGTAGCGGAGAAACCCAATTTTTGGGTAAATGGCCAACGACTATTTGGAAAATTTGGGTAAATGCCAAATGACTACAGATGCTCTTATTGGTTGTTGTAAGTATTTATTGTACTTCTCATAATAATATCCAGCAGATATTGTCTACATTTTGTATAAGCAGGAAAACTCTTTATTTTCTTCACCTGTAAGTAGTTTTATGTCATTATATACCAGATTAACTAATGTGTTTATACTCTGGATGATGAACTGATGGATATACACTTTACTTCAATTTTGTAGTTGTCCTGAGTGCTTTAATTTTCTTGAGTCTGCATAATACCCTTGTTTTTCTAGTATGGCTTATGTCTTCATTATAATGGCATCCACTCAGTCACAGTTGGTTTTGTCTGAAGCTGCTATAGATTACTTTTTTTAATATTTACTAGGTTTGCCCGTTAACACGTGCCTACGGCACGTATTCGGCACGGTGCATTTTGTTTGATCATATAAAATAGTTTTGGAAGTCTTGCAAATTAATTGAAGTAGCAAACATAGAGCAAAAAACATATTATATGGTTTTTTTGAATTATTTTTAAAGTTGTTAAATTTTTTAATTTTTTAGTTTTTTAATTTTTAATTTTTAATTTTTTTTTCTTAATTTTTTGAATAGAGGAGGGAAAGAGAAAGAGAGAGAACAAAAAATAATTAAATAAATATAGGAGTTGTTTTGGGTGGGAATTTGAATTTGAGTTTTGGGGGGAAAATATGTTTTGTGAGGTTAGATCTAGGCCTTTGATTTTTAGGGGATTGAAGAAGAGCCACTTGATAGCTTTCTTTGTGTTTTATTATATAGATTTACTTCTTCTGTAATATTGATTTGAATAATAAAAAAGTCTCTAGCTAGAGGTGCTTAGTACAGTGGTAATGGACTTGTGAATTGAAATCTTGATTCATAGGAGGGCAGAAAATGTCACTTCACCTACTTGTAAAAGCATAAATTTTAATGGATCGCCATGCTATCCTGCAATAATCTGGTAACATGGGTTTCTTGTATTTTGCCTATCATTATCATCATTAATTATTATAGTATATATGTTTGTATCTGACTTTGAAAATCCTGGTCTGCCATCTTTATTCTCATGTAAATTGCTTTGTGATCAATCTGTTGCATAAGATTTAATAATCCTGTTGTCTGTTGACTGCATATATAGCTTTATACGGTAAAACATTAAAAATCCCTACTCCATAGGAGTTGACTGCATAGGAGTTGAATCATTTATTTACTGTATTTGATCATCATTTGCTAGGCTCAACTTACAAATTTTGTAGTTTTACACTTCAATTTTCCTTTTCATGCATTCTATTGTTTGGATCATGAAATTGCTTTATTGATTGGTGACATGCATGCATTATTTATAATTTTCTGTTTGTGTTAATCTTTATTAGACATTTCGATGATGATTCGCTCCTAATCTTGGTATGTGCAATGGTATCAGGTTGATCTGTGGGCTAACTTATGGCGGATCAAGTTAATCACCCTACTGTTTTCCAGAAGATGTCTGGGCACATGAACTCCAACTTTGCTCATCGTCAGAGTATCTATAGGCCTTCTATGTATGAAAGGCGCTATTCGACCAGCAGCTATGTGAATGGTGGGCTTCAGATGCCTTTGAGAGGCATGGAACTCTCCACACTTTCAACAGTCTCACCAATCTGTGCACAGGCTCCAGTTGAGAAAAGTTTCGTGGTTGATTTTCTTATGGGTGGTGTCTCGGCTGCAGTCTCCAAGACTGCTGCTGCTCCTATTGAACGTGTGAAGCTTCTCATCCAGAACCAAGATGAGATGATCAAGTCGGGTCGTCTGTCTGAACCCTACAAGGGAATTGGTGAATGCTTTACAAGAACAATTAAGGAAGAAGGATTTGGCTCTCTCTGGAGAGGAAATACCGCAAATGTCATTCGCTATTTCCCAACTCAAGTAAGTTATATTCAATAAAGGGTACATTTTTGTTGCAAGATGTTTTTTTTTGCTGTATATTTCTAACAATTTTTTTGTAAAACAACCTGTATATGACAAAACCCTTCAGCTGTTTTCAAATAATACTTGTAAAGAAAAATTGAGTCTGAGATGTTAAGTAATTCTATGAAGTCTTTCTGCTGTGATTGGTTTCATACTATCATTTGTCATCAGTGGCCATTTTTAGTGACAGGTAGGTTACCTTATTGCCACAATTATGATAATATTTTGCTTTCTCTTTGGGATTCAAACTATATCTTTGAGATAGTTTGAACAAGGTTGAGCTTTTTAATGGATTTAAAAATAACTTAATACCATTATAAATTTGATTAAGGTTTGCTGAATAAGTACCAATCAAGTACCAATCTTTACCATTTGCTATCATGATGCCTCTCTACCTTGTTGCTTTAGCATTTTCTTGAAGTAAATTGTTTTTGCCTTCGGTTATTGTTCCTGTAGACTGTCGATCTATGAGAAATATCATATGTAGTTCTCTTTAATTTGGATGATAAATTCATTGCTGTATCTTTGTCACTGTTCGGTACATTTTTTCTTAGTTTTCATAATTTCAATTTGCTGTTTGTTCTGTAGGCTTTGAACTTTGCGTTCAAGGACTATTTCAAGAAGATGTTTAACTTCAAGAAGGACAAGGATGGTTACTGGAAATGGTTTGCTGGAAATCTTATGTCTGGTGGTGCTGCTGGTGCTTCGTCACTGCTTTTCGTTTACTCTCTGGACTATGCTCGTACCCGTCTGGCCAATGATGCTAAGGCAGCTAAGAAGGGAGGGGAAAGGCAGTTCAATGGTTTGGTTGATGTTTACCGCAAGACATTGAAGTCTGATGGCATTGCTGGACTTTACCGTGGATTCAACATCTCCTGTGTGGGAATCATTGTCTACCGTGGGCTTTACTTTGGATTGTACGATTCCTTGAAACCTGTTGTTCTCACAGGAAAATTGCAGGTATGTATTTACCATTTCACTTAGATGTTGTTTTGGTTTTAGTGTGGTTTCAGTAGTCTTGATCTCAGGCAGCTTATGTTCAATTGACTATTTTTGCAGTGGATATTCAATTTTAAAAAAAAACCTCCATTGCACTCTAGGTATTGGATTATACATGGCTTCTGTTTTCAAGATTTGTTTATACCTTCAACAGGCTGCAGAGAATTGACCTTCGTCCCTTATCTACTCTTTTCATCTAAGTAACACATTTTGTGTGATCACCGTTACACATTTCCACACCATACCAAGGGGTTCGTTAACAGACTCACTAATAGACCCTAATAGCTTATCACTGCCCTTGACTCTTCTTGTTTATTAATCTTGTTATAACTACTATTATTTTGGTGAAATGATTATCTTTTCCCCAGATGATCTACTCTGGTTATACTGAGCGCAATTATATTTACCTTCCGATAACTATCAAGCCTATGGATCAGATCCTCCCCATCCCCCTTGCATTTTGTAATTTTTATTTTCTACTTCTTACAGTTTTTTTTCCTTTAAAAAAGTAGATGCAATTTACCTGGATCTTTGAATGTTTGGATAATGATCACAACGTTTTAATTTTTATCTATTTTATTGAAACTACTATTATTTTGTTGATGTGATGATCCTTTCCCCAGATGATCGACTTTGATATACCGAGCTCAAATATCTTTATCTTCGTATGAATATCAAGCCCTTGGATGTTATATATATACGAGAAAAGTGAGCCTCATATGTATGAGAAAATTTTCTCATACAAAGTGAGGTGTCAAAACAAAAACCGTTAGATTATAGGCTTGTTAAATTTTCTCATACAAAGGATGTTATATATATAGGCTTGTTAACTGCAATTCTCAAATGAGTCCTTTGTTCAAAAACTTATAATGGGTTCTTATTTTGACACTGAGTCTCTCTCTCTCTCTCTCTCTCTCTCTCTCTCTATATATATATATATAGGGAAAAAGGGGGGTATGAGCAACTTGCTCATTTAGTAAATGAACAATTGATGATGTGGCATACATGCTCATTTAGTAAATGAACAATTGATTATGTGGCATGCATGCGATACATTGGACAACTAACCCTTTAAAGATTTTCCAATTGCTCATTTACTAAATGAGCAAGTTGCTCATACCCCTTTTTCCCTATATATATATATATATATATATGAGCAAGTTGCTCATACCCCCTTTTCCCTATATATATATATATATATATATATATATATATATATATATATATATATATATATATATATATATATATATATATATATATAAAGCGAAATATCAAGCCAATCGATCTTATCTCTTACTCTTTCACCCTCTGTGTATGTACTTTATATTTCCTATTTATTTTGGTTGCTTCACCTTCAAATAGTTGATGATGAAAGAACTAAAGGCTTGTTTCTCTATAGGAAAACTAGCAATGTACACTTCCAGTGTGCTAGACACGGCGGTGGACCCCATGAATGACACTTTTCCATTAGTTACTTGTAGGCTCCCTGCCATCATTCCTATGATTCTTTTGATTACTCAGTTAAATTCAAGGACTGTGCTACGCTATCTTTTAAAGCCTGGCCCTATTTATTTTATATTAGGCCTGATATGATATCAAATATGGATTGCCCACTTTATTTTAGATTTCTATACTCAGTGATTTTGCAACTTGTAATTGTTGGGTTTTTCATCTTCATTCTTTGCTTTATTGCTCTTGATTAATGAACCATTTATTGTAGTTCATTAGAGGGGGCGTATAATCCGTCTCACCACCTTTAATGATATATATCTCTTTTAAAATTGTTTTTTTACCTTAGTAAATGGAAAGCATCCCTTACTAATTACACTCCCAATAATTAATTATTATAGTGCTCGTCTTGGAATCTTGCAGTTTCCAACTTTGATTTTGCCATTCTCTCGTCTTTTTACAGGACAACTTCCTAGCTAGCTTTGCCTTGGGTTGGGTAATCACCAACGGCGCTGGGCTTGCATCCTACCCCATTGACACTGTCCGAAGAAGAATGATGATGACCTCCGGAGAGGCTGTCAAGTACAAGAGCTCTTTTGATGCCTTCCAGCAAATTCTGAAGAACGAGGGTGCCAAGTCCCTCTTCAAGGGTGCTGGTGCCAACATTCTCCGTGCAGTGGCTGGTGCTGGTGTACTCTCTGGGTATGACAAGCTGCAGGTGCTCGTCTTCGGCAAGAAGTACGGTTCTGGTGGAGCTTAGATGGTGATGAAAAATAATTAAACCAAACATTTAAATTTTGAGGTTTTACATTTAGGTGAATTTTCTGTCAGTCCCCAATAATTTTAGACTGGTGGGAGATAAATTCTCCCGTGAAATTTTTGTTATATTCCAGATTTTCTTTCAATCTCCAAACTTTCATTGATATTATTGCTGGAGAAGCGGTAACTTGTTTGTTTTTTGGTTTTAAGAGCATGCATAAATGCCTTACATTTAGTTGTATTGTATTTCTGGATCAGTTAATAATTTCTTATACAATCCCTGCTTGTTGAAGATTTGTTGGGTATTTGCTGTTCATAGTCAATTTATTTTTGGAGAAGGAGCATCTGTCCGTGTTTTGTTTGAAGACGGCTTATCAAAATTTGGAGTTTTGACCTCACAACTATATTTGAACCCAGAGTTTTGACCTCACAACTATATTTGAACCCATGTAGACGTCGGGAAAAGATGAAAAGTGGTGACGACTTCGATTGAGAAACATTGTCACATGATTTGAGGACTTGATTCCTTCAAGTTCAATTTCTAAGCAGCAAATGTTGTGATTATTTGGAAGTTCTGATTTGAGCATTCCTTTTTCAGTGTCGACTTGTACTCGCTGAAAGTATGATATTTTTGCTGTTGCGTAAAATTCAAGCATGCTAATAGTAATTTCTCTCTAAATTGAAAGTTCACATCATCTATGTTGACAGCGTCCAGGGTGACCCTTCTTTGATTGTCATTTTCCGTTACTCCTTTAGTTATCTTGTCTTTATTTTGGGAATTATTAAGTGCTAGTTGGTTAAATGCCTAGTTCATGTAATTATGCTATTATGTGTGCTGGAATTTGGATAAAGCCCAAATAAAAAAATTGTATGTTGAGGATATGTAATGTTAATGAAACTATTTAGTTATCTCTCCATGAAGCATTGTCCTCGACCTTCAGGAATGGGGCATGAGACTTTTCAAACTCTTTCATCTAGGGTCAATAATTCTTTTCATTGCCGTTACGAAAATTTTCTAATACTATATTATTGATGTGTAGTTTTTTTTTTTTCCTGATCAGTGCCTAGGTGAGAGGTCATTGCGAAAATCCATACATTCCCGGTCGTCATAGTAGGTATGCGATGAACCAAAGAAGAGCATGTTGAAGCCGTTGGCATTTTGGGGGAACCGCACTCATCAGTCATCACCAACTTTTTTTTCTTTCACCTGTGTATCTCTCCCAACCTGTACACTGCACTAGGGATGGCATTCGGGCCTAGCAGACCGGGCCGGGTCGAAACTCCGCGGGTTTTGACGGGGGCTGAACTTTTGCGGCCGGGCTGGGATGAGTGACGGGTTGGGCCGGGTAGGCCTTGGCGGGGAAATGCGGGCCCGGACCTGGCCCTGGCCCCTGGCTCCGGGGCCGGGTTATTTATTTATTTATTTTTATATTTTTTTTTATATAAAGACAAAGGAGAAGGAGAACTATTCAGAATTGTCAAGAACATATAGGCAAAAGAGAGATTCATAAATTAAATTATTTTTATGAATTACAAAATTTAATATATAATCAAATAGATTAGTAACATTTCATACAAATTCTATCAAATTACAATATGTGTGAATATTTGTATTTAGAGATCGAGATGTCCTCTATTTAGATTGAATAGAAGGCAGTGAACTATTGTCATGTACTTCTACTTAACCAAAATATAAAATCTCATCCCTCTAAATTTCCCAATTATTTACAAACTAGCTATTATCCAAACTTCATTGTACTAAATGTTCATTAGTCGCTACTTGTTGAGCCATTGTGTGCTTCATGTAAATCTTGGGTCATCTCTTCCGTTTTCATTCAATCTTCTAACATCTCTAAATTCTTTGATGTCAAACGATTCCTATTCGGGCTCATAATCCTGTTACCAAGAGAAAAAATACTTTCCGATGCAACGGTTGACACCGATATAGTTAGCAAATTTTTAGCCATACGAGAAAGATTAGTAAAAATATTTTCATTGGTTTTCCAAAAATAAAACACATCTACTACATCATCAATGGAAGGTTGTGCATTATACCAATTCAACTCATTTGGTGAATTGGTTCTTGGTTTTTTTGATTTTATGATATTTAAAACACCACTAGTTGCAAGACGATATCATGATCGTAGCTATGACTATCTACTTGACTAGTCTTAGGATGTATTTTTTGTTGTGTGAGATTATTTTTACAAATTTCGGGTTGACATTTATTTAAGTGACATTGAAGTGTACCTATTCCTGATCCTACTTATAGGGTGTTTGACACTTCTTACAAATTTTTAGTCCTATACTCTTATCATTTTGTGAAGAGAGTCAAAATATATGTGTACTTCGAAAGTGTTCCCTCTTGTTTTACGGGATTGAGAAGGGCCTTGTTCCGATGGTTGTGATTTTATGTCTTCTACTTCTACTTGATCCGTGTGTGTTTAATGAAAGTCGGGAATACTATCATAATTCACAAGTGTTTCTTCACTCTCTACATATGGAATTGGAATGGAAGGAATGCGACGACTACTAGTGCACTCTTTATGTCTTCCACGTGAACGGTTAGATATCATTTAAACTAGTGTATGTTCTGAAATTAATTTTAGTGTATATTTTAAAAATTAATTGTAGTGTATGTTTTAAAATTTAATTCTATAAAACAAGTAAAGGTAGATAAACTAGTGTATGTTATAGAAAATGATTCTACCAAAAAAAAAAAAAAGTTAAATAAAATTATTCTATAAACCGGTGTATATTAATAAAAAAATCTAAAAAAAGAAGAAGAAATATTTCAATAAAACAACAACAATTATATAAATAAAGTAGTATAAATTTACCTAAATTTTTAAAAAATCTAAAAAAAAGAAGAAGAAAAAGGTACAACACAACCCAATCTAATTAAGGGAATTAATGAGAACATACAACAATGCTAATTCTGAAAATTAAGGTAGAGAGAGTTGAGAGCTTGTAGTGTTGTTGTTGATATTGTTGATTATTGTTGGATTTTGTTGATGTTGTTGATGTTGATCCTTACAAGAGAGTAGTTGAATGTTGTTGATTGTTGTTGATTTGTTGAGAGAGATGAGAGATAGTAGAAAAAGTTGAGTGAATCTGTGAAGAGAATTAAATGAAATGATGTTGTATAGAATATGCATTTTTTTGAATTTTCCAAAATACCCCCACAAAACTAGCTAGTATAGATCCGTTTGGGGTTATTTTAGTAATTACACAAATACTATATTTTTTTTAAATCTGATTTTTTAATTAAAAAAACAGAAAATCAACGGTCGGGCTGGGCCGGTTCAACCCGGTCCCGGGTCTGACCGGGTCGGGCTGGTTTCGGGCCAGGCCAATTTCGGGCTTTTTTGGATTTTCAACGGGCTGGACCGGCCCTTCAATTTCGACGGGTTCGGCCCGGTTCAGCCCGGTTTCCGGGCCAAGCCCGGGGTAGCCCGGCCCTAATGCCACCCCTACATTGCACATGCCATTCAAGAGTTGTACTTTGTATTTAAGTCTGTCAAAATAAATATATTGGCACATAACCTTTTAGTTATTGCAATTAAAACCTTTTATTTAAATTTTTTTTATAACACGGATAGAGCCTTACGGCTCCAGCCAAAAATTAATTGCAATAAAAAAGAGTATCATACAATGACCAATTTTACAAGGTGTAAAACTAGGGAACAATAAAAAACAGCAGCTATACAACAGAGAATAAATGCAAGCACAATAAGAACACAGCTGAAACAACCAGCCAAGCGACAAACAGAACGACGAGAACACCCTCCGATCACAGCCGACTTGAAGCAGGAAGGCAGCCGCAGGAGGCCCAACTCCATCACCGAGAGGCACACACCAAAAAACAAAGGCGAACCCAACAACAAAACCGCAGCCGAAGTCATCATCACCCACAAGAAGACAAGCGACGTTCATTGCAAACAAACACAGAAGAACGAAACCAACAAGCAACAAAATAGTCAGAGCGGCGAAGGGCCTAACCCCGAACTCAGAAAACGAAAAGAAACAACTAGAGTAAAAATAGAACAACTACAACCACCTCACTGCATCGCAGTCACAAAGCAGACCGTTAAATAGAGGACAGCTGAGAAGCTCAGGACCACAAGTAACGAACGGCAGGGAGAAATAACCACACCAGCCACAACAATAAAAAGACCAAAACAGGGCAGAGATCCTGTAACATGAAGGTATAAAAGCCCAAGCAGTGGACAACTACCAAAAGCACAAAAAAGAGACAAACGAAAAAGATGAGTAGTAGACAAACATAGCCCAAGCAGCAGAAAATATCGACACAAAAATAGAGAGCCATCAGAGCAGGCCTCCCCATGCCCAGGCTTCAAGCAGAAAGCCTGAAAGCCACCCAAAAAACTGCCAAAATAACGAAACTAAACATCGAGACTAAAGCCGACAGCCTCACCCCTGCAAGATAAGCAAAAGGCGACGAAATTAGGGAATATCAATATTCAAAAGAGTAGTAGTAATGAAGACAAAACGTAATAATTAGTAGCCTCGTCAAGCCTATCAAGGCTTAACCAGTGGACTTTGTGAAAGGGAAGAGCGGAAGGCCAATGCTTAGAGAAAAAAATAAACTCATCAATAATAGTATTAATAGGCTTAACAGAATTATTAAAAATGCGATTATTTCTTTCTTTCGAAATAACCCAAATAATTGTCATAGTAAAGAGAATCCAGAACTTGCAAAACTTTTTTACACACTAACTGACAGTTCCACATAGCAAGGAAGGAGTTGGGAAGAGAGAGAATCTGCCATGCCATAAGACAGATCCGCCATAAAGGTCTGGTAAAATCGCATTGTAAAAACAGACGGTCAATGTCTTCGTGACTATGACAACACAAAGAACATAACTGACCTGTAGCTAGATTCTTCTTATTGAGGACATCAACAGTAAGGAGCCTATTGTTAATAGCGAGCCAAGACAGGATTTTAGCCTTAAGCGGAGCACAACAACTCCAAATGCTTTTAGCGAAAGGAGAGTATACACCTCCTTGGTTGAGAAAGTTATAAAACGATTTATCCGAAAAGGAACCAGAATTGGTCCAACGCCAAATAAAATTTTCTTTGGGTTGCCAAGCGTAGCTGTTTAAGAGCGAAATGAGGTGAAGGAAGTCCGGCTCTTGAGAGGGGGGAGATCACTTGAGAACGGAATAAACCACTCTCTGTTGTTGTTATGGACCGAAAGATAGTCCGACACTTTTGCAGCAGGGTTGAGAGCGACACGGAAGAGAGTCGGATAAGTTGAAGCCAGCTTCAGATTGCCTATCTAAAGGTCAGTCCAGAACTTGGTCTTAGAACCATCAGCACAAACATGAAAAATACTACAATGAAAGGGGTCAATAACTTTCCACACCCCTTTCCAAAACGACGATGCTCTAGACGAAAGAGAAGGGCAAAACTCCCAAACCCTCTGATGTCGGAAGCATATATTAGAAATCAGACGGGCCTAAGGAAGTTGCTCTTCCTTAAGCATTCTCCATAACCATTTAGCCATTAACGCTAAGTTTTGATTTCTAAGATTGAGGACTCCCAAATCTCCAGCTGCCTTAGAAGAGCAGACCAACTTCCAGTTACAGACATGAGTTCCAGCTCTGTATATGTAGTACCAGCCCAGAAGAAATTTCTTCTGATTTGGTCAATCCGGTTGATAACCCAAGAAGGAACGTAGAAAAAAGACATCATATATAAGGGAATAGAAGTGAGGACCGCATTCACCAGAATCAATCTGCCTCCTCTAGAAAGGTTTTTTCCCGTTCACACGTTAAGTCTGGACTCAACTTTATCAATCATCGGAAGCCAGTCCGATTTGTGCAGCTTGCTCCATCTCAAAGGAATCCCAAGATACTTAATCGGGAACGAAGAGGTATTACAATCGAAGAATTGGGCAATCTCTAATTGACGATTGTTAGAACCTCCAAGCCAAAGAACCGAATATTTGTGGAATTTAATCGATAAACCTGACGCACTTTCAAAGATATAAAGAAGTAGTTTAAGGTTACGAAGGGTGCACCCATTGGGTTTGGCAAAGATAATAGTGTCATCAGCATATTATAAGTTGAGGACTCCTCGGAAGTTGTGGGAACTGCCAAGTCCTTCAATGACATTAGCATCCCAGGCGTTCTTCAGCAATTTACTGAAGACATCCACCACAAGAGTGAACAGGAGAGAGGAGACAGGGTCGCCTTGACGAAGGCCGCACTTACACTTGAATTTGTTGCCTCCGATCCGTTAATAAGAATGGACGAAGTGCTAGCAAAGATGCTGGATTTAATCCAAGCTATCCACTTTGGACCGAAACCCCTATGGAGAAGAATATCAAAAAGAAAGTCCCAGCTCACTTTATCGTAAGCCTTTTCAAAATCTAATTTTAACATTATCCCCTAAGAGTTGGATTTATGGCATTGAGAGATAATTTTTTGGGATGAAGCCACAGAATCAAGAATAAAACGATCTTTAATAAAACCCGACCGGGAGGGATCAATAAGAGGGGAAATGACTAGGCTCAGGCATTTAGAAAGAACTTTCATAATGATCTTGAACGTTGTATTTAGGAGACTAATCGGTCGAAAATTGGAAACAGAATTCGCACCGATAATTTTGGGAATGAGGACAATGTGAGCGTAATTAATACGAACAAAGGAAAAGGATCCCTGGTGGAGATCAACGAACATATCTAAAAGATCATCTTTAAGATAATCCCAGAATATTTGGAAAAAGAATGAAGGAAAGCCATCAGGGCCTAGAGCAGAATCACTTTTTAATAAGAAAACAATAGATTTAATCTCCTCCAGAGAAAAGGGAGCTTCCAAGCTAGTCAAATCATGAGATTCCTGACCGTAAAGCTGCGTCCAATCAAGATGAATGGAACAGGATTGAGAGGAGCCAAGAAGGTTTTTTATAGAACTGAAGAAAGGTCGCGTGTAGGTCAGAATCAGAGTGCAGCTCAACACCGTCGTTAATGATGGCAGAGATACGATTGCACCGTTGGCGGTGCGAAGCAAAATTATGGAAGAAGGCGGTGTTCCCGTCACCCTCTTTGAGCCAGCGGACTTTGGCCCGCTGCGCCCATTTGATATGATCATTATGAAGAATAGAAGCGAATTCCCTTTTGCAGGAGATCCTTTCATTATGAAACGAATCAGAAATCGGACCAAGCTCTTCAAGCTTATCGATGGCTTCAATAGTGGAGAGGAAAAAGAGTTTAAGATCATTGGCATAGGCAAATCTTTCTTTGTGCCAGATCTTGCAACCATATTTAATAGCGTGCAGCTTAAGCAATATACGACCTAATCCGTGAAACCCCGTAACAGAGGAGAGACATTTGGAAATAAGATTCACAAAGACCTAATCTTGCAATCAGAATTTTTCAAAGCCGAATTTGAACGGCTTAGAGAAGTTATAGTTAGTGTGAAGAGTAATAGGAACGTGGTCTGAAGACAGATTAGGCATAGCACAAGAGAAGGAGTTGTGGAAAAAGGATATCCACTCATTAGAGACAAGGAAGCGATCGAGTTTGGCCAATGTCGGAGATAGGCGCATATTAGACCAAGTGAAGGATCTACCATTAAGAGGGATGTCAAACAAGTTGAAAGAACGAGTGCACTCATTAAAACTAGAGGAGTCCAAGCTATACGTGGCACTCCCAGATCTTTCATAGGAAAATCTGGTAACATTAAAATCTCCACAAAAGAGCCAAAACCCGTGAATGCTGTTATGGAAGGAATTAAACTCATTCCAGAAAAGGTTGCGCCTGTCTGCAGAAGATGGACCGTACACGGAGAAAACTGTGAGTCCATAGTTGAATTCATGCCAATGGAGACAAACTATAAGAAAAAATGTTAGATGACGAACCGATATCACGGAAAATCGGGATTCCTTGAACCAAAAAGGATACCCCCACGCGTATCAGTTGCATTAAGAGGGATCCAATTGGTGATCAGAGATCCACCAATGGCTCGAAGGAGAGCGGGGGAAGTAGAGTCCAACTTAGATTCCTGAATGGAAATTATATCACAATGGGAAGAAGAGATAAGGTGAAGAAGAGTTTGTTGCTTGGACGGGCAATGAAGGCCCCGAATGTTCCAAGAGAGACTAATCATGAGCACGATTGAACTCAGAAGCTCTCAAAATTTCACGTCTGCGTATGGTCTCAAAATCCACAATGTGGCTAGAGTCCACCACAAACCCCATACTAGTCGCAAGATCAATCATGTCAGGATTTGACAAAGAATCGAAGTGAACCTGGTAGACGGAGCCAAGGGATGACAACTTCGAACCATAAGAGACAGGGGGAGGGATTTCCAGGTTACGGATATAAGCAGCAAGGGAAGCTTTCGACTCGGAAGATAAGTGATTATTATTTTTTGCCCTTCAGCGAGCGCTAGAACGTATGATAAGAGGAGTCAATTTGAGTTTCGGAGAGGGAGGATGACTGTTAGACTCACAACAGACTAGGGTGATAGCAGCCTGAGCATGACCAGCTTGAGCAAACAGGCTATTAGAGAGAAATGCATCAGCGCCGAGAACAAGGGGAGATTGGCAAGTCGAGGCAGGAGTTTGTTCCTTCGAAACAGACGCTGCCTGATGAAGAGAAGAGGAAGCTGGGATAGAAGATTTAAAAATGAGAGAGGGAGTAGAATTAATAAATGAGGTAGAATTGTGCTCCTCCTCTACAAGAGAATGAGGATTGCGAACAAAAGGAAGGAAATCAGGTAAACGCCCATTGACGTTATCGAAGGTAAAAGTAGCAAGACAGAAATTAAGAGCAAATTTAACAGGGAAAGCAAAAAAATTACCAAGACCTTTTATTTAACTTGAATATTGGGTTTTCTCACTTAAGTCCTGAACCGTATTTATAGATAAAATTCTATGACATTCATATACTCCTAAAAACATATATGTCTAGTACGCAGATTAGAGGATTCTGAAAATGTGAGAATGAAAATGAAGATTACCAAAATATAAGGGTGAGAATAAAGATTCATGAGAATGTTGCATCATTGCGTTTGATATATAATAGGATAATTTTTACAAAATCACCCCCAACTTAGGGGGTTTAGCACCTAACTACCCTCATCTCTTTTTTTACATCAACTTGGCCCCCTCTGTTTGAAAACGTTAGTCACACACACCCATTGAGCAGGTTTGGGCTATCATGTGAGACTACATGATGAGTTTCGCAAATTTTTATGCCACATTCACCCCGGATCATATTAATTCCTATTAATTCATTGTTTAGCTTATTTTAATTAAGATCAATCATGTACCCTATCTTTGTCTCACTCTTTTTATAATTGTTCATTCCTAATCCAACGTTCACACCACCCTTCAATGCTGCTGATATGGGTAAAAATAGAACCAAATCAAGACCGTTCAAATTGGGCACAGATCTTAAAATTCTTAGGGGTAAAATGGTAATTTTCATAAAAACGGGCCCGTAAAAGGGAGTCAGACATCTTTTTTGCCCAACAACCCAAAATAAGTTTGTCATACTGGGTTGCCATAGCGGCCCATCATGAAGGAATTCATAATTATTTGAAGTGTTGTCTTAAACTCTTTATCTCTAAGAGAGTAACCACTTCTATCTCGGTTTAAAAATCATTTCTCTTTATCAAGAGAAGAGTCCTAACTCTTTCTCCACAACTACTTTTATCTCTTCATGAAGAACAAAGTCAACTATCTCTATCACTTTGTCAAAAGAAGAGTAACTGACTCTATCTCTTCATGAAGAAGAAAATAACTAACCTTATCAAAACACCGGAAAGAAGAGATAAATCAATATCTTGAAACTTGCCCCTAGAAACTATAAATACCCCATGACCTATTCAGAATCAAGGTAATTGCAAATTCAGCTCTAAAAACTCTTCATAACTTCTAAGTGTTCTGACTTGGGCGTCGGAGGGTCGGGCCAACCTCGGTGTTTCAGAATTTTGCAGGTCGATCAGAGTGATCGCCACTATTTAGATCAAATCCAAGCGTTCAACCGAGTCAGATTTCAGAATCAAGATCAGTTTGCAGCAATCAATATCGGCGAAAACTAAATGGTCAGATTTTTATAGTTTCTATAAAAGAATTCACAATATTTGTTTGCTTCCATACAGAAAATAGCAGTAATAGATTGGTGCCACTGTGGGAACAAAAAAGGAATCCGACCAAAATTCGGCGGTAAAAATTATTTTCAGCCATGTCGCCAAAGGGGAAAGGGAAGGCGACAACCTCAAGCTGACAAGTCAACCCTCTTCCTCCAACTCATCTTCATAAGGACATCCCTCCTACTGCTCAGTAGGATCAACCCCCTCAATCGGATCATCCTCTTCAGACGGAATAGCTTACCCAGCTTCCTTCCAAAGGGGCAACACCGAAGGGCTCCCTAAGAAATCAGCGCCATGTGCTGCATGTTGAAGAGAACAGGGGGTTGGTCTATACCTCGACACCCTCTACGGTGCCCCCTTTGGCGGTTCAAGCACATTCGGATCTCTGCTAGATCATACTCTCCTGACAGCAGGTTCTGACCTCCGAGTTGCTTGATGGAAGGCGAGTCTTGGACGAGGTCCCTCGTCTAGCACCCCAGGAAAGCAGGAGTGGTCCTTATCCTCGAAGACAGAGATGCAAAAGAATCCCCCAGGGGGAGAAGAATCTATCACTCTCACAGGGGATAAAGAATGAATCCTCTCCTTCGGGAGAGATGGAGCCTAACTCCAATAAGCCGATCAGCCCCCAGTAGATATAGGGAGGAAGAAACACCCATCACCAGGGCAGAATTATGAAACTTTGAAGATGAGGTCCTTCAAGCCCTCAACATCATCTCCAGTAGGACCTGACAAACCGGTTTTCACTGCTCTACTCCTCCACGATATGAGGAGTCCGCGGATCCACTAGGTTCGAAGAACAAGACAACGCCGTTCTCCAGCGCCTCCAAAAGATGGAGGACCATTTAACTCTAATGAAACTAGAAGATGGAAGATATGAGGGAACATACCGCCCTATCCGACCACCTTGAAAATTTTAAAACCCTCATGATCAGCACGGGAGTAGTTCTCTTATCTCTCTCCAGGTTCCATCTTCTCTTTTGACCAACTTGAGGAACTCTTTCTCGCACACTTCATCACCAACCGCAAGTTATAAAAGAGGAGTGCCTCCTTACTTGACTTGAAGTAAAGGGATATGGAGTCTCTCAAGAGTTATGTTCGGCGCTTTACAGCCGAGTCCCGATCCCCTCACTCAACTCAGCAGTAGCCACGATAGCCTTCAAGTACAATGTATACCATGACCACCTCAAAGCCTCTCTCGTCAAAAGACCCTTTTGATACTTCTCAGATCTCCTTCAAAGAGACAAGAAGTACATATGAGTGGAAGATGTCATTCATCCCCAAGAACAGAAGGTGTCCTCATCCGGAAACAAACGGAATAGCACCAATGAAGATGGACCCAAGGAGACCCAGAAGGATGCCACGAGTCAGCGTCGCCTTCCTCCAATGCCTCATTTTGGGAAGTACACTATGCTCAATGCCAATATCTCTGCAATTCTCTTGGAAGTTGATAAAGACGGACTCTTTCAACCTCCTCCTAAGATGAATGTCTTAAGCATAAGAAAAGATAGGAACAAGTGGTGTGCATTTCATAAGGACCCCAGACACCTCACAGATGACTGTCGATCCCTTAAAGATGAGCTTGAAGCTCTGCTCCGATGGGGATACCTCAACAAGTTTGCCTACAGAAACAACTCCGAGCCTCTTCCCATGAGGGGAGCCAACAAGCGATCATAGATGCCTTCCGAGTCCCATGACTCAGGATGCATGGTGGTATTCCACTCCATCCACGGGAGAATTATGGGGGGATTATCCAACTCCTCTAAGAAAGCATTCATCCGTGAAGTGAACTCAATACAGAACATCCCCCTCCCAATAGCTCTAGAGTTTCAATAACATTCTCAGACCAAGACTTCGAAGGTATTCGTACCTTACTGCGACATACTTGTAATCAACATATGCATGAAAAATCATGAGGTGCATCGTGTCCTGGAAGATAACAACAACTCAGTAAACAGCATTTTCTTAGATGCATTCGAGGGCCTCTAGCTCACATGGGACCATCTCAAACCCGCCGAATATACCCTTTATGGATTCTCCAGAGCCCCAGTTCAAATTGAATGAATAGTCACCCTTGATGTCACTATGGGCAAAGCTCTGGCTGCTTGCACAGAAGCACTTGACTTCATGGTTGTCAACATGAAGCATGCCTACAATGCCATCTTTGGTCACCTAGAGATAGCATCCCTTGACACGGTTGCCTCAACCTTCCACATGAAGATAAAGTTCCCTACTACAACAGGGGTAGGGAAAGTCAAAGAAAGCCAAGAAGCTGCTTGGGCACGTTACACTACCACAATGGGGGGCTCAGTCCTCCCCCTCGATGTGATGGAACTCCCACAAAATTGGGGAAAAGCTAGCTCCGAACCTGTAGAAGAACTAGAAGAAATCTCCTTCTCTAAAGAAGATCAAGCTAAGTGTTTTCGGGTAAGTAAGGCACTCCTTTAAAAAGTCAAGGCGGGTAAGTAAGGCTCTCCTTTAAAAAGTCAAGGAGCAACTCATTACTTGCATCAGGAAGAACTAAGATCTCTTCACCTGGACCGCCTCTGACATGCTCGGCATCTTCGAGGATCTAATCATGCTTCGGTTAACCGTGAATCCACAAATCAGGCCCATCCAACAGAAGCATCGTAAGTTTGCCCCTGACAGGCAGCAAGTAGTCAAGGAGGAAGTCTAGACGCTCCTAGCTGCCCACTTCATTCAAGAAGTTAGCTACCCTAGTGGCTAGCAGATGTGGTAGAGGTGAAGAAAGCCAACAACAAATGGAGAATCTACATAGACTTCACCGACCTTAACAAAGCTTGTCCGAAAGATCCTTTTCCTCGACCAAGCACCAATGCCACCTCAGGTCATGAGCTTTTAATCTTCATGGATGCCTTCTCGAGATACAACCTGACCCGAATGTTTCCACCAGACCGAAGACATCCTTCATCACCGACTAAGGACTTTACTGCTACTGAGTCATGCCCTTCAAGTTAAAGAACGGCGGAACCACATATCAACACTTGGTGAACCAAGTCTTCAAGGAGCAAATTGGCCAGAACATGAAAGTATATGTGGATGATATGCTCATCAAGGCCCTCAAGAAAGATGACCATGTGGCCAATCTCCAAGAAGCCTTTGATGTACTGCAGATACACGACATGAGACTGAACCCCTCGAAATGCACTTTCGGAGTCTCCTCAGGGAAGTTCTTAGGATCATGATCAGCCAAAGAGGAATTGAAGCCAGCCTTGAAAAGATCAGAGTCATACTCGACATGTCTCACCCGACTACCAGTAAAGAAGTCCAAAAGCTCACGGACTGCCTTGCCACCATTGGGCGCTTCCTCTCCAAGTCTGGGGAGAAGTGCCACCCGTCCTTCAAAGCTCTCTGAGGAGTAAAGAATTTTGAGTGGGGAGAGAAACAACAGGTAACATTCGAACATCTCAAAGAACACCTCGTTAATCCTCCACTCCCTAGCAAGCCCAAGCCGGGAGAGGTTCTCTACCTTTACTTGGCTACCTCAGATAAGACCCTTAATGCCGTCGTGTAAGGGAAGAAGACATGGTACAAAGCCAATTTACTACGTAAGCAAGGTACTGCACGATGCCAAGCTTTGATACTCAATGATGGAGAAAATGGCCTATGCATTAATCATAACAGCCCGAAAGCTCCGCTCCTACTTCCAAGTGCACTCAATCCAAGTCCTCATCGATCAGCCAGTTAAGCAAGTGCTCCACAAGCCGAAAAGCTCCTGGAGACTTAATGAAGTGGTCTATTGAGTTGAGTGAACAAAATATCACTTATCGAACGAGAACACTACTCAAGATCCAAGCCTTAGCCAAATTCATCGTCCCTGACCCCCCCCCCACCCGAGGAAGGAGACAATCCTCCACTTTGGAATGTCTATGTGGATGAGTCATCCTACCTTGAAGGGGGAGCTGGAGTCATCTTATTCTGTCCCGACGAGTTCACTCTCCAGTACTCACTGCACCTCAACTTCCTTACCTCCAACAATGAGGCCGAGTATAAAGCCATCATCGCCAAACTCCTTTTAGCACGAAAAGTAGGCGCACGAAGAATTGGGGTATTCAACGACTCCCAACTGGTAGTGTATCAAATCTGGGGTGAATACAAGACTAAAGATGACTGCATGATCTAGTACTTGGCTTATGTGAAGAAATATGTTCACTTTCAAAGAAGCCGAAGTCACTCACATCCCACGTAGGGAGAACGAGCAAGCAGATGCCCTCTCTAAGGTAGCCTCCTCATTGTTCGATAGACTCGACCATACTGTGCTCATTGAGGACCTCCTCAAGCCAAGCATCAAAGAGGAGACACTAGAACTCATGTTTGTCACCCCCAAACACCAAGAGATTGCTGGATGAAACTCTTGATCGACTTCCTCAACAAGGAAGTCCTTCCATCGGACCCAAAGAATCTTGGAAGATCTGGGTGAAGGCTGAAAGATATACACTCATCGAGAGAGTCCTCTACAAGCAGTCCTACACCCAGGTCGACAACCAACCTTACTTACGATGCTTCTCCCCTGAAGAGGCCGGTAACGCTCATAAAGTGTTACACGAAGGAATAGGAGGCAACCATGTGGGTACGAGGTCTCTCGCACGAGAGATTCTCAATCACAGATACTATTGGCCCATTCACCTCAACGATGCCCAAACATACATCCGCTAATGCATCCCTTGTCAAAAGTACTCCTCCATCAAGTTAAATTGTTGTAATTTGTCATTTAATTTCAACCACTATCTTCTTGTTGAAGAATTATCATACTTTAGTTTTGTGTTGTTATTCTCAATAAATTTGCATAGTGGTCTATTCTCATTGAGTTAATATTGTAAATCACCCCAGGGGAGTGAATAGGGTGATTGTGCGGAATTAAAAAAAAATTAATTAAAATGAAGTGCAGAGTAAATAAAAGAGTTAAGAAAAGAAAACGCAGATAACACAAGTGACGCAGCGATGTAACGTGGTTCGACCCCCAGGTCTACGTCCACACCTTCTTCTTGTAGCAATTCTCCGCCACTAGCGTTCCACTATACTCAAAACCCTTGTACAGTGATTCTCGGATTCAGGCCGAGAGACCTATTACACCCACAGGACTTCTAACACAAGTCCCGTCAATCTCATCGAAGTGTAAGAAAAGAAAAACTCAAGATCCTAAATGATCCTGACTGAAGAATACAAAAATTATCACACACACTCGGATTGGTTGTTGAAAGATTAGTTCAGAATATTTTTCTCAGGAGTAATTGGTGAAGAATACTCAGTGGGTTCGGCCAATTAAATAGATTGGGAAGTGTATCGATCAAAATTGGAAATGATACATTCCGAAAATGTGAACAGCCCAAAATGCGGTCGACCGCAATCTTGGTGCAGTCGACCGTTCAACTCTCTGACGTAAAGTAGAGAGATGAAAGGTCGACTGCTTCTTACGCAACTGAGAGTTGCAGTCGACTGCGATGCGGTCGACAGTCATGAGGTGCAGTCGACCGGTATCGCGTTGTTCATACCGAATCCACTTTATATTTTTACCAAACGAACTAATCAATCAATCAATGAATTTTACACAGATTTAAATCTCACAAATATGGAATGATAGCAGCTGGTCTTGATAACTTTCTTGGACATTAATCAATCAACTCTTCTTTTTTAATATCTTCTTCTTTTGCTTGATTTCTCAATCTTTCTTTATTACTTTTCTTCTTTGAATATTTTTGAATCTCTCTTGAATCTCTTATGGATATTATTTGATCCTAAAAATCTGAATAACTCAATTCAAACTTATTAGTATTTATAAACACATTTTGTGCACACCAAACTAGGAGTCAACGAGAGTCAACAATCTCTCCCTTTTCGTGTGAACAAAACATGCCTTTGAATATTGAAATTAAAAAAATTTAAACAATTTGGCATAAGAATACTCCCTCTGAATTGAGTACTTCATGTAACACATATTTTCATAGGTAAGGAGAGATTTGTAAATACTCCCCCTTAATCTATTATTTCATGGAGAATAAAAGCTATTCAGTTATGTTTACTTTCATGCATTCATAATATTCTCCCCCTTTTTGGAACACACCAATAGGGGTAAAAGACACAAAGAAATTACTCCTCACGAAAACTATTTGTAAATGAAAAGAAACTTTCGTTAAGCATAATAAGAGATATAAAGTTTGGAGAGATAATAATTTGTAAAAAAAATAAAGGAAAATCTGCTTTCCTGGTATCGTTGATAGCGAAACTCTTTGACATACAGGGATAGCTCTTCATGATATCATGAATGCAAAACCAACTTGTGACCAGAAAGAGAACCGGTCAATCGAGCGGTAGACCGCGCGGTCGACCGCAAAACCAAACAGGCAAAAATTTTTCAGAGAGCAACACAATGTATCACAGAGAACAAACCGGTTAACTGCACGGTCAACCGCAAATACTGAAAGCCAATATTCTGAATGTAAAGTATAAAACATTTTACCCAAGAGTAAACCGGTTGACTGTACACCCTTACAGGCGTACATTCGCCCGTTCAGTCGACCAAAATGAAATTTCAAGCTGAGATATCAATAACATTTAGTTCTCCTTTCAAAAAATGAAATCGTTTTTCATCTAAAGGTTTGGTAAAAATATCAGCAAGTTGTGAATCAGTAGAAACATATTCAAGAATAATATCTCCCTTTTTAAAATGGTCTCTAATAAAGTGATATCGAATATCAATGTGTTTAGTGCGACTGTATTGATTAGAGTTCTTTGTCATATGAACAGTACTAGTGTTATCACATTATTGGAATGTGATCAAAAAATATCTTGTAGTCCTCTAGAGTGTGTTTCATCCATAGTACATGCGCAAAGCAAGATCCTGCGGCAATATATTCAGCTTCGGCAGTTGAGTGAGTTACAGAGTTTTGCTTTTTGGATGCCCATGAGACAAGACAGTTGCCCAATAGTGACATGTGCCGCTAGTGCTTTTTCTATCTGTTAAGCTACCAGCATAATCTGCATCAGAGAATCCTACAAGAGAAAATTTTCTATTTTTCGGGTACCGAAGTCCAGTATTTAGTATCTTTTAGATAACGAATGATACGCTTAACGACAACCAAATGCGATTCTTTGGGACACGATTGGAAACGTGCACATAAACAGACACTAAACATAATATCTGGACAAGATACAATAATATAAAGTAAACTACCAATCATACCTCGATAAGTAGAAATATCAATATTGTTACCAGATTCATCTTTTGAAAGCTTAGTAGTGGCCATAGGTGTTTTGTACTCATTTGCATTTTCAAGTCCGAACTTTTTGACTAGTTCCTTGCGTACTTGGATTGATTTATAAAAATGCCATCCTTTCTTTGGTGTATTTGAAGCCCAAGAAAATAAGTTAGTTCTCCCATCATACTCATTTCGAACTCTTCTTGCATTTGCTTTGAGAATTCCTTGCAAAGATTTTCATTAGTGGATCCAGATATAATATCATCAACATAAATTTGAACAATTAAAATATCTTTAGAAACATGTTTTATAAATAGTGTAGTGTCTACTTTTCCTTTAGAAAAATCTATGTGACGTAGAAATGAACTTAGTCGTTCATACCAAGCACGAGGAGCTTGCTTCAAACCATACAATGCTTTATCAAGACGAAATACATGGTTTGGATGTGTAGGATCAGTGAATCCAGGTGGTTGTGCAACATAAACTTCTTCCGAAATAAAACCACTTAAAAATGCACTTTTAACATCCATTTGAAATAGAGTAAAATCCATATAAGCAGCATATGCAAGTAAGATACGGATGGCTTCATGCTGTGCAACAGGTGCAAAAGTTTCATCAAAATCTACACATTCTTGCTGGTTATAACCTTGTGCAACAAGACGAGCCTTATTTCTAGTGATTGATCCGGATTCGTCTAACTTGTTCCTAAACACCCACTTAGTTTCAAGTATAGTTCTTGTAATATCCCGGACGAATATTACCGTATATAAATTATTATTTTATTATTATTTTATTATTATTTTGTTTTAATTCCAAAATTGGAATATTTTGGTGATTTTCACCCGGTTTGTTCATAGACATTATCTGTATCCAGATATTGGTCAGTATACATCCGTATTGTATCAAATTGATACCGTGACCTTCCGAACTAATAATAGAATTTATTTTATTATTATTTTCGAGATTAAATTATTTTTATACGGATTATGCGAAGATTTTCGGTATACAGACATATATGCGCACGAATATGTAGTATGTCGATTAGTACTATACAAATTGTGAGGACAAAACACTTGTCTTGTTTATGACAAAACCTATTAGATTGTTAGGGTTTATAAGTGCTTAACCTAGGTTAAGTGTGCATGAGGAGGTTAAGGAAACCCTTCTAAAAACCCTCACATAACACCTCCACCACATAACACCATACCTCCACCTCATCCCTACCACCCTAGGAGTATGGCCGGCCCCCATTATAGGGAAGTGCTTTTGTGCAATTATGTGTATGCACATTTGCACTCTCCACCCTTCTCTCCTATAAATACCCCCTTCCTCCACCTTTGTCTCATTTTAGAAAGATCAAAAAGAAAGAAAGAAAGGAAAGGAAAAGAAAGAGAGAACTCCATACTAATTTGAGAGTTTTCCCATTGTAGGTATTCCATAGAGATTTCTAAAAGCTAGGAGGAAGGAGAAGTAGTAGCATAGCAAGTCCTTCCTACAAGAAAAGAAGGTGGGGGTTTCTCTTTGTTTGTTTGTTTGTTTGTATTGTTGTTTTTGGTGTTTCTTCTTCTTCTTGCCTTCCTTGTTTTGTTTTCTTTGGTTTTTTGGAATAGGTTGTTGTGATAAATATTGTTGTATGTGATTCTTATTTTGTATGTTGTAAATGTTAAAGGTAATAACCACATGAAAAGAAAAGAAAAAAATGATAGTGCTAAATACACATAAAGATTGAATCTTTGTAGTAGTAGTTGTTGTTTTGTGGACTAAAATGACATATACATATGGACTTGTACATACAACCATTTTGGGGTTGTAGGACTTGAATATGGACTTATACATAAAACATATGAACCATTTTTATACAACCATTTTTGGTTGTAGGACTTGTATTGAACTTGGACTAAAAAGATAAGCATATGTTGGTTGAACCAAATGAAGGTTCTTACCTTATTTTCATTATTGTTGTTTTCTTAAGTAAAAAGAACATAAACTAGATGTTAGTTTTGATTATGAAAAAGGAACTAACCTAATCACTAGTTGTAAAAGGATTAAAAAGATCTCTTTTATGTCCACTAGTAATAATAAGAAACATATGCTAATAAAGATTTTTAGTAAGTAATTTAATTGTAGATGTTTTATGTTCATATTAAAATAAAATAGTAGTTGTAGTAGTAGATGATTAAAAGAAGTAGTGTAGATGTTTATGTTCATGTTTAAATAAAGTAGTAGTAGTATGTTAAATAAAATAGTAGTAGTATGTTTAAATAAAGTAGTAGTAGTAGTAGATAGTTATAGATGTTTATGTTATATTCATGGTTAACATAAAGTAGTAGTAGTATTAGATGATGAAAAGAAGTAGTTGTAGATGCTTTATGTTATGTTAAAATAAAGTAGTAGTAGTAGTGGATAGTTGTAGATGCTTATGTTATATTCATGCTTAGAATGTTGTAGGATTCATTCTAAAGTTTCCTATCATGTTTAGGAAGGATAATTATGCTTAGAATGTTGTAGGATTTATTCTAAAATTACCATTCATGTGTAGGAAGGATATACATATTGTAGGATTTATTCTAAAATTATCTACCATGATTAGGAATGATATTCATGCTTAGAATGTTGTAGGATTTATTCTAAAAATATCTATCATATGTAGGAATGATATACATGTTGTAGGATTAATGCTAAAATTATCTACCATGTTTAGGAGTGATATACATGTTGTAGGATAAATGCTAAAATTACTTACCATATTTAGAAGTATATATATATATATATATATATATATATATATATATATA
Source organism: Hemerocallis citrina (assembly GCA_017893485.1). Classification (NCBI taxonomy): domain Eukaryota; kingdom Viridiplantae; phylum Streptophyta; class Magnoliopsida; order Asparagales; family Asphodelaceae; genus Hemerocallis; species Hemerocallis citrina. The sequence continues at coordinate 101,506,757 of CM030361.1, read as the reverse complement.
TATATATATATATATATATATACTTAGGAATGTTGTATGTTCATACTAGTAGTTATCCATGCTTAGTAAGATATTCATGCTAGTAGTTATTCATGCTTAATAAGATTCATGCTAGATTAATGATAGAAAACTTGTATACCATATTAGTCTAATTGTAGGAAAGTTGTATACCATGCTAGATTAATGGTAGGAAAGTTGTATGCCATTATAGTTTAATTGTAGGTAAGTTGTATACCATGCTAGATTAATGGTAGGAAAGTTATATACCATGCTAGATTAATGGTAGGAAAGTTGTATACCATGCTAGATTAAATAAATATTCATGCTTACATGATATCTATGCTTAGATAAGTATATGTTCATGTTATGTTAGTAAGTGATCATGCTTAATCATTATTCATGCTAAGTTAGGAGATGTCATGCTAATTGTTGTTATATTAAGTTAGTAGATGACCATGCTAATGGTGATTTATGTTAAGTTAATGGTATCCATACTAATGATATTCATGCTTAGATTAAAGTAACTACCCATGGTTAGTTGTAGTGATTTTTATGTTATGTCCTACCCATGCTTGTAGAAACTCATGCTATATTGTAGATTGGTACTTAACTAGTATACATGACTAGAATGTTACAAAAATGTGCACCATGCTATATGTTAATGTGAAAGTAGCATACCATGTCTAGGAATGAGGTATACCATGCTAAAGTTTAAATACATGCTTGGAATGTTGTAGGATTAATGTTAGAATACCTACTATGCCTTGGAATGTTGCATGTTCATACTAGTTATATATCCATGCTTGGGTTGTGGTGATTAGTCATGATAAGTAGTAAGCTTTCACGCTCAAGTTATAACCTATGCTTGACTATAGTGGACTTCATGTCTAGGTCATAGTGATTTTCATGCTTAAGCTCGATGTGGTAGGGTAAAAATGGCCTGCAGGCCCAACCAGGGCCCAACACAACGCTCACTCAAGAAAGGTAAAAATAGCAATCTAGCTCGGCTTCGAACCATTACGGGGTCGGCGCCGAGCCTCAAGCGCACCCCCCCGGAGCCGGCCTCCTCGTATTCGACGAGCCTCAGTTGTCCTCGGTCTTCGACCCATGACAGTCCCATCTGGCGAAGCAGGGGATTGACCTGGCGCAACCTAGGCCCTCTGATTCTCCCAGAAGCACAAAAGACCCACGGTCAGCCATGTCAGCTCTATACCGCTCAGGGTTTTGCCACGTCAGCCCTATACCACTCCTGGTATTGCCACGTCAGCCCTAAACCCCCTGGGCCTTACGCCACGACAGGCCCATGGGCTTTCGGGTTCAGACCCGGCCCCCAAGCGGATCCAAACCCGGTTGGGATTCTCTATAAATACTAGACCCTCACCCACCTTCTCAGGTAATCAATCTTTTGCCACTTAAATTCACCTAGTTATTGCTACTCTCTCACAGAGACTGACTAGATCGTCGGAGGGTCCGCCACCGGGACAAACCCCGGTGTTTCAGGACCGTCTGCAGGTACACAAGACCTCGGATCCGAATCCTCTGATCCGAGCCCAGATCTCCGAGCCACCCCGAGGTCGCCACGAATTCCACCCGGTCAGTCAAGGGTCGGTAGACGAGCAGCATTCTCCTTCAAATACAAATCGAGTCCGAACTCACACCTGGTGCATCCACACGTCTCCCAGAAATAAACCGCATCAGGTTGGCGCCGTCTGTGGGAACACTGCTTCAGAAGCCGACCCAAGCACGACCATCAAGGCACCTCGACAGCCGAATTCTCATGGCCTCGAAGGGCAAGGGGGCTGCTTCCTCCGTCAACCGACGGGACTCGCCCCCACCAAATACCAATGCCGGGCCACGCGCATCAAGGCATGGGGATTCCCGTCAGGGATCCCGGCAAAGCGCCACCCGTACGGTCCAGCCCGACCTACGAGGAATAATCGTTAACCGTCAAATCACCCGCAGCAGGGGAAGGGCCGCTTCCAACCCGGCCCCGAACCATCCACGACCACCGCCCGAGAGACGGAGGCCCGCACTCAGCCGTATCAGAAGGCAGCCTGCTGGCCAGCCAAACAGGGTCGAGGGAGCCCCCATCACTCAGGAGGAGTTCCAAGACTTCCGAAGAGAAATTCTCAGGGCCCTCCGGCGGGCCCCCAGGGGAGAAACACTCCGTTCCCAAACCAGGTCGGACTCCGAGGCCAGCGTGTCCCGACCATCAACAATCCAGCCAGAAGGCAATGACATACTCTTAAGGCGCCTCCAAGGAATGGAAGATCGCCTCGATCACATAGGGGACGACGGCCAAAGAGCGGCTCAGGGGTACGGACCTATCCGACCTCCCTTCTCCGCCCCCATCCTCCAGGCAGAAATACCTCGGGACTTCCGGCTTCCTCGGCTTGAGACCTACGATGGCGAGGGAGATCCTGCTGATCACGTGGAGGGCTTCAAGACCCTCATGATGATTCACAGCGCCTCAGATCCCCTGCTGTGCCGAGCCTTCCCGGCCACCCTTCGAGGTCCGGCTCGTGAATGGTTCTCAAAGCTCGCTCCCGGCTCCATTTACTCCTTCGACCAACTAGAGGGCAATTTTCTCGCCCACTTCGTCACCAGCCGGAAGGCGGAGAGAACTAGCGCTTCTTTACTGGGGCTCAAGCAGATAGAGGGAGAATCCCTCAGAGTGTTCGTCCGAAGATTTACTACGGAGGCGAGGTCGGTCTCCTCTCTTGAACCAGGCGTCGCCTCGGCGGCCTTTCGGCACAACGTTCGTCATGGACAGCTGAAAGCTTCGCTGGCGAAGAGGCCCCCCGTCGACTTTCCCGATCTCCTCAACAGGGTCGAAAAATACATCAGGGCAGAAGAGGCCCTTAATCCTGAAGATACCCGGGAGGCCATCGACAAGGGAAAGAGGAAGGTCGGAGAGGTCGAACCATCAAAGAAAGCTCCGAGGGACGCGGGGGCCATGAAGAAGGTCCCGCCGGTCCCCCGCTTCGAGAGATACACTCCCTTGACCTACAACCTATCCGCCATCCTCTTGGAAGTCGAAGACGACGGCATCGTCCGACTACCTCCCCGACCTAATAGCAACAGGAATCAAGACCAGCGCTTCTACTGTCGCTTCCATAGAGACCATGGGCACGATACCAATCAATGCCGAGCCCTGAAAGACGAAATTGAGGAACTCGTCTCACAAGGGTTCCTCCGGCAGTTCACCCGAGAAGGCCGCCGGGATCGGCAAGACGACAGGAGACAGAGACTCTCGCCCCCGAACCATATGACGACCCACCTCCGTGAACAGGATCTCGGGTCCAAGGGAACCACGGACACGCCATTCATCTTGCACTATGTCCACGGAGGGCCGACAGGGGGAGGGTCAAATACAGCCCGAAAAGCCCTCCTCCAAGAGGCGAATGCTGTCCAAAACAACCCCTCGTCCAAGCCACAGCCGGGGCCAGTCAGCTTCTCAGAAGAAGACCTCGAAGACGTTCACCTACCCCACTGCGATGCCCTCGTCATCAGCCTCCACGTGGCTAACTGCGAGGTACGCCGAATCCTCGTTGACAATGGTAGCTCAGTTAATATTCTTTTCCGCGAAACCTTCGAGAGCCTCAAATTACCCGGTGGAAAGCTCAAACCCGCCGGATACCCGTTGCATGGATTCTTCGGCGCCCCTGTCGCAATAGAAGGGATTGTTACCCTCGAGGTCACCACAGGGTCGGCTCCTGTCGAGAGGACCGAATCCATGGACTTCATGATTGTCAACTTCAAGACAGCTTACAATGCCGTTCTCGGCCGACCTGGACTGACCTCCCTCCAAGCGGTACCTTCGGCCTACCATCTAAAACTCAAATTCCCCACCCCCCAAGGGGTAGGCATCGCCCGAGGGAGCCATGAAGTCGCGCAGTCGTGCTATATAACGGCCGTCGGAGAGGATGTGTTCCCTCTCGACGCCACCGAACTCGCACCCGAGAGAGATGGCCCAGCTCCCGAGCCTTTCGACGAACCAGAAGAGGCCCTGTTCGACGCCAAGGAGGAATCAAAGTAGTTCCGGATAAGCCGCTCGCAGCACCGCCCGCGTCCGCCGCAACGAAGATATCTTCGCTTAAAAGCCCTCCGACGTATCTGGGATCTCTTCAGCAAATCCCAGCTCATGGTCAAACAGATCACCAGGGAATACGAGGCCAGCGATGAGTGCATGATTGGAGGCTCGACGACAGTCCAACGACTCCCGGCATCCTTCAGCTGCGCCACAGTTAGCAGAGTCCCCGGGGCACAGAACGCTCAAGCAGACGCACCGTCCAAACTCGCCCCTTCCTCCTTCGAGGGTCTCGATCAGACAGTACTCATGGAAGTCCATCACCTCTGGCTTCTGGTCTTCGATACATTGGCTTCAAGATGACACCAGCCCTGGGCCACTCCCATCCGAAGATTCTTAACCAAACGCCGAGCCCCTAACGAAGTTCCTAGAGAAGCGTACATAAGGTCTAACTTGGCTATTGTATGAAAAACCCTTTGTAAACTCTCATATGTAAAGGGCGGCTTCGACGACCCCCCCCATCTGGTATGAAAGGAATCCCTTGTTTTTCTTTTTTGACAAAACTCCAAATGATTCGGCAGATCCAACTTAAACGCCCAACATCGGGAGCGGTCCCCGAACCCTCACTCCGGTACCGTCCTCAGTACCTCGGTAGGCCCAACCCAGCTTCGGGCCAGGGGCCCTTCCCAAGGCCCCGCGTTGATCCCTCACAAACCAAAGAAGCCGAACCGCGCCTCCGCCGACGCTTACCGCATTCCTAAGTAAAGCAAAAGGGAAAAAAGAATTCTTTATTCATACCTTTAGTTGAGTATGAAAAAACAAGTAATGACCGTTACAGGACCGCTCCCCTCATCTCAAGCCGAAGGAAGCTACCATCTTAGGGCCCCGGGGGTCCAACAAAGGGCAGGACCACTCCGACCGAACGGCTAGGAGCCCTCTCATCGTCATCCCGGTCCACCGGCTCAGCCGCGGTCGACGCACCAGCCACGGAGCTCTGAGCATCCCCCGGTCGCAAGCGCTCCAGCAGGAGCAGCGCGGAAGGAACTCCATCCGCTCGCCGACCCACGGAAGAAGAGGACGAGACGCCCAGCATCGTCTTGTAGCGGTATATCTCCATCTCCTTCTCCACTATGACATCACGAAGTAACCTCTCGGAAGGGGGCCTCTGCACCGAGGCGTTCGACATGGTATGTCCAAAACCGACGCCTCCTAGGTCCCGTTCCACCATCGCCCTCCTCAGCCGGCTCGCCTCCTCCCTCAAGGCCTCAGACTTATTCCGGTAATAATTATGAGCCGCGTCAGTATCACAAGCCCCCTTTCGGTAGCGAACCAACGTGGCCACCAGGGACTCAACTTTGCTCTGGAGCCACGCCACGTCGGAGCGGCGGGGGTCCGCCTCGGGAAGAAGATCCGCAGCCTACAAGAAAACCGGCCAACTCAAAACGCATAGGCAAGGAGAGCCAGGAAACACCCGAAGTCAAAACACTTGGCCAGTCAAAAATCATTTTTATTCTGAAAACCGAATCGCTTCTTACAAAAAATGCGGTGGCCAGTCCGCAGAAGGCAAATACAATCGAGGGGAGAAAATAGGAAGACCAAAAACTACACAGTCTGTTTTCCCACCTCTGCATCGGTAGGCGGGTCCACGAGGGGGTCGACGGGCGGGTCGGGAGCAGCTCCTTCGCCGGGAATCTTCAGTGTCCCGTCGACCTCCATGTCATACTCGAAGTTCGACAGATCAAGGGCCGGGTGGAAGTGCTTCACGTGGCTGAGTGCCTTCGCATAACACTCGTCTTGGGCCTTGATCACTAGAAGCTGACTCGTCTTTGTCAACTCTTTCAGCTCCTTGGCAAACTCCTTCTCCTGGGCCGCCATCTTCTCCGCCCATTCCCCCCTCTCCTTGTCGAATGCCGCCTTCATCTCTTGCTCCCTCTTCTGAGAGCCTTCGAGTTCTGTCTTCATCACCTTCGTCTCCTACTCGGCCTTGTCCGCCCTATCACGCTCCTGCTTCAAAGCAGCCTCATAAAGGCCCTTCACGTGGGCCCCCTGCACGGTCGCCTGTAATCACCAAGCACAACTAAGGAAGCCTCCTTTACAACATGATTGCGGAACAAGAGAGGTTGACAAACTTACCAGCACATTGGCCTGTGCGAGGCGTGTATACGCCGCGTCCAGGGACTCGGCCTTCATCTCCGAGCGATCCCGGGGGGTCGCCAACTTACTCGCCACCTCGACGGCTTGCCGCCCTCGGGTCAAACTGTCTCCCTCGCGAATCGACCAATCCGGCACCCACGGCCGCCGGAGCCTCTCCTCTATCTCCGGATCCACCAGAGGGCCCTTCCCCTTATCAAGATCGGTTACCTTACCCTGTTCCGGATCGCCCTGAACCGCCGCGTCCTTGACCGTCTCCGAGCGAGTCCTTTTTGCCCTCGGCTGAACAGAGGCCTCTATAACCCCCTGGGACGACCCCCTCATCTTCGCCTTCTTCTCGGCCTCCTCCTTCTTCATTTCGCGCCTCCTCGCCTTAATCGACTCAGGATCCATACCTGTGAAAAAGTCCAGTAAGGACAATGAGCACGGAGGAACAACAAAGCCAAAAAGAAAGAAACAACTACATACATGGATCGGCCGGGCTCAGTCTGGCATTCGTCAAGTGGCCCTCGGTCACCTTCGCCCAGTCGACGCTATATGACAAACGGAGACGCTCAACAAAACCCCACTTCTCGGCAGTCAGGTCCCTCGACCTCGGCGTTTTATAGCTCGGCTTATAGTGATTCCACCGAGTGGGAATATCCCAAGGTTCCTCACTCCGGATCACTAGATACTTCTTCTTCCACTCCTTGATGGAGTCCGGGTGACCATGAACAAACTTCGACTTGCCCCGGGGCGAAATGTAATAGATACCCTCAGCCGACGAGCCAATCATCGTCATCGCTCGGAAGACGTTCAACCGAAGAGGTACCCTCTGCTCCCCGCACAACAACACGAAGCAGATGATCTGCTTCCAGGAATTGGGCCCGTACTGCATCGGCGCCAAGGACGCCCAGTTCAGCACCTCTCGGACGAACGGGTGAACGGGCAACCTAAAGCCGGAGATAAAGGCATCCACGGGGAAGACGCAATACTGATCCGGCAGAGGGTCAGTCGGTCGAAGAGTGGAGCTTGGCAACATGAGCTCATAGCCGAACCCTATATGGTATGCCAACCGCAAAGCCTCTAAGTTACCTGCCTCTAGAACGGTCGGAAATGCGTCCATTATCACCTTCTTCCGGCTCGGCGACGACGGTCGAACCCCACACTCCTCCTTATCAGAAAGATCGTTGGGGTACCGATGGAACGGCTTAGACCGTACGGATGACCCTGTCGTCAAGTCAACAGGCGCCTGACTCGAGCCCCCAATCCTCGACCCCCTCTTCTTCGGAGCCCTCTTCTTCTTCTTGGTCCGTTCAGGGGAGGGGGTAGATAGTCGCCCCAGACCTATCGGCATGGAGCTCGAGCCCACGCCCTGACCTCCTATCTGAGCCCCTTCGGCTCCCCCTTCCTCTCCAGAAACCATCCGTAGAATCTGAACTTCGGCAGAACTACCGCCCCCCTCCTCCTCAGAATCACTACTCTCCACAACAAAAAGCCTCCGAGACCGCAGCGGCTTCACGTCATACACTGGCTGTTCCTCACCAACAGACTCCCCCTCGAGATCCGACTCCTCCCGTGAAGTCAATCTGGAGGCGGGATTTGCGCCCCCCCACACGACGATGCCAACGAGCCCGACTGAGCCCTATCCATCTATGCCTAAACTAAAAACAAACTTACCAACAGACCGGGGGTCGCCTCGGAAGAACGAACTTGATACAGCGAAGGGTAGGAACGAAGACTGAGATGTTGGGAAATCTGTTAGAAAGAGAAAGAGGAGAAGTGAGAAGTGGACGATAGGAGGAGATAGGGGAACATTTATAGAGGGAAGAAACGACTCCTCGATTTCTGCAATTACTGTTCACCGATTGGCGTGTAGCGGCCGCCTAGTGAACCGTGCCACGTCCTCGAAACATGGGCTTCTGACGTCATCCAGTGCCAGGCTGGCAACCAGACACAGGGTTCGGGCCGGATGAAGTGCTCGGCGAATTTTTTTTTTAGATTTAAGGCTACAGGACTCGGCAGGCTCCCCTCTCACCCATGAACAACTTGGGGCTTACAGCCTCGGCAGCCGAAAACCCCAAGTCGTTCCCGGGTGGCAGGAAAGCCACCACCGCCTGCGCCCCAGGTTCCAGAGCTCGGTCGGCTCCTCTCTCACCCTCGAACAGATCGGGACTTAAGGCCTCGTCGACCGAAACCCCGAATTGTTCGAGGGTGGGAGGAAAGCCACCATCACCTAGAACCCTACCAAGAATAAAGATCGATCCGCATATCCGAGGCTCTTCACCCCCAGAGCCAGGACACGATGGATGCCCCTCCTGTCCCGATCTTTCTCGGGCCAGACATCCGTGTGAGAGTCGTCTGACCCGAGAAAGGATCCAGACGGCAGAGTCGCCACCGATTCGAGGCCCCTTGGCGCCACAACAAAATTTTCTAGAAGAGAGACGCCCGCCAAAGTAGACACCTCAGGGGGCCATTGAACCACCCTTGCTGTGATCAAACCCGCCAGGGGAGGGAGAGGTATTTATAGCCTCCTCCAAGACCCGCCTTTATGACATTGGGAAAGCCAATCTGCGGAAGCCCATGCGCCACCTGCGTCCAGGCTGGCAGCGTCTTTTAATGTCCCTGGAAAAATGGACCATCACACGAATCCCGGAAGCACCATCAAGACTCCGCTAAAGCGACAGACCACACGGTTCAAACCTTCTTCTCAGGAAGAATCACCGGCTCGCCATCACCCTTGCCGACACATAATCCCTCGTCTTCTCGAGGTGCGGTCGTGCACCAGGGTACTCTTCTCAGGAAGAAACAACGGCTAGCCATCACCCTTGCCGACACATAATCCCTCGTCATCTCGAGGTGCGGTCGAGCACCAGGGCCTTCTTCTTAGGAAGAATCACCGGCTCGCCATCACCCTTGCCGACACATAATCCCTCGTCTTCTCGAGGTGCGGTCGAGCACCAGGGTACTCTTCTCAGGAAGAAACAACGGCTTGCCACCACCCTTGCCGACACATAATTCCTCGTCATCTCGAGGTTCGGTCGAGCACCAGGGCCTTCTTCTTAGGAAGAATCACCGGCTCGCCATCACCCTTACCGACCCATAATCTCTCCTCAACTCGAGGTTCGGTCTGGCACCAGGGTACTCTTCTCAGGAAGAAACAACGGCTCGCCATCACCCTTACCGACCCGTAATCCCTCCTCAACTCGAGGTCCGGTCTGGCACCTGGGTCCTCTTCTTCGGAAGATCCACCGACTCGCCATCACCCTTACCGACCCGTAATCCCTCCTCAACTCGAGGTTCGGTCTGGCACCAGGGTACTCTTCTCAGGAAGAAACAACGGCTCGCCATCACCCTTGCCGACACATAAACCCTCGTCATCTCGAGGTTCGGTCGTGCACCAGGGCCTTCTTCTCAGGAGGAAACAACTTCCCATTTCCACGACCATGAACACTCCTCCCCGGCTAGCTCCCGCACCCCCGCAGGAGTGGGGGGCTTGTGTGGTAGGGTAAAAATGGCCTGCAGGCCCAACCAGGGCCCAACACAACGCTCACTCAAGAAAGGTAAAAATAGCAATCTAGCTCGGCTTCGAACCATTACGGGGTCGGCGCCGAGCCTCAAGCGCACCCCCCCGGAGCCGGCCTCCTCATATTCGACGAGCCTCAGTTGTCCTCGATCTCCGACCTATGACAGTCCCATCTGGCGAAGCAGGGGATTGACCTGGCACAACCTAGGCCCTCTGATTCTCCCAGAAGCACAAAAGACCTACGGTCAGCCATGTCAGCTCTATACCGCTCAGGGTTTTGCCACGTCAGCCCTATACCACTCCTGGTATTACCACGTCAGCCCTAAACCCCCTGGGCCTTACGCCACGACAGGCCCATAGGCTTTCGGGTTCAGACCCGGCCCCCAAGCGGATCCAAACCCGGTTGGGATTCTCTATAAATACTAGACCCTCACCCACCTTCTCAGGTAATCAATCTTTTGCCACTTAAATTCACCTAGTTATTGCTACTCTCTCACAAAGACTGACTAGATCGTCGGAGGGTCCGCCACCGGGACAAACCCCGGTGTTTCAGGACCGTCTGCAGGTACACAAGACCTCGGATCCGAATCCTCTGATCCGAGCCCAGATCTCCGAGCCACCCCGAGGTCGCCACGAATTCCACCCGGTCAGTCAAGGGTCGGCAGACGAGCAGCATTCTCCTTCAAATACAAATCGAGTCCGAACTCACACCTGGTGCATCCACACGTCTCCCAGAAATAAACCGCATCACTCGATGTAAGCACATGCTTAATCATATTCGTACTTAGGAGTATTGGAGTGAGTTGTTATGTTATATAATTAGATTGTTGTAGGAAGATGCTTGCAATTGTATACCATGCTTAAAGTACTATAGGTTGAAGTAATAAGGATTTAGAAGACCACTAGTAATAGTTAGTGTGACAAAGATTGTTATGTCGCCTTCGGTTTTTCATTGGTAGAATACCGATCATAGACTATTAGTAGATTCCTCTGTTGCTTCTAATAATAGAAGATCAAGTTTGCTAGTAAGCACGTTTGGTTGCTTCTAGGATTGATTACCTGTATGGTTGTTTGCATATGGTTGTGCTCGTACGTGGCTCGACTGGCCCGTATGTAGCTGTGGGTCTTATACGTAGTTTATTTGGCTCGTATGTAGGTTGTTGTCTCGTACGCGGCTCGACCGGCCCGTGCGTAGCTGTTGGTCTCATACGCGGCTTATTTGGCTGGTATGTACGTTGTTGTCTCCTACGAGGCCCGCCTGGCTCGTAGGTAGTTATTGTTTCATACGTAGCTTATTGGCTCGTATGAGGTTGTTACTCATGTATAGCTTGTTAGCTAGTACACAGTTCGTTGTACTCGTATAGGGTGATATTACCACCTTAAGGGCTATCGACCATCAAGACATATGTTTTCTTACCCTAAGGAACTGTGGAGGAGTCACTCCTTGTGTACCATCGAATCTTAACCAGGGTAGGTTGATCGAGGACCGAAGTATAGACGGAATCCAAGTTTAGGATAGCGGCATGCATGTATATTCGCACGGCCGAGGTCTTGGATCAGTGAGCTAGGAACCGGATTCCGAAGGATTCTGGTGAGTCTAGGTTGAGCAGCCTAGTAAAGTTGTCTTGCGAAGCCTAATTTAAGGCCTAGCATGTTATGTTTATAATATTATCGTTCCTAGGATTGTCGAGTCAGGGACATCATTAAGGTAGTGACTTATAAAGGTCATTTTGCTCAGACCCTTGCCGAAAAGAGAGGAGTTGGTTGTAGGGGACGCCTTACGACCAACTTGTCCCTTGAGGCAGGCCTTAGGTGGTGATAGTGGGTTGTACCTTCCCGTCAAAGGGATACGTACGGTGCCGTCTCACAGGTTGAGGACACGGGTTGCGTATCTCGCGCTGTTAATTCCTGAAGTGCCGTGGCTGAGGGTGCCACAGGGTAGGCTTCGCGCTACCCTGCGTTTGCGAAACCCTATGATTTGGATTTTGGAACGACGATCGTCTGTTTTTTGAGTGAGGTCCGGTTAGCCGGGTAGTAGTGGCGAACATAGACACCATTGGCATACTGCATCAGTGGGACATGATCACGTCTGCAACCTCATCAGTCACGTGTAGGTGTCAGGAACAGGTTGTGTACAATTAGAAATTCATAACGCGGGTTCAAATCCCTATATATGGAGAAACGGCTTGAGATGGGGTCGCATGTAGTATGAGCTGCATGTTGCTTCGGAGACTTGCTGACATTAGAATAGGAAGCATCCTAGTTCTATTTAAATATCGCATTAGAGTCTAGTCATAGCACTCACAAACACTTAAATTACACCAACACCATTGCCATGTTTTGTATGTTGTTTGGGAGATTCGCTGCTTTGATATCAGCCTTTAAGTGTCAGTGAATACTGACGTCCCCACTTCCATAGGTACTGGATCGCCAAAGTACAAGGGCGAGATTCAGGAGGACTCAAGGCAAGGAAAGCAAGGAGTCAGTGTTATGTTTAGTTCCGCTGCAGTATATGTATTGATTATCTATTAGTTAAGAAGTACTCAAGTGAGAGTTACCAAGTGTGTTCTTCATTCCTTGTACTCTGATGTAAGATGTTGAAGGTTGTAATACTCGGGAATGTAAAAGTAATATTGTAACTCTATTGTAAGGTATTGCAGTTGTATAATATTCAGACTTGTAATACATTGGGTGTTGAATAAATTTTAAATTCTCCTGTTTTTCTGTGTATTGTGACTAATTGAAGAAAAAGGTCTTGGCTCGTGTTTCGGTTTTCCCAGTATTGGAAATCGGGGCGCTACAGTTCTATTATGAGGTCTACGAATAAGTTTCCATACTTGATTCCGTTTGAATTGATTAAGTTCTTCTTGCATTGCCATGATCCAGTCATTTTTTTTGCAAGGCCTCCTTAATATTCTTAGCTTCAAGTATGGAAACGAAAGCGAAAAAACACATAAAATTTTGAGCTTGTGTGCGAGTGGTTACCCCTTTTGACATATCGCTTCGTATAAGAGTTGGTGGATGGCTTGACATAATTTTCCATGCAGGACGCCTTTCACTTGTGAAAATTTGATATTGTACATGTTCATCTTCCATGGCATCAATTTGTTGTGTAGGCATCTCTTCTATTTGCGATTTGGATGCATCTTCATCTTGATGCGATTTTTGATTTTGAGCATTCATATTTGGGTCTTCTTCAATGTGAACCTGTTTCTTTTCAACCCGAACACCTGTCTCATCATCATCAACCACATGCAATATTTCTTTGGTATAAGGATTAGTTTCATCAAAAATAACATCAATGGATTCCTGAACTGTGCAACTTCTTTTATTAAACACACGATATACTTTGCTACTAAGAGAATATCCTAAGAATACACCTTCATCACTTTTACGATCAAATTTTCCCAAATTATCAAGAGAATTTAAAATAAACACTTTACATCCGAAGCGCGAAAGTAACTTAAGTTGGGAATTTTGCCATAATATAGTTTAAAAGGAGTTTTCTCAAGATATTTTCTAATGATTACTTGGTTAATTGTATAACATGCTGTATTGACAGCCTCCACCCAAAATTATTTAGGTAATTTTTTTTCACTAAGCATGGTTCAGGCCATTTCTTGAAGAGGTCGATTTTTCCTTTCAACAACCCCATTTTGTTGGGGAGTGCGAGGACAAGTGAACTCATGTTTTATTTTCTTTTTGTCACAAAATGAGGTGAAGAGTTTGTTTTGAAATTCTCCACCATGATCACTACGAATAGTGACAATGGTGAGGCTTTTCTCATTTTTCACTCTTAGACAGAATTTTTGAAATATATACAATGTGTCATCTTTTTGTGGCAAAAAGGCAACCTAAGTAAATCTACTATAATCATCAACAATTACAAAGGCATATCGTGCACCTCCATTACTACGTGTTCGTGATGGTCCAAAAAGATCCATGTGCAAGAGCTCAAGGGGTCTAGAAGTTGATACCATTTTATTAGGTTTGTGAGAACTTTTAGTTTGCTTACCAAATTGGCACGACTCACATGGATTATCTTTCTCAAATTTGATTTTAGGGATCCCCCTTACAAGCTCCTTGGTTACGAGTTTGTTGAGATTATCTATGGCCGTGTGTCCAAGTCTTCTATGCCATAACTAACCATCCTCATTTCTTGCAACCAAGAACCTCATATTTTCCTGTGCTAATTCATTAGAATTTATAACATAAATATTGTTACATTGGTTAGCGAGAAGTAAACAAGATTTATTGCTATCTATTACAGTGCATGTATTTTTGTCAAAAGTAACGGTGTAACCTTTATCACATAATTGGCTGACACTAATTAGATTATGTTTCAAACCTCTTACCAATAGAACATCCTCAATGGAGCATGAGGAACCAAAGTTTATTTTTCCTTTACCAATGGTTTGACCAGTGCTATTATCTCCAAAGATGATGTCCTTCCCTCTTTCCCTTGATAGTGATGTAAAGTATCTGTTGTTGTCACCTGTCATATGATTTGAGCATTCACTATCAAGGTACCACCGATCTCTAGTCTTGATACGCTGAGGTACCTACATCAAGATTAGTAAGTATAATTTTGCATGCTCAAGTTTGTTTTGAGCCTGCATTTACATCCTTTCTTAGTATTCCTTTTTAATGAACAGTTATATGAACCTAATCTACAGCAGTAATTACATGTGATACGACTATGTCTTGAGTCATGCACACTTGCATAGTTTTGAGTTGGTTTATGATTATGTTGGAGATTGTGCAAGTGTGTATGACATGATGATTTACATTTTTGATGGTGTATTGGCTCTTTGTAACCAAGCCCTCGATTATCATGATAAGATCTTGAATTTTTTGTAATAAGATAACTGGGCCCTTCAGATTTTTCTACAATTTTTTCAAGATCAGTTACTCTTTTACATAATCTTTTCTTAGTCATCTCATCGTCTTTTGTATTCCAACGAAGAGTGTCTAGTATAGCATCAAGAATCTTATTTTGTTCAAGAGCTTCATTACATCCTTCCACTACCTCATCAAATTTTCTTTTGCTTTCTTTTAAATCATCTGTGAGTTTGGCGATATAAACAGATTTCTCATGAATTTCTCATAAGTGATCATCGTGTGTTCCTAAGGACTCTCGAATTTGTTGTTTTAAAAGTTCATTTTTCTCTAGCAATACATCATGATCTTTTCTAAATGACTCAATTTTTTCAAGATCAAGACATTCTTATTTTTCAGTTTTTGATTTTTTACAATGCAAGAGTCATGTGTTTCATTTGGAATTTGTTTATATTGCCTAAGTTCACGACTTAATTTCTTAGGATAGTCTTTTAAACCATTAAACATGTCTACTAGCTCATCATAAGTGGGTTCTTCAATTACCTCTTCTTGAGATGGTAATTGCACCTCACCATTCCCAAGAGCCATGAAGCATATGTCATCGTAGCCTTGCTCTCCCTCACTTGAATCGGAGTCTAACCATGTTGCCTTCAGCGCCTTTTTTTTTCAGACCTGGGCTTGAGCGATAGTAGTCCCTATTCCTGTGAGACGGGACAATTTGCACGGATGTGTCCAGGCTTCTTGCACTTATAGCATACGTCATCTTTATCTTTCTTCCTTTCTCCTTGGTACCTGCCATATTTTTTATGTTTGAGATACTTACGAAATTGCTTGGTCAATAGGGCAATGTCCTCATCTGACTCCTCGCGATCTGAATCTGCTTTTGATGGTCGGAATTTTTCTGCTTTTAGTGCAATGATTTTCTCTTCGATTTTTGGTTCAATCTCGATGTTTTGTCTGTATCTTTTGGTTTCTGACATTTCCATTTCTTATGTCTTCAACTTTCCTTGGAATGTGTAGTAGTCCAAACCCTTTTCTCCGAGGGTCTCCCTCATTGCAGCAGCCTTTACATCCCACTCTGCCGTGAGATAGCTTATGAGTTTTTCGACCTTTCGGTCATCATCCAACGCCTTACCTAAGTTCTCAAGTTCGTGGGCAATGATATCGAAACAGGCAAGCATTTGATCCACATTTTCCCCTAGCAACATGTGAAACACATCAAACTTCTAATAGCTTTTACCTCAGAAGCGGTTCCCTCATGCCGCTTCAGCATGTTGTTCCAGATCTCGTATGCTGTTTTACAGTTTCGCCCGCATCGCATTAGTTCTTCGTTGTTCAACCCTGCATAGAGAGCTGTCATGGCTTTGGAATTTGCTGTCTTGAGAGCCAGCTCCGCTTTTGTGAAAGCTGTCTTTCCATCCCTGACTGGAATATCTGTTTTATTGATGCACACAGTCCATACTTCTTCGCCAAGCATCTGTAGAAAATGAGACATACGAACTTTCCAAACGTCATAGCATTTTCCATCAAAAAATGGTAAGCGTGTAAGGCTTGTCCCATTGGAGACGAATGGCTCTGATGAGTACAAGTTTTCAGGATGAGGGATTTCCGCCATTGGACCTTTTGCTTAAGCTTTTAAGCTTTTTGATAAGCACCTCGCTCTGATATCACTGTAAATCACCATGGGGAGGTGAATAGGGTGATTTTGCGGAATTATAAAAATTAATTAAAATGAAGTGCGGAGTAAATAAAAGAGTTAAGAAGAGCAAACGCAGATAACACAAGTAATGCAGCGATGTAACGTAACCCCCAGGTCTACGTCCACACCCCCTACTTGTAGCAATTCTCCGCCACAAGCGTTCTACTATACTCAAAATCCTTGTACAGTGATTCTCGGATTCAGGCCGAGAGACCTATTACACCCACAGGACTTCTAACACAAGTCCCGTCAATCTCACCGAAGTGTAAGAAAAGAAAAACTCAAGATCCTAAATGATCCTGACTGAAGAATACAAAACTTATCACACACACTCGGATTGATTGTTGAAAGATTAGTTCAGAATAATTTTCTCAGGAGTAATTGGTGAAGAATACTCAGTGGGTTCGGCCAATTAAATAGATTGGGAAGTGTATCGATCAAAATTGGAAACGATACATTCCGAAAATGTGAACAGCGCAAAGTGCGGTCGACCGCAATCTTGGTGCAGTCGACCGTTCAGCTCTCTGACATAAAGTAGAGAGATGAAAGGTCGACTGCTTCTTACGCAACTGAGAGTTGCAGTCGACTGCGATGCGATCGACCGTCATGAGGTGCGGTCGACCGGTATGGCGCTGTTCATACTGAATCCACTTTATATTTTTACTAAACGAACTAATCAATCAATCAATTAATTTTATACAAATTTAAATCTCACAAATATAGAATGATAGCAGCTGGTCCTGATAGCTTTCTTGGACATTAATCAATCAACTCTTCTTTTTGAATATCTTCTTCTTTTTCTTGATTAAATTCTCAATCTTTCTTTATTACTTTCCTTCTTTGAATATTTTTGAATCTCTCTTGAATCTCTTATGGATATTATTTGATCCTGAAAATCTGAATAACTCAATTCAAACTTATTAATATTTATAGACACGTTTTGTACACACCAAACTAGGAGTCAACAAGAGTCAACAAATATTATATCTTATAGTGCTGGTTTATACCTTATGACATATTTCATTGGCGGTTTTTAACCAATTACAAATCCTTTTCCTTTTAATTTTCAATTATGATTTGTTTCCTCTTTGATCTATGTTCAATGTATCAATGGGGTTAGGTATCCAATATTTATACCCCAGAATTTGACATTGAAAGACATGTTTTATGTGTTACTCCTTAAGTAAACATACACCGTTGCTTAATGAGTTTGATAATTGACGTGTATGCAAAATTCTTAAGACCTGTTTTGTTTTATGTGTATTACTAGGCTCATTTTTTCCGAAGTTGCATTGTTTTTTAAAAATTAAAATTATCTAAGTTGTGTTACTGTATGATGAGTCTTCTATGCATATTCCTTGATAACTATTTTGCATATTTGTGTATGACAGCGTATTCTGTAAATCCATGCTTCAATTACTTGCACCTGTTCTGTTTATACACAAACAATTTCTGCGAATATGATCATTATAACTGAATGCATTATTGGTACATATTTATACATGGCCATGTCATTCATTATTCAACACGCAGTACTACTGACACATAATTCATATGAACATCGGATTCAGATAGATTCACATATATAGGCACAGACACACAAATATATGTATATGGCTTGATACGACCATAGGAATTAAGGGCACTTTTTCCTGCCACCGTGAGTGGTTAGACTTGCGAAACATGGACATTCTTGATAGTTTCCGTAAGTTCCAGAGGGCACGCAATTGCATATGGAGCAGCACGTCCCGCATGCTCTGTGGCAGAGGTTTGGCCGCGATGATTTTGAACACCTCACCTTGCATGCACTCCCACAGTCTGAAACCACAGCCATCACAAAATTTATGGTATTTTGAAGATATTGAATGCATACAGACATGAAACTGCATACAACAAAATGATATTTGAAATCTGTAGCTTACTTATGGTAGCCAAGGAAGAGCTCTTCGATGGTTTGTTGATATCCTGAAATTTAGACAGAACCAAAGAACAATCAATACAACTGCAACCTGAAACATTCTCAGACAAAACATGCATCATTAAACTTATGCTTGTATCATATATCCCATAACGGTTACCTCATTCTGGTAGCTCATCTCAGAGCTCGCATCCACGACATAAAGAAGAAGCAATGCAAGGAGAAGGGAAGTCAGCAAAGCTCGGACGAAAGCCATGGCCAGAACTATACAACTTAAGAGAATGAAGATGATTATTGAGTAGTAGGGCTTTCCTATTTATAGCAGAAACTGGGAATAAGTAGTAAATTGAGTGGTAATAGGTTGTTTTCGTGGTTGGTTCATTTCATATCATTGCATTGCATTCTTTCACTCTAGCACTGGCAAATGTTGGGGTTGCCTTTGTTGCAAGTCTATGTTGCAAGAGCTGTTCTGAAATTGATCACTTGCCACTTTGTTATTTTTTGCATCCTGCACGTAACACGCATTCACAAAAATTAGTATTGTTAGGAATTTCGCTGCCGAGTTAATGAACAAATCACCAAGCAATAATCGATCAAACCAAATACACAAGGCACACAAATTTGTTCCAGTTTGGGCGAACGCTAATCCAGGAAATAAATAACCGAGGTATTATTCACTAGAGAATATACAAGAGTTATAAACACTCCGACCAAGAATTTATCTATCTCTCAAATTACACTGGAAGAAAATATGTTATTTACAATGGAGAATAGCACTGTCACATTTACCCGATACCTGGACCCGACCCGAACTCGGCATTGGACCGGAACCGACCCGATCTGTACGGGTCCGGATCCGGGTCCGGATCCTAAAATAAGACCCGATGCACTTTTGAGTCCGGGTCCGGGTCCGCTCAAAATAGAACCGACCCGGACCCGGATCCGGACCCGGACCCGGACCCGGACTTGTTAAAAAATATCCCCAAACATGTAGAATTTGAATAATAGGTTTATAGGAATATATACATATAAACGTAATTGTTGAAGATAGATATGTAAATATAATATTAATTCATGTACTTACGTACAAAAATTGTTAGAATCGTAGAGTATCGGGTGTAAAAATACTTAAGTGCAAATATTTATTCTCTACTACCGGACCCGATGGGCAATTTTTTTAACTAGGACCTGGACCCGGTTCCGGACCCGGTTGTTGCAAGTCAGGGTCCGGGTCCAATTTTTGGACCTGTGAGGTACCGGGTCCGGGTAGTGGAGGACCCGACCCGATAGGACCCGATACTAGCTCTAATGAAGAACTCTCAATAAAATACTTTTTTTCTCTTTTTCTCTTTACACGCTCTTGTCTCTCAAAAAAGGTCATTACAATCATATATAGATATATATAGAGAAACCCTTTGTTATACTAATGATACAATAACTGTTTGATATACCTTGAAGATAAAGTTACACAATAGAAACAGTACGATCTAACCTGGAGAAGAAGATTGGCTCAAAACCGATCACCCAGACCTACGTTTTCTGCTTCTATCCGCTCTTGGTCGACTGCTCTGACGAGCAGTCGACTGCAATGCCCCGACCCCAAATCAGAGAACTATGGCGGTTGACTGTCCAGTATGTCGGTCAACTGTCAATTGATCGCTTGTTGTTGTTGCCATTTTTTCTTCTATTTGCGACGCTTTGAACCTCTTCTCACTTTATCTACTATTCTTCACATCGTACATAATAATATGCAATATATAAATTCAAGAAGTATGTGATGAAAAAGAGAAAAAATAGTGTAGAGCAAATAATGTTGGAAAAAGAAAGAACAAATCATGTGAACTAATTTTTGAGTTGTGGAGCCTAATGTACACGTCATGGCCAGCTGAGCGTTGACATTTGAGGTGGCATCTAGTAGTAGATCACCTAATCTTGATTAAGATGGATGATTGATTAACAGAGGATGCCTTTCACCTTCTGTTTTTTGTTTTTTGTTTTTTTTATTTACTTTTGTTTTCTTTTTGATCCTGAAACTTTGAGGGTTTAGATATACAGTAGATAATTAGACATCTACGTGGAGAAGTATATTTATACTCGATCTGTCACGTATTGTGTTATACTTCGAAAGAGTGCGTGAAAGCCAACCTCTTCCATACTCCTATGATTCGTATTTCATGAATTTCGTGCATTTCTCTATTTCGAAACTGTTAGCAGATTTCATAAATGTGCTTAAAGTTGAATAAGAAAAAAAGGGAAAATTTACAATACATGCATCTGCAAAATAAACTTCGTTACTGTTAGAAAATGAGTGTTTTAGACATCATTTTTGAACCGATTTTTGAGCAACTTTTTGAGTAAGATCCTCAATGAATGATTGAGAGATCTTGATTGATTTGTGTTCTCCTTCGTGAGTAGATCAAAATCATATATTGGTTTGCTAAAATCGGTTAAGGGGTGAATGAGAAATTGTCTCTCAAAGTGAGACGTTTTCATTCTTGAAAATGGGTTAAGGGAACATAGTCCCACATCGGAAATAACAAAGGAAATAGAAGAGGATATATAGTAATCTCCTTCTAAGCATTGTAAGATGGCTAGAAGAGAGGCTCTCTCTCGCGCGCACAGGGGTGCAAATCACGGACCGGATTACTTAACCCCAGGCTCTATAAATAGAGGCCTCCCCTACGAGATCGCTCCAAGTCGTTGCATCCTGGGAGACAGACGCCTCCGTTCATTCCAGCAATCGGAAAGAGGCGAAATCTGTTTTAAGGACACTGTGTGGTACACAGGCCTCGGCTTCTCAAGTTGTACTTTTCATTTGTTTTATTAATTTTTTTTCCTTTTCTTTTCTTTCGGTTTTCCTCTCTCCTGTTCTCTTCTATGTTTTTTCTGGAAAACTTATACTCGTGTTGTGTAAATTTCAGAATCACAATGACTACTGCATTGGACAATGCTGTTGTGTCTGAAACGGTCTATGTGCCGGTTGTTGATACAACGCAGGAACCGAATGCTGCTGCGGCACGAGTGCCAATGCCCACCGTTGTACCTGTCTCAGTCTCCCATGGGGAGAAACCTGAGAAGTTCAACGGGCAGAACTTTAAGAGGTGGCAACAGACGATGATGTTCTATCTGACCACACTGAATCTTGCAAGGTTCTTGAACGAAGATGCTCCAGATCTTAAGAAAGATGAGCAAGATAACCAAGTCATTGCCGCTGTGGATGCTTGGAAAAATACTGATTACTTGTGTAGAAATTACATAATGAACGGATTAGCCGACTCTTTGTATAATGTATACATTGACAAAAGAACAGCTAAAGAACTTTGGGAATCACTAGAACATAAATATAAAACTAAGGATGCCGGCGCCAAGAAATTCATTGTGGGCCGCTTTCTAGACTATAAAATGGTAGATTCTAAAACAGTAATCAGTCAAGTTCAAGAACTACAACTAATCTTGCATGAGATTCATGCTGAAGGTATGAACTTAAGTGAAAGTTTCCAAGTGGCTTGTATAATTCCAGCAAGCCACTTTCTTAAGATCGCTCCAAGTCGTTGCATCCTGGGATCGCTCCAAGTCGTTGCATCCTGGGAGACAGACGCCTCCGTTCATTCCAGCAATCGGAAAGAGGCGAAATCTGTTTTAAGGACACTGTGTGGTACACAGGCCTCGGCTTCTCAAGTTGTACTTTTCATTTGTTTTATTAATTTTTTTTCCTTTTCTTTTCTTTCGGTTTTCCTCTCTCCTGTTCTCTTCTATGTTTTTTCTGGAAAACTTATACTCGTGTTGTGTAAATTTCAGAATCACAATGACTACTGCATTGGACAATGCTGTTGTGTCTGAAACGGTCTATGTGCCGGTTGTTGATACAACGCAGGAACCGAATGCTGCTGCGGCACGAGTGCCAATGCCCACCGTTGTACCTGTCTCAGTCTCCCATGGGGAGAAACCTGAGAAGTTCAACGGGCAGAACTTTAAGAGGTGGCAACAGACGATGATGTTCTATCTGACCACACTGAATCTTGCAAGGTTCTTGAACGAAGATGCTCCAGATCTTAAGAAAGATGAGCAAGATAACCAAGTCATTGCCGCTGTGGATGCTTGGAAAAATACTGATTACTTCTGTAGAAATTACATAATGAACGGATTAGCCGACTCTTTGTATAATGTATACATTGACAAAAGAACAGCTAATGAACTTTGGGAATCACTAGAACATAAATATAAAACTAAGGATGCCGGCGCCAAGAAATTCATTGTGGGCCGCTTTCTAGACTATAAAATGGTAGATTCTAAAACAGTAATCAGTCAAGTTCAAGAACTACAACTAATTTTGCATGAGATTCATGCTGAAGGTATGAACTTAAGTGAAAGTTTCCAAGTGGCTTGTATAATTGAAAAATTACCACAAGGTTGGAAAGACTTTAAGAATTACCTAAAGCATAAGCGAAAAGAAATGGGCATTGAAGATCTCATTGTCAGGCTTCGTATTGAAGAAGACAATAGGGGATCTGAAAAAGTTGGACTCATCAGTCATGCAGCTAAGGCAAATGTAATGGAACATAAACAACGTTCCAACAAGCACAACAACAAGGGTCCGAAGTTGGGGCCTAAGAGAGGAATCTCCAAGAAGCCGAAGTTTCAAGGCAAGTGCTTCAACTATGACAAAATGGGTCACAAGTCCACTGAATGCAGACTTCCCAAGAGGAACAGGAACAGAGAAGCAAACTTGGTTCAAGAAATTGTTCAAGATATTTCCGTTATCAACCTCTCAGCTGTGATATCAGAGGTGAATATGTTAGGTTCAAACCCGAAGGGATGGTGGATTGACACTGGAGCTACTCGACATGTGTGCTCCAATAGAAGTATGTTCTCCACTTTCGAACCATTAGAGAATGGGGAGAAAATGTTTATGGGGAACTCGGCAACTTCAGAAATAAAGGGCCAAGGCAAGGTGATCTTGAAGATGACTTCTGAAAAGGAACTGACTCTGAACAATGTTGCATATGTTCCTGAAATTCGTAAGAACCTGGTATCTGGTTCGTTGCTTAATAACCACGGTTTTCGTTTAGTGTTCGAGTCGAACAAATTTGTTTTGTCAAAAAGTGGAATGTATGTTGGTAGAGGATATATGAGTGGTGGAATGTTCAAACTCAATGTAATGACCATGGTCAAGAATATGAATAAAGCTAGCTCTTCTACTTATTTGCTTGAGTCTTCCAATTTATGGCATGGTAGACTAGGACATGTTAATTATGATACTTTGCGAAGACTAATTAAATTGAATCACATACCAACGTTCCAAATTGATTCCAAACACAAATGTGAAACTTGTGTTGAGGCAAAACTAACAAGATCATCATTTAAAAGTGTTGAAAGAAACACCGAACCACTTGATCTAATTCACACTGATATTTGTGATTTGAAAATGATACAAACAAGAGGTGGTAATAAATATTTTATTACCTTCATAGATGATAGCACAAAATATTGCTATGTATACTTGCTTAAAAGCAAAGATGAAGCTATAGAGAAATTTGTTCTCTATAAAAATGAGGTTGAAAATCAACTCAATAAGAAAATTAAGGCGCTAAGAAGCGACCGAGGTGGAGAGTATGAATCGCCATTTGCTGACACATGTGCTAAGCATGGGATTATACATGAAACCACAGCGCCTTATTCTCCTCAGTCCAACGGTGTTGCTAAGAGAAAGAATCGTACATGAAAAGAAAGTGTGTAAACTGGTGAAGTCATTATATGGCTTGAAACAAGCTCCAAAACAGTGGCATGAAAAATTTGACAATGTCATGATGACAAATGGTTTCAAGATCAATGAATGTGATAAATGTGTATATGTCAAAGACACAAAAGATGGATATGTCATTATATGTTTGTATGTAGATGACATGCTTATTATTGGAAGCAATGATCAGATAATTAAATCTGTTAAAAACATGTTAAACTCGAGGTTTGACATGAAAGACATGGGACTAGCTGATGTTATATTGGGAATTAAAATCACAAGAACATCAGACGAGCTTATTTTAAGCCAGTCACATTATGTTGACAATATTCTTGGAAAATTTGATAAAGATAATTCTGGAATTGCTAGAACTCCAATAGATCTAACTTTACATTTATCCAAGAATAAAGGGGAGAGTATTTCTCAAGTAGAATACTCTAGAATCATAGGCAGTCAAATGTACTTAATGAGTTGTACAAGACCAGACATAGCCTATGCAGTAAGTAAACTAAGTAGATACACGAGTAATCCTGGAAGCGAGTATTGGCAAGCAATCATAAGAGTACTAAAGTACTTGCGTTTTACTCGTAACTACGGGCTGCACTATATGAGATACCCGGCTGTACTTGAAGGATACAGTGATGCTAACTGGATATCGAGTGATAATTCAAAATCCACTAGTGACTATGTGTTTATACTAGGTGGTGCAGCAGTTTCTTGGAAATCTTCGAAACAAACAGTGATCGCTAAATCCACGATGGAATCAGAATTTATCGCATTAGACAAATGTGGGGAAGAGGCTGAATGGTTACGCCACTTTCTTGAGGATATTCCAAGGTGGACGAAGCCTGTGCCTCCAATCTGCATACATTCAGATAGTCAATCTGCAATTTGTAGAGCACAGAGCAATATGTATAATGGTAAATCTAGACATATTCGTCGAAGACATAATACCATTAGACAACTACTCTCTACTGGGGTTATCTCTGTGGACTATGTAAAATCAAAAGATAACATTGCGGATCCACTAACCAAAGGGTTAAACAGAGAGTTAGTTGATAAATCATCGAGGGGAATGGGACTAAAGCCCATGAAAGAATAAGTCGATACAATGGAAACCCAACCTAGCTGACTGGAGATCCCAAGATCTAGGTTCAAAGGGACAACTAAATTGTAAAGACCAAGTTAGATCACTGTGGAGATTTTTCCATGTCCATTCCCATGATGAAACAGTGATGCCCGCAAGGTAACAGGTTAAGCTAGGCTTTTAATGATTCTTATGCGTCGGATATCCGAGCAGAGTAATGCGGGTTACTCTTAAGTAAGAAATCACCTATGTAAGATGGAAGAAGGGCCGCTTCCAAGGGAATAATATAGAGCAATATTTCTGTTAAAATCTTGCAGAACCAGGCGTATGTTCATGGCCAAAACGAACATAACAGTGAGAACTGAAAAGGCGTTAGAAAGATTTCTGTGTGAGATATGTCATCGTTTACATAAATGGCAGAACAGTTCAAAGACATCGCGTCTACTGTTTAGTTAGTAAAGTAAACATATTTTCATAAGGGAAGGTTCAAAGGGTAACACCTACCTATCCTATGCAGAAATCAATCGTTGAATTCTATCACCAAGTCTGTCGGGTCAGTCTGTCGTGTCAGTCTGTCATGTCAGTATGTCCTGTCTGTGGTCGTCAATTTTCATTCATGTGGGGATTGTTAGAAAATGAGTGTTTTAGACACCATTTTTGAACCGATTTTTGAGCAATTTTTTGAGTAAGATCCTCAGTGAATTATTGAGAGATCTTGATTGATTTGTGTTCTCCTTCGTGAGTAGATCAAAATCATATATTGGTTTGCTAAAATCGGTTAAGGGGTGAATGAGAAATTGTCTCTCAAAGTGAGACGTTTTCATTCTTGAAAATGGGTTAAGGGAACATAGTCCCACATCGGAAATAACAAAGGAAATAGAAGATGATATATAGTAATCTCCTTCTAAGCATTGTAAGATGGCTAGAAGAGAGGCTCTCTCTCTCGCGCGCAGGGGGGGTGCAAATTACGGACCGGATTACATGCGACTTGTGTGCGCCCGCACGACCTGCGGACACGAATGCCGGACCGATTTGATCCCACCCCGTGCAGAGCCACTTTTTGCTACAGTTTTCCTTTTGTAACGGCTGAAATGAATGCAGAAACGGTTCTGTCTGCCGTTTCAGTGTTGTATTTAATATTTTGTCTGCCGTTACACTGAAGGCATTCAATTCACTGTATGCCGTTACACTGAAGGCAGTAAATGATGTCTGCCATTACAGTGTCGGCATTCAATTCGCTGTCTGCCGTTACAGTGAAGGCATTAACAGCCTTGTCTGCCGTTACTGATTTAACCCAGACTCTATAAATAGAGGCCTCCCCTTTACTTTCTTCCCTGCACAAAACCAGATCTTCTTCTCTCCTTCTCTGAGTCTTCTTCTGTACTGTTCGTCGGTACTACTTTTGTTGGTAAGTCGGTGATAGCTTCGAGCGCTTGTACTCAGTTCGGGAGTGGTACGTGGTGCCTACGGGATCGCTCCAAGTCGTTGCATCCTGGGAGACAGACGCCTCCGTTCATTCCAGCAACCGGAAAGAGGCGAAATCTGTTTTAAGGACACTGTGTGATACACAGGCCTCGGCTTCTCAAGTTGTACTTTTCATTTGTTCTTGTAAGTTGTTTTATTAATTTTTTTTTTCTTTTTCTTTTCTTTCAGTTTTCCCCTCTCCTGTTCTCTTTTATGTTTTTTTGTGCCTCTCTATCTTTTCTTTGAAAAAAGAATTTTGTAAACAATATTTGTAACAGTTACATCATCAAGCAGCAAGACGTTATATATATGATAAAATGTACTATCTGGCAAGTAGGAGAAAATGATTGATAGAGCTCAAATCAAAGTTAACATAAATTAGTAATGCGTGGAGTCCAATTCGGTTTTTTTTTTTTTTGATAACGGGAAATTGTGTGTATCAATGCATATGCACATTTTTAAAATGTATTTTAGAGTAAGAAGTTAAATGAATTATCCCACCTGATAAAAATTGAGTTTCATTGTTGTACCCAAAATCTGTGGGTTATATTGTCCACTGTTTCCAACTGATTTTGAGAAATTCTGAATTTTATTATTGATGTCAGATTTTCTAAGCCATTATTTACCGGTTTGGACAATTTGAGAAATTCTCAGTAAATTAACTGTATTGGCCAGATTTTAGGAATTGTCCACCATTTTTTGTCGATTTTGAAGAAATTTAAAATTTAATATTATTGCCATATTTTGTGGGTTGTTGGTTACAATGTTTGTATGATTTTTAGAAAATTATGTATTTTATTGATTTGGCTAAATCTAGTAGGTCATTCTTCACCGTTGCTTTTAAAAGAAATCTTTTGTCTCAATATTTTAACATCAACATCAACTATTTGGTTTAATACAACATCAACATCAACTAAACCCTAGCAATAATACTAAATCCTAGCAAATATAGCAAACCAGATCGATAAATTATCAAAATTTGTCGATTAGGAAAAAAAGAGCCGGCTGAGGGAGAGAGCACCTGTGGCAGAGATCTGCGGCGAAGGGAGAGAGAGCACCGACGGTGATAACTGATGGAAAGAGGAGCAACAGTGAGGGAGGAGCAGCGGAGGGGTTAGCAATGGTGAGGGAGGAGCGGCGGCGAGAGAGTAATGACGACGATGGAGGTGCGGCGGCGAGTGGTGAGGGAGAGGGAGTCGTCGACGAGGGGAGAGAGCGGCGAGGAGAGAGGGGAATTGAAAACAGTGAGGGAGGAGCAGTGGGGAGAGAGTAACGACAGCGCGGGAGGTGCGGCGACGAGTGGTGAGGGGGACGGAGTCGTCGGTGAGGAGAGAGAGTGGCGAGGAGAGAGAGAGGATATAAAGGGAAATAGAAACATGGAACGAATTTGGGAGGAAATGAAAATGGGGCGAGGGGGATTAAGGGAAAAATACCCTAACCTATCCCGACGTTTAGGCAACAAAATGCTAGTATATGGTGAACTTATTGCGGCGTTTTGTTAATAAACGCCGAGATAGGTGTATATTATTTTGTAAGCCAAACTATCTTTGTGCGATTCTACTCATTAATAATTCTAATTCGACAATCGAACAAACCACAATATTTTCGAAAAATCTATAGAATTCTATAATATTTAATTATTCTTCCGATAACAACAGATTCTCAATTTCGAAAATATTTTGGTTCTGAAAATTGTTTTTAAATAAAGTTTGACAGAGAGAATAAGATTATTGCTATCGTGACGACATGTGAATGGTAATAACGACGGCAACAACAACATGGGGGCACGATAGTCGGTCTTCGTGTCTTGAGTTTGTGAGAAAGAGAGAGACATGAGACTATGATGGTCTTTTGTGACCGATGATCACTCATTTCGCTCTCTTTTAGTTATAAAATAAAAATTAAACGGCCTCATAAGTGTGAAAAACATATTTGAGAGAAAATAATATTTTTTCCTATTCATATGTTTCTCTTCTGTATACATATATATATGAATTATATTCTTGAAAAAGAACAAAGGAGATTGAGAGAAGATTGAGGAGATAAGAGATTTGGAGAATCTATTTCCTATAGATTAGGAAACGGGATATACATATTAGCAATTACTATATATCAACACTCCCCCTCAAGTTGGTGCATAGATATTGAGCATGCCCAACTTGTCAACATATTTCAAGAAAAGCCGATTCGAAACTACCTTGGTCAGGATATCTGCGAGCTGATCTTCTAACTTCACTTTAGATATCTCAATGATTTTCTCATCCAATTTCTCCTTGATGAAGAATCTATCCATCTCTACATGTTTCGTCCTATTATGTTGAACTGGATTGGCGGCAATATCACATGTTGCTTGACTGTCACAATACACCTTCATAGGTTCATTCGGACCACAACCTAAGTCCTGCAACAAGAGTTTCAGCCATAAAGCTTCCGCTATACTTAGAGCTACTCCGCAATACTCAACCTATGCACTAGAGCGTGTAACAATATTTTGCTTCTTGCTTCTCCATGTAACTAAATTTCTTCCAACAAAGGTGAAGTATCTTGAAGTGGAGTACCTATCAATTATAGATCCTGCCCAACCAGCATCAGTATATGCCTCAACCTTCAAGTGACCATGTTTCGCAAATAGGACCCCTTTTTTCTGAAGCATATTTTATATATCTCAGAATTCTCATCACTGTATCCATATGATGTTCCTGAGGTGTATGCATAAACTGACTTACCACACTTAAAGCATATGATAAATTTGGCCGTATATGAGCAAGATACATTAGTCGTCCAACCAATCTCTGATATCTTTCCTTATCACAAGGCACATGATCAGATTTGTTGCAAAGTTTCAGTCCTCCTTCTAATGGTGTACCAATCGGCTGACAAGCTGACATTCCAGTTTCATTCAATAAATCAAGAGCATACTTTCTTTAAGACAGAAATATACCCTTTCTCGAGGGAGAAACTTTAACACCAAGGAAATATCTCAAAGAGCCAAGATCCTTCTTTTCGAACTCTTGTGACAAGTAGCTCTTCAATGTCGTTCTCTCCTCAGGATCATTCCCAGTTACTATCATATCATCCACATATATAATGAGAGAAGTAATCTTACCTTCTTTCTTTTTCAGAAATAGGGTATGATCTGAATTACTCTGACAATACCCGAATGTCCTCATTGATTTTGTAAACCTACCAAACCAAGATCTTGGTGACTGTTTGAGGCCATATAGTGCCTTCCTCCACCGACACACTTTATTACTGTGTTGAACTGGTCTATTTGATCCTGGCGGTAGATCCATATAAACCTCTTCTGTCAATTCCCCATGCAGAAAGGTTTTCGTCACATCAAATTGCTCCAACAACCAATCAAGATTTGCTGCAAGTGACAGTAGAACTCGAACAATGTTGAACTTTGCCACAGGTGCAAATGTTTCATCATAATCAATTCCATAAGTTTGAGTGTACCCTTTGGCAACCAACCTTGCCTTGTATCGTACTATCAAACCATCAGACTTATACTTCACCATATAAATCTATCTGCATCCTACCGGCTTCTTTCCTGCTGGCAATTCGACTATCTTCCAAGTCTCATTCTTCTTCAAGGACTTCATCTCCTTATCCATAGCTTCTTTCCACCTTGGATCGGTTAAGGCTTCCTGCACATTGTTAGGAATAAATATAACAGATAATTGATTCACAAATGACTTATTTGATTCAGACAATCAGTGGGTGGACACATAATGACTCATGGGATACTTGATATTATTAGAGGGATCAGGCTCATAAGTAGATTTTGGGATACCTCTAGTAGTACGATTTGGGAGTTCTCTTCTTGGAGCTTCGGACAGCATTGACAATTGGTTTTGGGGTTTTAACGATGCCGGTGGTGGAGATGGCTCATCTTCGTGGAGGTTCGGCACTAATTGTAGTTCTTCGTGGACATCTCCTTCATCAACCAAATATTCATTCTAGTGATCGTCACTACTTACATCTAATTTTCACCCACTTATATCCGATTATTCAGTCTGAATGGAAACCACTTCATCATAGGCAAGAGTTTGAACTTCACTTCAGTACACTCCCTGAAGTTCAACCTTAGAGGAATAATACATCTCATCTTCATGGAGCACAACATCTATAGTCACAAACATCCTTTGAGTTGGTGGATGATAACAACGATACTCTTTCTGATTTGTTGCATATCCCACAAAAACACATTGCATTGCTCGAGGAATTAACTTGTTTCGTTCATGTTGATGAAGGTGAACAAAAATGACACACCCAAACACACAAGGTGGCAAGTTGACGACTGTTGGTGCATTCACAGCTTCAGTCAATGCTTGAAACAGCGTTATGAAGTTCAGGATACTAGAGGGCACTCAGTTGATTAAGTATGCAGCAGAAGTAAGGGCTTCCCCCTACTACATGAGTGGCATATTTCCATGAATAAGAGAAGCATAGACTACCTTGAGCAAGTGTCTATTTGTTCTTTCTGCAATTCCATTCT
Organism: Hemerocallis citrina; assembly: GCA_017893485.1. NCBI lineage: Eukaryota > Viridiplantae > Streptophyta > Magnoliopsida > Asparagales > Asphodelaceae > Hemerocallis > Hemerocallis citrina. Next base: position 101,475,823 of record CM030361.1, on the reverse strand, counting down.
GTTGAGGTATATACGAGTATGTAGTCTGGTGAACAATCCCATGTTCCACCAAATATTGTTTCAGATTCGAACTCAAGTACTTGCCGCCATTATCGCTCCTAAGAACTTGAATCTGTGCTTTATACCGAGTCATAATCCGTTTGTAAAATTTCTGAAATAAGCCACTAACTTCACTTTTAGAATTCATCAAACAAATCCAAGTCATATGGGTACAATCATCAATAAATGTCACAAACCATTTTGCTCCTCTAAAGGTAGTGTTTTTGGATGGACCCCAAACATGAGAATGAATAATCATAAATGGAACAGAGCTTCTACTTGGATTTGGAGGAAAAGAGACACGGTGACCTTTAGCGAGTTCACACACATCACACCAAAAGACAGAAATATCCAACTTCAAAAATAAACTTGGAAATAATTTCTTCAAATAACCAAAAGAAGCATGCCCTAGACATCGATGTCATAGCCAAATATCTGATTCCTTCTTCTCACATTCGGATCCTTCCACACTTAGAGCTTGATTCAACTTGTTTGAACTTTTATATTCTAAATCCAGGTAATAGAGCTTCCCGTGTCTAACCCCATAACCAATCATTTTGCGAGTCCAAATATCCTTAAACACACAATGTGAATGCCAAAAAACTACAGTACAATGTAAGACATTAGTTATTTGAGCAGCATATAACAGATTAAAATTCAAGGATGACACAAATAGGGCAGTATCTAAGGTTAGGTTGTTTGTGAGAGGTATGGAACCCTCGCCAATAACGGTGGCGGGATCACCATTGACAGTGGACACAGTTGATTTGGTGGATGGTTGAAAATTTTGGACTTGTCTAGAATCAAAAGTCATATGGTCAGTAGCACCCGAATCAATAATCCATGCATTATTCATAATAGAGGCAGAAATATTAAAAATATTACCATCATTACCTACAGCTATAGAGGTTGATCCACCACTCTTCTTAACTGGATCGGCCACTCCAACGGTGATAGTGAGTTGATTGCAATTCTTCTTCCAAGTATCCCTGCTATGATTCCCGTTCTCCGGATAGTCAATAATCTTATAACAATGGGCTTTCGTGTGACCGATCTTGCTATAGTGAGCACACTTCCTTGACTCATATGGTAGTTTTGGTCCCATGGTGAAGAACAGCAAACAGCAAAACGAACAGATCCAGCAATAATCAGCAACTCAGCAAACGAACAGATCGACTGTGGGATCGACAAAAACAAGCAAAACAGTGAAGAAGGCACTATCGGTGGTCGAGTGGAGGGATCGATGGCGGAAAGCTGGCGATGACTCGAAGGTTGCAGGAGGTCGGGGCTGAAGGTCAACGGGGAAGAGGCAGGGCTACGACTTGGAGGCGAGGCGGGATGTGGATGGCGATGAGCAGTGGGGTGCTCAATGGGGAGGCTCGATGGCGGAAGTTGTGAGCGGAGGCAGGCGGCAGTCACGCGGGGCACATGAGGTTGGGGTGTACAGCGACGACGGGAAAGGTCGGGGTTCTAGGTTTCGATGATGAAGATGATCGGGGAGTTCGAGGTCCGGGTTTCGATCGATGAAGATGATCGGAGATCGGGGATCGGGGATAGGGGTCGACTATCGGGAATCGACGACAGTGAGGATCGGGATTTTCTTCAACTAGCCTAGATCTTGTTAGGCTCTAATACCATGTGAAAAACAGATTTGAGAGAATAATACTTTTTCTTATTCATATGTTTCTCTTCTGTATACATCTATATATAAGAATTATATTCTTAGAGAAGAATAAAGAAGATTGAAAGAAGATTGAGGAGATGAGAGATTTAGGAAATCTGTTTTCTATAAATTAGGAAATAGGATATACACATTAGCAATTACTATATTTCAACACTGATACATGACTATATCTTGCAAGCTGTGAGTCGAAAATATTTTCTACAAGTTTCATTAATTTGTGTGTGGTGAATCCTAGCTTAGCGCAAAGTTTCGTAATTTTTGGATGTCGATTGTGCACTTTTTCCAATTACGTCACTCTCTCTTTTATTTAAAATATTCAAAATATCTAGTTGCAAGTTATACATGATCGTATCTTGCAAATTGTGAGTCGAAACTCACTTCTACAAGTTGTGTTAGCTTATGTATGGTGAATTCTAGCCTATCACAATAAATATCAAGTTATCTACTAATTGGTGGGTAATACTAACAAAAAGACTACTACATACTGTAACTATTTGTAAAAAGTACAATTACATAATGAGATATGATAAATGTATATGACAAATTTTATATTATTAATGAGATATGATATAAAATATTTCATCAAAAGAAAAGAATAGATATTCGATAAACAGTGGCTTATAGAATAATATTGTGTACTACTGATAATCCTACTCATTACTGTAAATTAATTCATATATAAATTCAAAATAGTTTTCATTCTTCACAATAATATTCGATAACCAAAATTTTTACCTACATATAATATATTATATAAAAAATATACTAAAATATAAAAATATTTATATAAAAAAACAAGTTTAAAATATTTTAAAAACCTATCCCTAGGTTTAAACATGAAACATCATGATATACATTTAATTTATTTTTTAAAAAAATAAATATCTATCCCCGCCATAAAAGGAGGCTATGCCGGCGTGTCTAACGAAACGCCATTATAGTGCAAAGCTACCCCGGAATTTATATCACAAACGCAGAGATAGATATTTAACTTTTTATTTAAAAAAAATTATAATAGCTACCCTTGCAATATAGTAGAGTTGTCGCGGCGTGTATAAGTAAGAATGCTGTTATAGGATAACCTATACCGGTGTTTACCGTAAACACTTGGATAGGGAGTAGGTTTTTTTTTAAAAATAAAATTTCCCCTCATCTTTCACGGTGTTTCATCGAAATGCCAGGATAGAAATGCCGTTAAAGGCCTAGTGGTTTGTAATGCATTTTGCTAAAGTGTCTTCTCCACACAGATCTTCTAATTTTTTGGTAAAATTTCTTGTGTAATTATTTCTTGGACTTTCTATTCTAGTTTTATTTGGTATATACTGATATTCACCATTCTGAGTTAAAGAGACTCTGATATGTGGTAAGTCTGTTCTCGAATAAGGTTGTGTTATTCTAATTGATATCGCCTGGTGTTTACAAGATGCTGTATAAATAAATGTTTTGTGTGATATTGTCATGGGATAGTATTATGGTAAAAATTCGTTTCCTAATTATACATCATTATTCATATCGTCGAATTGGTATATTATATGTATTCTGAGGATGTAATTTCCTACATATATCGTAACATTTTGTTCGTACCTGTCAAGTATAACAGTTTGTCTTGTTAATCCAGTTATTGTTTTTTTGTTATTTCCATCTTGTTTCCATTTTTTAGTATATTTTCACGGCATAAACTAGTACATGCTCCAGTATCTATTAGACTATGATAGTTTCTTGATTTGTATCCTTCGTATTCAAATTCTATTAGTATGAATAATATAATTTTTGTTGCTCGTAATAGATTCATTTAGACAATATTATATTTATTACTATACTTTCATTATGTACTGTTATTATTATTTTTTCTTCTTGTATTGAGTTCGGTTGTCTTAATGCAAGGAAGTCAGTTCCTAATAATATTTCATTAAAATTGTGCTCTGGGTCTACATGTAGATGTAATAGTATTTCATTTCTATTGTTTATCCTTAGTGGTAATATTATTTTGTGAATGATTGGATGTTTATCGTTATAGTAGTCTAATAAGTAACAAGGATTTTCTAATGGCATCAATTCTGTAGTTTTTATATTTGTTTATTTAATATGTGAATAAGTATATAGCTCCTATATCAACAAGTGCTATTTGTTTTTTTCATTTACCACTGGCATAATATTCTATTTCTATCTTAATTTGATTATTATTTTGGTTATCTAATGTATTTATTATTGGTATTAGTTCCAATGTCTTCTATTTGTTTCTAATTGATAATGATCTTTTCCCAAACATTATTTGTAGTGTTTTTCCTTTGGCAATATCTTTTGCTTTGTTAAAATCAAATTATATATAATTTTGTATAGTTATTTCACGATTTTTCTTTAACTGGTTTGTATCTTATAATTTCTCGAAATAGTTGGTCTATTTTAAAGTTATCAGTATTTCTGTTTTTGACTTCATGATTACTTGTAAAAGCATAAATATTTCTTATTTGTATACTCATAACTTTCTCTTCTCTATCATTTCTATTCATGATAATCTTTGATATATAACTAAACTTTTGTCATTATTTTCTTCTGCCATACTTACAGAGAAATTAGGTTTTATTGTAAAAAAATAAATTGGTACATTAGGTTTTCTTGTATTAATCCTATTAGGGCATCTTGTATAATTGATATTATTCTATTATCTATTAGGTATATTTCTAAGAGTGTATTTATTTCTTCCTTAAAATAAGCTTTTATTATTATTTGTACTGCTCTAAAATATATGCATCTTAATGTCTTTATGGTTTTCTCACTTATTTTTTTCACTTCTTGTCTTATTATTATTCATTTTGTTATTAATGGAATTATAGTTTTTCCTTGGGCTTGTTCTATGTCTATAGGTTGTTCATTATTTTTTGTTATTATGGTATTTCTTTTTCTTTCAAATATTGGAAGTTTAAATATCTCTTTCGGGTTTATATCTAATTTGATTGCTCTTATTTTATCGTATTTTTGTATGTCATTCTTTTTCTTACTTCTTCATTATCTTCTTCTCTTTCTAATTATTCTCCTATTTCTGTTATTTCTATTATCATATTTATTTTGCATTCTTCTATTTCATCTTCACTATTTTCACTATCTTCTATTCCTTCATCTTCACTTATTTCTGATCATTCTTCCTTATATTCTATGGGTTCATAGTTTATGTTATTTTTTTCAATTTCTTTACATATTTAACATTTTCTTTTTTCATTCTCTTAGGACAATTTGGTGATATTTGTCTTACTTCTCCACATATATAACAATTACATTTCTTCAGGTTTTTGGGATATTGTTTGTTTTTATTTATTCTTTTGACGTATCTTTTATAGAGTTTTTTATATCTCTTAAAAATTTTCTGCATTTTGGTTTCTATTTTTTTTTTACATCTTTTTATATAATTATTGCTATTATTACATTTGTAACCCCCGTTCCCGATTGTACTAATTTTATTTTCGTTATCTTCGTATTCTTGTATCTCAATTTTTTTATATTAAATCTTTCTGTTCTTTTGTACCCAATTGCATTCACTTGGATATTCAATTACTTTGTTTGAACCTAAATTCTAATCCATTCTATAATAATATTAGTTGATTATTTCATCTATTTGTAAACATCCAAGGCCAATCCTAGCCCATCCTATAATGTAATTATTTGAGTCTTCAGTTATTGTGAAGCCTAATTATAGCTCAATCTTAATATCCTTGTAAAATTGTACGAATTTGAAGTGATTTGATAAGTATTGATGGTAGAATTAGGGGTAGAGGATGACCTAAACTAACTTTAGTGGAAACGGTGAAAAAAATATGATAGCTTGTGACCTTACATAAGATATTGCACAAAACCGAGCAGAATGGAAAACCAGGATTCATGTAGCCGACCTCAACTAGTTGGGAAAAAGGCTTTGTTGTTATTGTTGTTGTAGTATGGTGGGTCAGGAGACCAAAGAGACCTGTGTTGTGAGACCTGTGCAGTCGCACATGGCCCACCAATCAGGATGCCCGCAGGGCATTAGGTGTAATTAATAGAGTTTATATTCTAATTTTAGCACAAAAGTTAATTTGTCCGAGTGGTTAATGAGAAAGACTTGAAATTTGTTGGGCTTTGCCCGTGCAGGTTTGAACCCTGTTGTTGACGATTGCTTTTCATTATATATATATATATATATATATATATATATATATATATAGAGAGAGAGAGAGAGAGAGAGAGAGAGAGAGAGAGAGAGAGAGAGAGAGAGAGAGAGAGTTAGTCTATTATGAGATGGTGAGATCAGCTCCTTATCGTGAGCTGAAGATCTCAACCGTTGGATTGCGATCTGAGGGATGAGATCTGATCCGGCCAGTCACTGAGTGAGATAAGATATGTTGAAGGGCAAAAACGTCATTTCTTATGCTCAACATATCTCAACTCATCTCAGCTTCCTCTCTCCCCTTCTCTCTCTCTTCGAACTGAGATCTTCAGCTCTTGCCCCTCTTCCTCTCTTCAAACCTTAGCAAACCCATAAACCCATATCTCAAAACGATCTACTCATCTCTGTCAATGCCCCGTTACCGTGAGCTGCGAACCCATAAACCCTAGCTCCTTGTTCCTTCTCTCCACATCCCGAATCGGAACCCTAGCCCCCAAATCGAAGCTCTTCAATTCGTGAGCTGAAGATCGAAACTCCACCTCTACTCTCTTCCCTGTTAATCGAAACTCCACCTCTCTCTCAACGCACTGGAATCCCCTAATTCGAAACCCTAGATGTGTTTGCTATCATCGAACCCCTAAATCGAAACCCTATCAGCTTGCCCCTCTTCGTGTAGTGCAGCGAAGCGTCGATCTCCTAGCAAAGCTGCAATCTTTGTATCAGGTAATCTCAAACTTGTAGCTGATTGTACTCTTTTTTATAACTGCTCTTCAATTCGTGTAGTGCAGTTCATGTTTGTTTGTTTTTTATTTTCCCAAATTTAGATTAGTAAAAAGAAGAGATTTGTAATAAGCTGAGATGAGTTTGTAGAGGGTTTAATTCTTGATAAAAAGAAGATATTGTAAAATTTCTAGAGGGTTTAATTATTGTTGTATAATGCCTCATATCACATTTCTTTGAATTAATTCATCGTTGCATATTGATGTTTGTAGGCAAGCTGATAGAATCATAGTTTACTCTCTATGATGGATAGAAAGTGATCCATGATTCCCCCATACATGAAGTGTTCGATTCTCATTTTCAATGCTTTTAAATTTGTAGAAACTGCCTTCTGTTGTGTGTGTGGTCTAGGAAATGATGACAAGCACTTCTTTGAATTATTAGCCCCCCCTCCCCCCCCCCCTACAAATTGTTGATTGTGTGGGTTATGTTATTGCTCTTGATCTATGCAATGAAGACCCACTTGGTTAATTTTTGGCTCTATAGCAATTGCAATTGCAGTTTGCTAGCCTTGCTTGAGGGCATTTGAAATTTTTGGGTTTATAGCAATTGCAGGAAGCATTTGACTCTGTACTATATGAGTTATTCTATTATGAGACGGTGAGAAGAGATCCTTATCGTGAGCAAAAGATCTTAACCATTGGATCGCGATCCAATGGCTTAGATCTGATCCGCCCATCGACTAAGTGAGATGAGATATGTTGAGGTACAAAATGTTCGAATTTCTCAGCTTTTCTGAGCCTATAACAATTGCAGTTTTGAGCCTATAGAAATTGTAGTTTTGGTTCTCATGGTTGAATAGCATCAGTTTGTGAAGAAGCATCATGTCAAGTTTCTTTTTATGGCAATTGTAGGAAATTGGGTTGGATTTCATACTAGCCATGGCATAATAATGCAACCAAAATTGTTTGATGTTTATGTTGTATCTTGGTTGATTCAGCTCCTTTTTATGTTGTATATGACCTGATTCAGAGATGTTTATGTTGCTCCCAGGCTAATTGAGATGTTTATAATGTTGTTTATGACATGATTGAGAGATCTTTATGTTGTTTCAAGGCTGATTGAGCTCTGTTTGATTTTGTTTCTGAACATTCTAAGTTGGTATTTTTTTTTGGGGGGGGGGGGGGGGGGGGGGGGGAGGAGCTAGTTAGCATAGGGAACTAAGTATGCTTCATTTGAACAAACAGTGAAAAATAAGTGTGTTCTGAGCCTACAACTACTTCAAATCATGTATTTGTTGATTAGTAATACTAGGCAGTTTGTAGTATTATTTTAGTTCATGAATACTTGTTTACAATTGTTGTTTTAATTTATTTCAGGAGCAGCAGTAGCAGCTCAAGCAGCCAGCCGCAGCAGCTCAAGCAAGAAGTGTATTTTTTAGCTGATTGTACTCTTTTTTATGTTGTATATTTCAGCCGATTGAACTATGTTTCTGCCGTATCTTGGCTGTTAAGCTCTTTTTTATGTTGTTTATGAGATGATTGAGAGATGTTTATGTTCCATTTTGGCTGACTGGGCTCTTTTTTATGTTGTTTATGAGCTGATTGTACTTTGTTTATGTTGTATATTTGAGGTGAAAATGAAGAGGATCAATAAAGAGATTTAGATGTTACTCTGTTTATGCTGTATAAAGAGAATTAGATGTTTTGGCTGATAGATTTAGGTTGTATGTTGTAAACTCTGTTATCATCCATTTGGAGTGAAGAGATTTAGATGTATTAAGTTTGTTTGCATATTGCCAAAGTTGTCTAGTAAAGAAGAACAGAAGTGTATTTATTGTTGCTTTTTTATATGTTAAAATTGGTTCAAAAACAGCTTTTGATATGTAATGTGTAGATGTTCTTGGAGAAGAGTTGATACAAATAGATTTAGATGTCTGAAGATTGTATAACTGAAACAACATAAACAAGATACAACACAAGTGAAACGTAGCTCCTCCGCTCAAAACAGCCAAGATACAACATAAACATCCCTCAAACAGCTCATAAACAACATAAAAAACAGCTGAATCAGCCAATATACGACATAAACATCTCTCAATCAGCTCATACACAACATAAAAAATAGCTGAATCAGGCAATATACGACATAAACATCCTTCAATAAGCTCCTAAATAACATTAAAAATAGCTGAATCAGCCAAGATACGACATAAACATAGCTCAATCAGCTTTTAAACAACATAAAAAACAGATGAAACAGCCAATATACAACATAAACATCCCTCAAACAGCTCTTAAACAACATAAAAAATAGCTGAATCAGCCAAGGTACGACATAAACATCCTTCAATCAGCTCCTAAATAACATAAAAAAGAGCTGAATCAGCCAAGATACGACATAAACATCCCTCAATCAGCTCCTAAACAACATAAAAAACAGCTGAAACAGCCAATATACAACATAAACATCCCTCAAACGGCTCGTAAACAACATAAAAACAGCTAAATCAGCCAATATACAACATAAACATTTCTCAATCAACTCATACACAACATAAAAAAGAGCTGAATCAACCAAGATACAACATAAACATCCTTCAATCAGCTTGTAAATAACATAAAAAATAGATGAATCAGCTAAGATACAACATAAACATCCCTCAATTACCTTATAAACAACATAAAAAACAGGTGAATCAGTCAATATACAACATAAATATCTCTCAATCAGCTCATACACAACATAAACAAGAGCTGAATCAGCCAAGATACAACATAAACATCCTTCAATAAGCTCCTAAATAACATAAAAAAGGAGAGCTGAAAAGGGCAATATACAAAATAAACCTCTCTCATTCAGCTCATACACAACATAAAAGAAGAGCTGAATCCTGCTTGAGCTCATACACAACATTCTTAATCAGCTAAAAAATACACTTCTTGCTTGAGCTGGTTGTTGCTGCCTGCTTGAGCTTCTACTGATGCTCCTGAAAAAAATTAAAACAACAATTGTAAACATGCATTCATGAACTAAAATAATACTAAAAACTGCCTAGTATTACCAATCAACAAATACATGATTTGAAGTAGTCGTAAGCTCATAACACACTTCTATTTCAGTGTCTGTTGTAAATCAAGCAAACTTATTTTCCTAGGGTTGCATTATTATGCCATGCCAACTAGATTCAACCGTGCCCCCCCCCCCCAATGCCAACTTAGAATGAACATTAAAAAAATTATACAGAGCTCAATCAGGCTTGAAACAACATAAACCGAGCACAAAATTCTCATAAACAACATAAACATAGCTCTTGTCATCATAATGCAAGTAGTGCTTGTAAAATAGCTGATTCAACTATGTATATGTTGTATCTTGGCTGATTGAGCTCTTTTTTATGTTGTTTATGAGCTGATTGAAAGATGTTTATTTTGTATCTTGGCTGATTGAGCTGGGTAAGTTATGTTGTTTATGAGCTATTGATGCTCTGTTTATGCTGTATATTTGAGGTGAAAATGAAGAAGATCAATAGTGCTTGTAAAATTAAAGAAGGGAGTGGGGGAAGACAAACTGAAAGTAGTGCTTGTAAAATAGTGATTGTCATCACTGCCTACATCAACACACAACAAAAGGCATGATCTAAAAATTTTAAAGCATTGATACTAAGAATCAAACACTTCCTGTACTGGAGAATCATGCATCTCTTTTGTATTTATCATAAGTTTGCCTGCAAACAACAATATATAAGGATTATTTAAACAAATGTGTTATTCGGAATTAGAGAACAATAATTAAAGATATGGGGAAAAAAAGAAATCATGTAAAACACATACCTACAAAATCCACTCAACTAAAATAATGAAGATCATGCTATATTTGGAGCCTCTTCTATTATGGGTTCCATTCTTGAAAAAGTTGTCGAAGCTTGTGACTCATTCAAATTAGCACTTCACGAATAATTAGCACAAATTAAAGGTAAGATTATATTATATATAATAAAAATTTATATAAAATATGTGAGAAAATACAAACCTTTCCTTCAAATGGCAAGTACGGCTGTCATGATTAACAAGCTTCTCGCACATCTTGGCCTAGTATCTCTTCATTTTCTAACTCCATTCTACATAGAAAAATGACATAATAAACATTAAAAAACAAGCTCCAACTTAAGAAACTAAATAAACTAAGCTATATTGGAAGTGCACACTTATCCAATCGGATAACTAGCAAGAAAACCTGTCACAAATTAGTGTTTTTAACCTATCTTTGAAGTGCACATTGTAAAAGACCAGTTTCAAAACGATAAAGTTCCATCTTTTCACTATAAATTAATCAAAACCATAAAATTCATGAACCCAAGATAACTGGGGTTAGGATTCTATCACCTTTACAATTACAGCACACACAATGTCGTCTATACCTCCTAACCTAAGAGGGAATTTATTGTGTACATTTTTTTAATGAAGGAAAAATTGGATTTTCAAGAAGAGTTTGAGATTACCCGATACAAAGATTGCAGATTTGCTAGGAGATCGACACTTCGCTGCACTACATGAAGAGGGGCAAGCTGATAGGGTTTCGATTTAGGGGTTCGATGATAGCAAATGCAGCTAGGGTTTCGAATCAGTGGATTCCAGTGTGTTGAGAAAGAGAGAGGTGGAGTTTTGATTAACAGGGAAGAGAGTAGAGGTGGAGTTTCGATCTTCAGCTCACGAATCGAAAAGCTTCGATTTTGGTGGTTAGGGTTTTGATTCAGAGAAAGAACAAGAAGCTAGGGTTTAAGGGTTCGAAGCTCACGATAAGGGGGCATCAACAGAGACGAGTCGATCGTTTTGAGATATGGGTTTATGGGTTTGCTAGGGTTTGAATAGAGGAAGAAGGGCAAGAGCTGAAGATCTTAGTTCGAAGAGAGAGAGAACGGAAGAGAGGAAGCTGAGATGAGTTGAGATATGTTGAGTATGAGAAATGACGTTTTTGCCCCTCAACATATCTCATCTCACTCAGTGACTGGGCGGATCAGATCTCAGTCCTTGGATCGCGATCCAACAACTAAGATCTTCAACTCACAATAAGGAGCTGAGCTCACCATCTCATAATAGACTAACTCTCTCTCTCTCTCTTTCCCTATATATATATATATATATATATATATATATATATATATATATATATATATATATACGGAAAGGCTCCGTTGCACACTACCTTTGGTGCTCACCACGTGAACACTACGTCTTCGGGCGTTCAAATCGAAAATCCGAACCGTTCACATTGATCTACACATCTAAATTAGTCTAAATATGTAAAATCAAATCATTTGAAATTCATTTGCCCATTCATTGAAGTGTTACAAAATTGTATGGCTGAAATTCATTGTTTTTATAGTCGCGTGATGGATGGGCAAATGAATTTCAAATGATTTGATTTTACATATTTAGACTAATTTAGATGTGTAGATCAATGTGAACGGTTCGGATTTTCGATTTGAACGCCCGAAGACGTAGTGTTCACGCGGTGAGCACCAAGGTAGTGTGCAACGGAGCCTTTCCCTATATATATATATATATATATATATATATCATTCATTAATGATTTCTATGTTTCTTTCGTTATATGTGGTTGAAGATCCTTAACCACATTTATACTATTTATGAGACGACTAAATCAAGATATCGATTAAGTCGTCCCAGGTATTGGAGTCTCCAATGATATAAAATTTGAAAGGTATTTTTCAAATGAATTCATATAAAAAAATTAAGATATAGAATGTACCATACTCATATTTTTCAATTGAATTCGTATAATATATATAAATATATATAGATGATATCAAAATCAAAATAAAGTAAAATTAGTATTAAAATATTTCAAGAAGGCCCAGTTTTTTTCATTCTGCACAAGACCCTATAAATCTCAGGACCGTCCGTCTCTATGGTGGTTGTATGTTTTTTGGGTTTCTACCTATCTTGTATAGGTTTAGTTTTATTTTGGCGAATAAACATCATAGGACCAGTGTATGAGTGTGTTGGTCTAGTATGATTATCGTTCGTGATTTGGTTGTATTGTTTCATTATGTTTCATTAAATTATGTTGAGGAAGCGCAAGGGAGTTTGCTCCCCACCGTTTTATGATAAATAAATAAAATAGGGCATGTACGCACTCTCTGATGTATTAAGTATCAAATCATTAATTCAAGATGAGGTTACAGCTTTTCGGAATTTCATCGATAAGAAAAAAATAAGTTAACAACTTACGGCTTATCTAGAGAATTTTTTCCGTACTAACCCACTTTTTGAAAATATTGAGCGATCTGACCCACTTTCAAAAATATTTACCCAACTGACCTAGTTTTGGACACGTCAACATTAATCGCTATTGGAAATAACGGCATAGGTTATTTATATGTCGTTGTTTCCAATAGCAACATCTGTTAAAAAAATTGCATGCCGCTATTTGTAGTAACGACATCAGTTAACTTATTCTCAATCGTGTACTCTCTCTGACTTGGAAATAAAATGTAAGTGTGAAAAAATCCTATAGCTGATGCCGCTATGCTGAACAACGGCATTCGCATTACAGATATCGTTGTTAGGATAGCCGCATCAGTTATAATATTCATTATTAGGGATAACTGATGTCGTTGTTTAGAACAGCAGCAATAGTTCATTTTATTACTTATACTTGGCTAATGTATTTCTGTAAAATGTTGCCGCTGTTTTTAAGAACGGCAATAGTTATCTCATGTCTTTGTTTGGAAGAACGATTGTGGAGGAAGAGAGTTCAATGAGTATTATAACTGATGTCGTTATCTCCAACAACGGCATCAATAATGCAATTGTCGTTCTTGGGGATAACAACATTATTTATAAGTTGTTTCAGCACTTGAAAATTTTTCCAAGTCAGAAGATTCACACTCGTATAAGAAATGTACTGATGCCGTTTTTCTAAACAGCGGTATGCTCAAAAAAATTAACTGATGCCGCTTTTTGGAAGAACGGCATGTAATTAACCTATGCTTTTTTTCCAAGAACGTGTTATGCTGACGTGTCCAATATTGGGTCAGTTGGGTAAATATTTTTGAAAGTGGGTCAGATCGCTCAATATTTTGAAAGAGTGGGTCAGTACGGAAAAAATTCTTATCTAGAATCATGTCGTCACTCAGATGTCATTTCGAGATACGGGTCTCTGTGGTCCATCTGTTTCAAAATGTGCACGTACGAGCTTCTGCACCATATTGCATATAGTCGAATACCTAACATTGATTCCAACCAAACAAATAGGAGTAATAATTATAGAAACAAAAAGCAAGAAAAAAGAGGGCGGAGAAGTGAACAATTACTTCTTGTAATCATCTCTTTGAGTGAGATGGTAGCCACGAGTGATTATGTTACGATTCCGATCCGATTGAGCGATGGATCGTCGTAACTTCTAATAACATCCATGAATCAATTAAGAAAAAGAAAGGAAACAGACAGAAGAAAGAAGAAGAATGAAGGAGAGAGAAGAAGAAGATAGAAACTCAAATCATATTCTTTCATATCCTGAAAATGAGATTACAATAGGGTATTAATAGTGCTAGCTATCACCTAAGCCCGTGCACAATGCACGTTAACCCTCTTTCTCTAATATAAGGACCTAACTGCAAACAAGCACAACAATTAAGAAATTGCACAATGACTGAAATATAAAACAAAAATACCGATACCGAATTATTTGTGATAGAAAGAGAAGATGCAGATTAGAGAACTGCGTCAATCCTTTCCCCTTATTTTGACCTTGTCCTCAAGGTCAATTGTAACAACCTTCTTCCAACACTAAACCCTTCATCTAGAAACATCCCCAAATGCACAATAAATTTCCAATATTCTTCCATGTGTCTTTCCCCTCCTGGGGTCGAAAATAAAGTGTCTTGTAAAAATAAAGTGCTTTGCAATTGCTTGAGACTCAGAGCTAGAAGCTCAATGAAATTCCCTGCAAAATTGGAATTTGCAGCTTCAATAAAATAAGGCAGTATTGGCTCCTTGGTGGTTCTCAGTTGACCATTTACAGTAATTTTGACGTCACCAAGAACACGCACTCCTGCAGAAAATCCAGTAACCTGGAACTTTTGAGAGATAACAAGGTGGTGATGCTCCATAGATAAAATCACTGAGGGAGGGGAAACATCAAAATATGAGGAAACATCAAAAACCATATTCTCTTCTTTGTAGTAAGGTGAAAAGCTCATAGACCTGACAAGGTAATGAACCAAACTTGAACCCTCCATCGGTATCAATAAATTTTTGTATTTCCTCAAGATCATTTGATGTGATTGCAGTTGCATACTGAAATTCTCCAGGTAATTCATCACACGAACTGTAGAGGTGCTCCCTGCTCCCTGCAAGGTTTTAGTTGCTCTTGAACTAGGGGTTGCCCATTCATATAAAATATATCCAAAGCATATGTGCACACTGCAATTTTAATATCACACGAGATAACACCCTTGCGAGCATGAGTGCTGAGAATCTTAGAGTCATCCATTATGTTGCTCGCAGCATCTGTAAACTCCATCTCGAAGTATAGCAACTTGAATTTGCTTCTATCTACCACAATGAGAGAAAGGCTATATCCACCAGCCACACTGTCACATACAATCCATCAAGGGTCTGTTTGGTTCAAAGGAGGGGAGGGGAGGGGAGGGATTTTAATGGAGGGGAGGGAAGGGGAGGGAAAGGGAGGGGAGGGATTTAATGAAAACTCTGTTTGGTTCAAAGGAGCGCAGAACAATCAGAAACACAGCATGAAGTCTAGCCACTTTAAAAAATTATGGTATTGCACCTGATGGGCACTTTTAATATATAGTACGTTGATTGATTGTAATGCAACGATCTCAATTTTGAACCCCAAATGTATATGGATTGAATGTTATATTTACTGAAACAGACTCTGATTATGGATGATGAATGTGATATATACTTTAGTTTCCTCGATGAATTTTAACAGACAATTAGACTTATTTACAGTCATGTTCTTGTACTGGTTTGTCTGGACATATTCTTTTGCTAATTCTGAAAACGTCATACCGATTAGTGATATATGTGGTCTAATTCATTTTCTTAGGCTATGTGAAGCATTATTCTTGGAGAGTGCTTTGAGGTCTGAAATCTCTTTTAAGATCAAAATAGGTGTTCAACAAATTTAACTCAAAATGTGTTCAATCCAAAGTACATTTTCTGAAACTGTTATTTTAAACATTTTTTCTCAAAGCACATAAAATGGTGTCTAGCTTTCAAAAAGTGCTTTTAGTAGAACAATTTTGAAGTGAAACATAATTCTTTTTAATAGTTATTTTGGCACCAACACTTTTTAGCAAAAAATATTTTTCGTTAACAGCAATACCAAACTGTAATACATGCATTGTATGTCCTTATAAAAGCCATGAGTCAGCCTCTGTCAACCCCAATTTGAAAACTCCAAACCTCAAAGCTACGACTTTTAGCAGTGCCATGAGTCAGGAACGAAGTCTGCTTAGATTATGGTATTGCCTTCTCTTAGATTTAAAGGGCAATTTAGTCTAGCCACTTTAAAAAATTAGCCCTATTTTCTCTTCCCTCCAAATCCCCCCACTTTTGGAGGGGAGCCAAAATTGGCTCAGGAGGGGTGTTGCACCCCTCCATTTCCCTCCCCTCCCCTCCTAAAAAATGAACCAAACAAGAAAATAATTAAAAAACTCCTTCCCTCCCCTCCCCTCCCCTCCATTCCCCACCAACCAAACAGTGCCCAAGAGTATCAACTTTTTTGGGATTTGCAGGAGATTTCTGTCCATAGGGTCCATAACCAAGCTCCCCATATTGAGCAACACCCCAACTTATGCAAGAATCAACAGCACCAATGTCATTATGCATATTGTTGGATATATTAGTATATTCTCTCTATATAAATATAGCATGTGCATATATGTAACACGTGTAATAAACGTACAATTGATTGGATATTGGAACGCGGGTTTGTGGGCTTATAACCCGATACCCAAACCAGTATTTAGGAATAAAAACTGGCTTGTGATAACAGTCTAGGTATTCCAAACTTGATACCTAGAGTAAATATCTCAAGCAACTTAGATCTAGAGATAAAATCCTAATTCTCAATTGTTAATTTTCTCACAAGACCTAACACATTCCCTGAATCCATGCAGCGGATATTCCAACCACTTAAATCCATAAATGGCTTGGGATGCATCCAGTCGTCATCTGTGTACTTTAGCTTTCCCCACATATATAACTGGCCACCTCCAACGGTACACGCAGAACTGACAAACCCAACTGAAAATATATAATTTAATACCACCAAGTAGTCATAATCAACCTCAAATTCACTACTGACATCCAAATTGTTTCGAGATCAGATCGACGTAAAACTTCCTCGTTTGCTGATTCAATCTTGAAGCACTCAGCTTCCTAAAATTTATGTCTCCACCTTTCTTTCTTATGATTTTCCAGATTGGCTCAACAATGCTGCGTGCTTCCAATATCCCACATGTGACACCGGGTAGCAATGGTGTGAATGAAAAATAGTTATGATATGGGTCGGATGACGTGGCCCCTTCTGGGCCACAAGATCCCTTCAGGAAACGTGCAATGCCGGATCATCCGGCCATGTCAGCATCAGAAAATCGCCCGGGCCTCTGCCACGTCAGCCTGGAAACTGCCCAGGCTTCTGTCACGTCAGCCTGGAAACCGCCCAGGTCTCTGCCACGTCAGCCCTATACCGCTCGGGCTTCCACCGCTTCAGGCCCACGGGTAACCGAGTCCAGACCCGACCCCAAACGGGTTCGGACCCGGTTGGCTTCCCCTATAAATACCAGACTCCCTACCCTTTATCCAGGTAATCAATCTTTCCCACTCAAGACCCTAGTTACTGTTACTCTCTCTCAGTAGCTGACTAGATCGTCGGAGGGTCTGCCACCGGGACCAACCCCGGTGTTCCTAGACCGTCTGCAGGTACACCAGACCTCGAATCCGAGCCTCCTGATCCGATCCGAGCATCCAGCCTCCACCTCACTACCACCTACTTCCGTACCGTTCGCCCGGCTGAGGGTTGTCCGCACCGGAGCTTCCTCCACCAATACAAATCGAGTAAGAACTCACACCTGGTGCATCCACACGCCTCCCAAAAACAAACTGCATCAGGTTGGCACCGTCTGTGGGAACATTCTTAGTGCAGACACCAACCCTAGCTCAGACATCAACGGTACCCCGTCAACCTGAGCTCACATAACGCCCAAAGCCACGAGAGCTGTTACCTCAGCGCGTCAGTAGGACATGCCTCCACAGGGTGTCGGCGCCGATGCTCAAGCATCCAACAACCCCGGGGGTCAGTCACGAACTCCAACCGGGTGCCTTCCGTCCGATCCAACCCGACCTGCGGGGGTAATCCAGAATCGACAAGGCAAGCCGGAGTAGGAGAGGGACCGCTTCCAACTCGGCCCCGAACCATCCCAAATCTCCGTCCCAAGGGTGGGGGCCGACACTCAGCCGCGTCGGCAGGCACCCACCGGCTCAGCAAAATCGAGCCGAGCGAGCCCCGGTCACCCACCAGGAGTTCCAAGACTTCCGAAAAGAAATCATGGAGGCCATCCGAGGAACCCCCGTCGACGATGACGTCCGCCGCTCTCACTCCCGTTCGGATGCCGAGGCCACCGTGTCTTGCATCCCAACAGTCCAGCCGGAGTATGACGACGACATCTGAAGACCGCCTCGACCACTTCGGGGACGGTGGGCCGAGGCCGGCCCAGGGATACAGGCCCATTCGACCTCCTTTTTTCACCGCCATCTTCCGAGCAGAAATACCCCGGAACTTCCACCCACCTCAATTCGAGACTTATGACGGGGAGGGCGATCCTGCTGATCACATGGAGGGCTTCAAAACTCTCATGATGATTCACAGCACATCGGATCCCCTCCTGTGCCGCGCCTTCCCTGCCACCCTCCGGGGTCCGGCTCGGGAATGGTTCTCCAAGCTCACCTCTGGCTCCATCTATTCCTTCGACCAATTGGACGGCAACTTCCTCGCCCACTTTGTGACTAGCCAAAAGGCCGAAAGGACAAGTGCGTCCCTACTTGGCCTCTGGCAGAAGGAAGGGGAGTCGCTCCGAGTATTCGTCTGAAGATTCACCGCTGAGGCAAGATCGGTTTCCTCCCTCGACCCAGGGGTCACCTCGGTAGCATTCCGGCACAACTTCCGTCATGGACAGCTGAAGGCCTCCCTAGAGAAGAGGCCCCCGATAGATTTCCCCGACCTCCTCAATCGGGTCGAAAAGTACATCCGAGCTGAGGAGGTCCTGAATCCAGAGGACTCGAAAGAAATCCCCGGGAAGGGGAAGCGCAAGGCCGACGAGGTCGAGCCAGCAAAGAAAGTTCCAAGAGACGGAGGCACCGCCAAAAGGGTTCCTCCGGTCCCTCGCTTCGAGAGATACACTCCGCTGACGCAGAACGTGTCAACCATTCTGTTAGCGATCGAAGACAGGAACCTCGTGCAATTTCCCCCTCGGTCGAACAGCAACAACAGCAAGAAGAGGGATCAGCGGTTCTGCTGCCGCTTCCACCGGGATAACGGGCACAACACGGATCATTGTCGTGCCCTGAAGGACAAGATCGAGGCCCTCATCTAACGAGAGTACCTCCGGGAGTTCAAACGTGAAGGCACTCGGGACCAGAGGGATACGAGGAACAGGAGGGCTTCCCCTCCCCCTCGAGCACCCAGACAGCCACCCGAGCGGGATCAAGAGCCTGAAGACCCTGAGGGTCAAGCCATCTTGCATTGCGTCCACGGAGGGCCCATGGGGGTGAGTCTAACACCTCCCGCAAGGCGTTCGTCCGAGATGTCAACGCCGTCCAGGGCCCCCTCTCCCCCCAGGTCCAGCGACTCCCTGTCTCATTCTCAGGAGAAAACTTTGAGGGAGTTCGGCTCCCGCACTGTGACGCGCTCGTCGTCAGTCTCAGCATAGCGAACTTCGAAGTCCGCAGCATCCTCGTTGACAACGGAAGCTCGGTAAACATCCTCTTCCTGGAAGCCTTCGAGAACTTGAAGCTTTCCCGTGATAAGCTAAAACCAGCCGGATACACATTGCATGGATTCTCCGGCGTCCCGCTACCAATAGAGGGGATCGTCGCTTTAGACGTCACCACTGGTACGACCCCATACCGATGGACCGAGTCAATGGACTTCATGGTTGTCAACGTCAAGGCAGCTTACAACGCCATACTCGGCCGTCCTGGGCTCTGCTTCCTCCAGGCTGTTCCCTCGGCCTACCACCAGAATATGAAGTTTCCTACCAACACTGGTGTCAGAATTGTCCGAGGAAACCAAGAAGCTGCGCAATCGTACTACATGACGGCAATCGGGGGCGGGGTATTCCCCCTCGATACCGTCAAGCTGCAGCCCGAGAGAACCCAGCCGAAACCTGAACCGGCAGACGAGCTGGAAGATGTCTTGTTCGAGACAGGTGATGCGTCAAGGTGTTTCCGAGTGAGCTGCTCCCTCGCTCTCGACCTCAAAACTGCTCTGATCAGCTACATTCGCCGCAATATCGACCTCTTCGCCTGGAAGCCCTCTGACATGCCCGGTATCTCCGAGGATCTCATCATGCACAAACTCAGCGTGATCCCCGGGTCGAAGCCGGTTGTCCAAAAGCGACGCAAGTTTGCTCCGGAGCGACAGCAGGCAGTAAATGCGGAAGTGGACAAGCTCCTGTCCGCGCGCTTCATACAAGAGGTCAGCTACCATGAGTTGCTGGCGAACGTCGTCATGGTCAAGAAGGCGAGCGGGAGCTGGAGGATCTGCATAGATTTCACCGACCTCAACAAGGCGTGCCCAAGGATCCGTTCCCTCTCCCCAGCATCGATGCTCTTATCAACGCCACATCGGGTCACGAGCTCCTATCCTTCATGGATGCCTTTGCGGGCTATAACCAGATCTGGATGTTCCCTTCCGATATAGCCAAGACGTTTTTTGTTACGGACCAAGGGCTTTATTGTTACCGGGTCATGCCCTTCGGGCTGAAGAACGCCGGTGCTACTTATCAGAGACTCGTTAACCGAGTATTCAAGAATCAAATTGGGCGTAATTTGGAAGTGTATGTCGATGACATGCTCGTCAAAAGCAAGCGGGGAAGGGATCACGTCGCCGACCTGAAAGAGGCCTTTGGGGTCCTTCGAACTCACAACATGAGGCTCAATCCGGAGAAGTGTGCATTCGGCATCTCCTCAGGAAATTTCCTTGGGTTCATCGTCAGCCAGCGCGACATCGAGGCAAACCCCCAAAAAAATCAAGCCATAATGAACATGGCCCCTCCCATGAACATCAAAGAAGTCCAGAGGCTAACGGGAAGACTGGTGGCCATCGGCCATTTTCTTTCCAAGTCTGGAAAAAAGTCCCTTCCATTCTTTAAGCTACTGCGCGACACCGGAGGGTTCGAGTGGGGTACTCAGCAGCAAGAGGTCTTCGCCCAATTAAAAGAGTACCTCGCCAATCCTCCTCTCCTCAGCAAGCCTGAACCAGGTGAGCCACACTGGCTCTACCTTTCGGCTTCGGAGAACGTGCTCAGCGTCGTCCTCGTTCGAGAAGAGGAAGGAGTCCAAAAGTCTCTGTACTATGTAAGCAAGGTTCTGCTCGACGCCGAGACCAGATATTCCAGGATGGAGAAAGTAGCATACGCCTTGGTCATGGCCGCACGGAAGCTCCGTCCATATTTCCAAGCACATTCGGTCCAGGTGCTCACGGATCAACCCCTGAAGGTCGTGCTCTATAAGCCGGAGAGCTCGGGATGACTAGTCAAGTGGTCGATCGAGCTTAGTCAGTATGACATCAGCTATCAGCCAAGGACGACCATCAAAGGGCAGGCCCTCGTCGAGTTCATCACAGAATGCACCATCTCCGAGCAGCCAACAAGTAAGGAAGCCAACCAAACGTGGGAAGTTTACGTCGACGGTTCCTCTTGCGAAGCGGAGAGTGGTGCGGGCATCATTCTGCGGGGTCCAGATGGTTTTCTCCTTTAATACTGCCTCCGCCTCAACTTCCCAGCCTCTAATAACGAGGCCGAGTACGAGGCCATGATTGCCGGGCTCACCCTGGCTCATCAGGCCGATGCCAGACAGATCAGGGCCTTTAGTGACTCTCAGCTTGTGGTCAACCAGATCACTGGGGTGTATGAGGCCTGTGACGATCGGATGATCAGATACCTAGCCGTAGTCCACCGGCTATTAACATCCTTCGATGAGTCGGCCGTCTTAAGGATCCCCAGGGAGCAGAACGCCCAGGCCGATGCCCTGTCAAAATTAGCTTCCTCATCCTTTAAAGGCCTCGACCGAACCGTCCTGATTGAAGTCCTGCTGAAGCCAAGCACAGAGTTCCCTGAGGCTCTATGCGTTGAAGACGGAGATCCTCCCGATGACTGGACCACTCTTATCAAGAAATTTCTAATCAAGGGAAAGCTCCCCGAAGACCGAGCCGAAGCGAGGCGGGTCAGGGTCCGTTCAGAAAGGTTCGCCATGATCGACACAACCCTCTTCAAAAGGTCCTACACAACAACGGATGGCAGACCCTACCTCTACTGCCTGACCCTTGATGAAGCGAAGTACGCCCTCAAGGAGCTACACGAGGGGATTGGCGGATGCCATATGAGAAGCCGCTCGCTAGCACGAAAGGCTTTGAATCACGGGTACTACTGGCCCACTATGCTGCAAGATGCCCTCGCCCTAGTGAAGAAGTGCGGTCCCTGTCAACGGTTCTCTCCCGTGAAGAGGGCTCTACAAGAAAATCTCTATTCCATGGCCAATCCGACCCCCTTTGCAATGTGGGGAATGGATCTGGTAGGCCCATTTCCGAAGGCAACGGGCCAAAGGAAGTTTCTCATAGTGGCGATCGACTACTTCACGAAGTGGATCGAGGCAGAGCCATTAGCAACGATCACCAAACAACAGACCCAACAGTTTTTCAAGAAATACATCGTCTGTCGGTTCGGGATCCCACAGGTGCTTATCACGGACAATTGGACTCAGTTTGCGGGTAAGCATTTCTGAAAGTTCTGCGAAGATTTCGGGATCCAGCAGTGCTTCTCCTCGGTATGCCATCCACAGTCAAACGGTCAGGCCTAGAATGCGAACCGCCAAATCCTCGACGACCTCAAGAAATGACTCGATAACTCTTCCAAGGGGTTATGGGTCGATGAGCTGCCAAGCGTTCTCTGGGCCCACTGGACGACAAAAAGAATCCCCACCGGGGAGTCGCCATTCAATCTGACATACGGAGAGGCTGTCATTCCACTGGAAATCGGGATTCCTTCGCCCCGGATCATGGCTTTCGACGAAACAAGCAACTCTGCTCAGCTGCGAGCTGACCCGGACCTCATAGACGAGGTCAGGGAGAAGTTCACCATCAGAAGGAGCATCTACCAACAAATGATCAAAAAGTTATACAACAAGAAGGTGCGTCCCACCGACATCAAACTCGGAGATCTCATCCTCCGGAAGTTGGCCATATCCAGTCCTGGCCAGAAAAGTAAATTAGCCCCAAACTGGGAGGGCCCATACAAAGTATCTGAGGTTGTGCGTCCGGGAACATACCGCCTAACCAACTCAGAAGGCAAAGCCGTCAAGGGGCCCTAGAATGCGGAGCACCTCATCAAGTTTCTAGGAGGAGAGGACTAGCCTCCATCTCATGTAAATTATGAAGAATGTAATCGGCACGTCGTGCCTCGTTTTGTGTAAAGTTCAAATTTGTTGTAAATATGCCAGCTTTCTTAAAACAAGTTTGTGGCTTCGTATTGATTCCCATTAAAAACATGTTTCGGGCTCGGCGCTCGGATAGCATCGCGGGCCAGAAAAGCTTCCCTTACAAGCTTACGGCTCGGTGCTCGAATAGCACCGCGAGCCAG
Organism: Hemerocallis citrina; assembly: GCA_017893485.1. NCBI lineage: Eukaryota > Viridiplantae > Streptophyta > Magnoliopsida > Asparagales > Asphodelaceae > Hemerocallis > Hemerocallis citrina. The sequence continues at coordinate 101,452,333 of CM030361.1, read as the reverse complement.
AAAAGCTTTTCTTACAAGCTTACGGCTCGGCGCTCGGATAGCACCGTGAGCCAGAAAAGCTTTCCTTACAAGCTTATGGCTCGGTGCTCGGATAGCACCGCGAGCCAGAAAAGCTTCTCTTACAAGCTTACGGCTCGGCGCTTGGATAACACCACAAGCTAGAAAAGCTTCCCTTACAAGCTTATGGCTCGGCGCTCGGATAGCACCACAAGCTCGAAAAGCTTCCCTTACAAGCTTACGGCCCGGCAATCGGATACGTCCGTACCGTCTTCCTGAGAACAAGTTTGGGGGCTTGATGTCGACCCCGAGCACGGCCGAGGCCTTCTTCAAAGCACCTTGACCATCACGCTCGATGACGACCTTCAGCCACGCCCATTACCGGCTTTCTTCCCGGTGTGGGGGCTCGGCATCTGCCCCTAGCAGAGGTTGGGGCTTCTTCAAGCTGATCAACCCATGCGCACGGTGGCAACCGCCAGCCACGCCAGTACCGTCTTCCTGAAAACAAGTGTGGGGGCTCAACGTCGACCCCGAGCACGTCCGAGGCTTTCTTCAAAGCACCTCGACCATCATGCTCGGTGGCGACCATCAGCCATGCCCATTACCGGCTTTCTTCCCGGTGTGGAGGCTCGGCATTTGCCCCTGGCATAGGTTGGGGCTTCTTCAAGCTGATCAACCCATGCGCACGGCGGTAACCACCAGCCACGCCCGTACCGTCTTCCTGAGAACAAGTGTAGGGCTCGACGTCGACCCCGAGCACGGCCGAGGCTTTCTTCAAAGCACCTTGACCATCACGCTTGGCGGCGACCTTCAGTCACGCCCATTACCGGCTTTCTTCCCGGTGTAGGGGCTTGGCATCTGCCCCTGGGATAGGTTGGGATTTCTTCAAGCTGATCAACCCATGTGCACGACGGCAATCGCCAGCCACGCCCGTACCATCTTCCTGAGAACAAGTGTGCGGGCTCGTCATCGACCCAGGCCGAGGCTTTCTTCAAAGCACCTCGACCATTATGCTCGGCGACGACCTTCAGCCACGACCACTTCAGTAAATTTTTCATTAAGGTTTAGAGCGTCCGCCTTCGGCAGACGCCCCGAGCCTCAGGTCGATTGGTTGACCCTCCTCTCGCCAGCGAACAACTCGGGGTTTGCAGCTTTCGCGAGCCAAAACCCCGAACTGTTCGAGGACGGCAGGGGACCCACCGACCCTCGGCTCTCTCCTACCCTCCGAACCAATCGGTCGGCCCACCACTCACCAACGAACAACCCGGGGTCTTACGGCCCTCAAGGCCAAAACCCCGAATTGTTCGAGAGTGATTGGTGAACCTCCAATCCGGAGCCCTCGGAGAAATTTTAATTTTGGGGCGCCCACCTTTGGCAGGCACCCTAGTTGAGTGGGATCAGACACTCACTTCTTAACAACCAGCATGGGGGAGTGGGGGTTATATAGCCCCTGAGACGCGCAGCTTTTGCATCTGGGAATCCCAAACGGCGAAAGGTAAAACGTCGCCATTCATTCTTATTGGGAGGCAAAATGTCGCCATTAATGACTATCGAAAGGATCAACGCCACTCCGTAGGCACACGTTACACCAGGTCACCTCGACGGCGACCCCCTGTGTACCGTGTTCGGCGACCGTACTTGCCCAATAAGGCTATTAGGGTTCAGAAAATCGAATGTTCTTATTATACTCATCGCTTAGAACTCAATGAACATGGTACAAAGACAATGCACAGCTTACAACTCACTTACATCTGGCTTAAAATTCGAATTCGGCGCTCCCTTCAGGGCTCCTCCCATGCTCGGCCGGACCAACCAGGGAAGAGACCCCTGCCACCAAGCTTCCCGCATCTTCAGGCTGGGCACCCTCCAATAAAAATGTCGGAGACCGCCCGAGGTCAAGTTGCTCGCCTCCTCGATCAAACCTGCGCCCAACACCAGCTTCAGCTTGCGAATCTCCAGCTCTTTCTCAACAATGGCCTCACGAAGGAAAGACTCTAAAGCCGACCGCCCACTTGAGGCATTCGAGATAGACCAGTCCGTCTCGATTCCCCACCAGTCCCGGTCGACTATGACTTTCTTCAGACGAGCCACCTCCAGACCGAGCTCCCTAGACTTGTTCAAGAAATAATTGACTGCGGTCGCTCGGTTTCGAGCCTGTTTTCGCTGGCGAGCCAGAGCTACCTCCATGGCCTCCTTCCCGGCTCGGACCAGGGATTCCTTAGCGAAAACAGGGTCGGCAATCAAGACCTTGTGCGTCTATCAAAAGACGAGAGAAAACAAACAATCACAAAGGAGAACTAGAAAATGTGCAAGTTACGAAGCCTCGGCCAAAAAACTATCTTTCGTTACTTTCAAAGATGGTGATACAAAACTGCGGTGGCCAGTTCGCAAGAGGCATACACATTCAAAAAAGAAAGAAAAACCTGGTATATGCTTGGGGGGGGGGGGGTGTGGCACCTCTTCGTCGGCCTGGTCGCCCCCTATCTCCTCACCACCGGGAGTCGGCAGAAGGTCCGGCTCCCAACCATAGTGGAGGTGGTCCACATTCTGCTCCGGATAAATCCTCCGAAAATGCTCCTTGGCCCTGTCGTATGCCTCGTCCTGCGCCATGATCAGAGCGTCTTCCGAGGCAGCCTCCATCCTCTCCAAGGCCTTCGGTCCCTTCACCGCCTCCTCTTCGATCCTCTCCTTAAGGCGATCCACGTCCTTCTGGTGATGCTCGAAGATTGAGGCCATCTGGGCCTCGTGGATGACCTCAATGTTCTGAGCCTCCTTCAGGTCGTCGGTCACCTTGTTCAACTCACGGAGATACTTCTCCGCGTTCCTCCTCTCCACAATGACCTCCTTCTCCAAGCACTTTTGGAAGTGCTGCCCGTGGAGCATCGCCTATCCGAAGGAGAAAAGGTCAGAAAACATCGTCATAATCCAAACCAAATACAAATACAAAGTCTCAGCACTTACCGAGATCGATGCCTGAGACCAGCGCATGAAGGCCTGTTCAAACGTTTGCGTCGCCAGCGAGATCTGATCCCGCTCGGTGGTGGCCTTCCTGACAAACTCGACGGCCACAGGACTTTCGAGCAGGGAGTCCCCCTAAACAATCGACCAGTCGGGGGCGAAGGGCCGCAGCCCCTGTTGCCCCACCATCTACTCGGCAGTGGGTGGAGGTGGGGGAAGCCTCTGCCCCGGGGCCTCCACAGTCTTCTTGCTGCCTGAACTACCCCCACATCTCGAGGAGCCCTCGGCGTATGGGGCTGATGCCTTTTGGCCTTCTTCGCGGGAGAAGGCTCCTCGACTAGAGGGGTTGGTCCCTTGCTGGACCCCCCACCTTAGGCAGCCAGCTTCTCCTGCTCCGCCTTCTTCCTCCTCTCCACTCTCACCTTCTCAGCGACAGCTAACAAGGCGCACCTGTCATCGACCTGCTGGGAAGTCACCTCTACAAAAATAAAAGAAAAGGGGCTAACGTTAACATGAAGGCAGAAAGATGCAAAAATTCAGAACGAAAACATACTAGGATCGGTGGGACTCAGTGCGGCCCGGGCCAGGTGTAGCTCCGTCACTCGAGGCCACGCTATGTTGTGCCCCCAAACAATTTTCTCAACCATCTTCCATTCCTTTGCCGTCAAGTCACTGCGCTTCGGAGGTTTGTGGTACGGCTTGAAGAAATTCCATGAGGTCGGAATCCCCCAAGACTTCTCGCTCCGGACCACAAAGTATTTTTCTTTCACCCTTTGATGGAATCCGGATGGCCGTGCATCACCTTTTTATGCGACCTAGGTGAGAAGTAAAATATCCCCTCCGCATTGCCGAGTGAGCTGATCCCTAGGATGGCTCGGAAGTAGGTCAACCTCGGCTTCACGCCCTTCTCTTGGCACTTCAGTATGAAGCAAATCAAGTGCTTCCAGGAGTTTGGGCCATACTGCATCGGGCTTAGCTTCGTCCAATTTAGAACCCTCTTGACGAAGGGGTGCAGCGGCAGCCTAAGTCCCGAGACAAAGGCGTCCTCGGGAAAGATACAATAGCCCGGTGCAAGAGTTGTGGTGGGTCAGATGCCAGGGCTCGGAATAAAGACTTCAAACTCCCGAGGAATGAAGTAGGCAGCCCTCAGGATATGAAGATAGTCCGCCTTCAAGACACACGGAATGCTGTCCATTCGGATCTTCACCCGGCTCTCCTCGCCCGGTACAGGAGGAAGAGGGTCGATATCTTTGACATCGTCAGGGTACATCCTGATCGCCCCCGGATTTTTAAAGGAGATTGGGGAAAATTCGAATCCCGGTCTAGGGGCATATTTATCCGGAGGAGGCGGACTATCCGGAAAGCTTAACTTCCTCTTCTTCCGACGAGGACGAACCTTCCTCTCGGGAGACGGCGTCGACAAAGGTGGTAGAGGCGGAAGGTCGTCTCCGATCTCAACCGCCCCTCCTGCGGGGCCTTCGCCAGAACCTTCCTGAGCGCCCTCCCCTTCATCTCCATCATCCTCATCATCATCAACGGTGCCCTGACCCTCGAGATCCTGATCCTCCTCACCCTCCTCATCACCCTCGGCATCCTGATCCTCCTCATCCTCCTCACCTTCGACATCCCCCTCTTCCTCTTCCACCTCCTCATCCTCGTCCACGGGCTCCTTCCCCGGCCTTCGGGATCTCAGCGACGACACTACGAAGGCCACATCATCACCTCCGTCCGACTCGAGGTCTGTCACGACTTCCTCCTTAACCATATATTTGCTAAGGGACGAAGATGTCTCTGACTCTGATTCCTCCGCAGAGCGGCCCGATGAACTAGCTTCGGATCCGGACTAAGAGCGCGACATTACTAAGCAAGAATACTAAACTTAGATTTGTACCACGCGATCACCGGAAAATCTCGCCGATGGCAAGTCAGACCTTGTTCTTATGAAATTGGAAAGTGAGAGTAAAGAAATGAAGAAAAGAAAAGTGGGGAAGGGGGAGATTTATAGCGAAAAAGCAACTCCTCGATTTCCGCAATCATATCTGGCAGTTGGATCTTAAATCATCAAGATCTAACGGCCGCTAAGATTTGGCGTCGCTTCGATTCTTGCGCTTATGACGTCAGCAGTGGGCGCGAAATTACCCAACTGTCCCCCAGGCATTTTTTCAACAAACAGACTTTTTCGACAAGTCAAGAGGGGTCGACGCTCGGATGATATTGCGAGCCACAAACTCCCTTCCTATTTTGCATGAAGCTCGGAGCTTAGATGACATCGCGAGCCACAACTTCCTCTTCTATTTTAGCAGAAGGGTCGGAGCTCGGATGACATCGCGAGCCACAACTTCCTCTTCTATTCTACAGAAGGGTCGATGCTCGGATGCATCGCAAGCCACAAACTCCCTTCCTACTTTGCATGAAGCTCGGATCTCGGATGACATCGCGAGCCACAACTGTCTCTTCTATTTTACAGTAGGGTCGACGATCGGATGGCATCGTGAGCCACAACTTCCTCTTCTATTTTAGTAGAAGGGTTGGAGCTCGGATGACATCACGAGCCATAACTTCCTTTTCTATTCTACAGAAGGGTCGACGCTCGGATGGCATCGTGAGCCACAAACTCCCTTCCTATTTTGCATGAAGCTCGGATCTCGGATGACATCGCGAGCCACAACTTCCTCTTCTATTTTACAGTAGGGTCGACGCTCGAATGGCATCGCAAGCCACAAACTCCCTTCCTATTTTGCATGAAGCTCGGAACTTGGATGACATCGCGAGCCACAACTTCCTCTTCTATTTAGCAGAAGGGTCGGAGCTCGGATGACATCACGAGCCACAACTTCCTCTTCTATTTTACAGAAGGGTCGACGCTCAGATGGCATCGCAAGCCACAAACTCCCTTTCTATTTTGCATGAATCTCGGATCTCGGATGACATCGCGAGCCACAACTTCCTCTTCTATTTTATAGAAGGTTCGATGCTCGGATGGCATCGCGAGCCACAAACCCCTATTATGCGAAAGGCTCAGAGCTAGGATAACACCGCGAGCCCTAGAAGCCCTTCCCTATTCACAGGAGGCTCGGAGCACGGATGACACCGCGAGCCCCAATCGCCCTCCTATATTTTAAGGGGGCTCGGAGCTCGGATGACACTGCGAACACCAGAAGCCCTCCGCTATTCAAGGGGGCTTGGAGCTCGAATGACACCGCGACCACCAGAAGCCCTCCCCTATTCATGAGGGGCTCGGAGCTCGGATTACACCGCGAGTCCCAAGAGCCCTCCTCTATTCACAGGGGGCTCGGAGCTCGGACGGAATCGCAAGCCCCAAAACCCTCCTCTATCTCGCAAAGCGAGGGGCTCGTCTGCCGACCCCCAATGCTCGACAAACCGAGCTCCAACCCAAAAAACCTCGACGTCCCCTCGCTCTTCCAACTAGCGAGAGGATCGTCTACCGACCCTCGGAGCTCATCTACCGACCCCAGACGCTCAGCAAACCGAGCTCTAACCCGACAGACCTCGACGTCCCCTCGCTCTTCCAACTAGCGAGAGGATCGTTTGCCGACCCTCGGAGCTCGTCTACCGACACCAGATGCTCGACAAGCCGAGCTCCAACCCGACAGACCTTGACATCCCCTCGCTCTTCCAACTAGCGAGAGGATCGTCTGCCGACCCTCGAAGCTCGCCTCCGACCCCAGGAGCTCGCCTGCCGACCCCAGACGCTCGGCAAACTGAGCTCCAACCCGACAGACCTCGACGTCCCCTCACTCTTCCAACTAGCGAGGGGATTGCCTACCGACCCTCGAGGCTCGTCTACCGACCCTAAGGCTCCAATAGGGGATCCCTTCCTCCTACCCCCTGGCCTCTCATGGAAGTAACAGATCCTATTTTCTCACCGCACACACCACCCTGCTCTTCCTACAGAGGCAAAGAACCACTCCTCCATGGCTGGATCACCCAACCCTCCAAGAGTGGGGGCTTGTGATATGGGTTGGATGATGTGGCCCCTTCTGGGCCACAGGATCCCCTCAGGAAACGTGCATTGCCGAATCATCCGGATCCGACACGTCAGCATCAGAAAACTACCCGGGCCTCTGCCACGTCAGCCTGGAAACTGCCCAGACCTCTGCCACGTTAGACTGGAAACTGCCCAGGCCTCTGCCACGTCAGCCCTATACCGCTTGGGCTTCCATTGCTTCAGGCCCACGGGCAACCAGGTCCAGACCCGGCCCCAAACGGGTCCAGACCTGGTTAGCTTCTCCTATAAATACCAGACCCCCTACCCTTTATCCAGGTAATCAATTTTTCCCACTCAAAACCCTAGTTACTGTTACTCTCTCTCAGTAGCTGACTAGATCGTCGGAGGGTCTGCTACCGGGACCAACCCCGGTGTTCCTAAACCGTCTATAGGTACACGAGACCTCGGATCCGAGCCTCCTGATCAGAGCCGAGCATCCAGCCTCCACCTCACTACTGCCTACTTCCGTACTGTTCGCCCGGCTGAGGGTCGTCCGCAATGGAGCTTCCTCCACCAATACAAATCGAGTAAGAACTCACACCTGGTGCATCCACACACCTCCCAAAAACAAACCGCATCAAGTTACGAGGCAATACTACCTTTTTCTTCGCATGTACTTGCGATGATTCCCCGGTAACAACATAATTTCCATCAGCATATACTGTTGAAATGTAGTAAGTACTAATATGTATATTCTGTTTCCTAATCTATAGGAAACAGATTTCCCAAATCTCTCACCCCTCAATCTTCTCTCAATCTTCTTTCTTCTCCTCCAAGAATGTAATCCCTATATATAGATGTATGCTGTAAAGAATAAAGTACAATAAGAACAACAATTATTTTTTTCCAAATTTGTTTTCAACATGGTATCAGAGCCTAACCAGATCTAGGCTAGTTGAACAAGAAGAAGAGAAGGAGGTGATTGGATCTGACACTTCCATCCCGATCCGATCCCGACCACACCCCGATCCCGACCAAACCCTGAAACCCCGACCTCCTCTCTCCTCTTTCTCTCTCCTTAACATTTTCTCTCTCCCCGATCAGACCCACCCCCGACCTCCACCTCCGACGTTCACCCCGACCAGCCTCCCCATCTTCGGTGACCCAGTTCCCCACTGCCCACCTCCCATCGCCCCCGTTGAGTGACGCCGCTCGATCTCCAGGCCGTCGCAACCCCCTTGATGCCCCCTCCCGGTGCTGCCCCGACTTTCGGCAATGCCTCTCATCGTCAGCCACCCCATCGCCACCACCAGCACATCCCTCTGACCCCTCCTCCTCTGATCGATCGACAGCCCACCAAGAAACACCCAAACCCCAGTGCTGTCACTGTTCCCTTGCTCGGATTTCATCGACCAGCACCGCAGGCGCCTCCGTCCCCGTCGCGCCGTTCGTTGACCGTCGATGCTGCGCCCCTGCCAACGACGCCATCCCCCTTGGTCTTTACAGTTACTGCCATTGCTTTTTGCTGTTGATCAAATCTGTGTTGCTGTTGTGCTCTTTTGGTGTGTACTATTTTGGGGAGTGATGTTTGCTGTTTTTTTTATCTTGTCTGCTGTTTGGTGATTGGATCATTGGTTCTGCTTACTGTGCTGTTTGTTGTGTTGCTATGGGACAATATCCGTATAAGTCAAGGAAGTGTACTCATTATGGTAAGATCGGCCACATGAAAGCTCGTTGTTATAAGATTATCGGCTATCCGGAGATCTGGGATCATAGCAGGGATATTCGGGAGAACACTTGCAATCAGCACACTGTCGCAGGTGGAGTTGCTGATCGTGCTGCTGGTGGTAATGATGGTATGGTTTTTAATATTTCTGGCTCTGTTATGAATAATGTATGGATAATTTATTCGGGTGCTACCGACCATATGACTTTTGATTCTAGACAATTTCAAAATTTTCAACCTTCCACCAAATCAACTGAGTCCACTGCCAATGGTGATCCTACCACTGTTACTGGTGAGGGTACCATACCTCTCACAAACAACCTTACCTTAGATATTGCCTTAGTTGTGCCATCCTTAAATTTTAACCTATTATCTATTGCTCAAATAACTATTGTCTTACATTATATTGTAGTTTTTTGGCCTTCACATTGTGTGTTTAAGGATATTTGGACTCGCAAGACGATTGATTATGGGGTTAAACACAGGAAGCTCTATTACCTAGATTTAGAATCTGAAAGTTCAAGCAAGTTGACTCAAGCTCTAAGTGTGGAAGAATCCGAAGATGAGAAGAAAAAATCAGATATTTGGCTATGGCATCGACGTCTAGGACATGCTTCTTTTGGTTATTTGAAGAAATTATTTCCTAGTTTATTTTTGAAGTTGGATATTTCTACCTTTCAGTGTGATGTATGTGAACTCGCAAAAAGTTACCGTGTCTCTTTTCCTCCAAGTCCAAGTAGAAGCTCTTTTCCATTTATGATTATCCATTCTGATGTTTGGGGTCCATCCAAAACTACTACATTTGGAGGAGCCAAATGGTTTGTGACATTTATTGATGACTGTACTCGTATGACCTAAATTTGTTTGATGAAGTCGAAAAGTGAAGTTAGTGGCTTGTTTTAAAAATTTCACAACCATGTTATGATTCAGTATAAATCACAGATTCAAGTTCTTAGGAGTGATAATGGTAGAGAGTACCTGAGTTCGAATCTGCAACAATATTTGGTGGAACACGGCATTGTTCACCAGACTACATGCTCATATACACCTCAACAGAATGGGATTGCAGAAAGAAAAAATAGACACTTGCTCGAGATGGTCCGTGCTTCTCTTATTCATGGAAATATGCCACTCATTTATTGGGGAGAAGCCCTTGCTTCTGCTGCATACTTAATCGACCGAGTTTTCTCTAGTATCCTAAACTTCCTCACACCATTTCAAGCATTAACTGAAGCTGTGAATGCACTAAAATTCATCAACTTGACACCTCATGTGTTTAGGTGTGTTGCATTTTTTCATCTTCATCAACATGAACGTAATAAGTTAACTCCTCGAGTTGTCCGCTGTGTTTTTGTGGGATATGCACAGAATAAGAAAGGGTACCGGTGCTATCACCCACCAACTCAAAGGATGTTTGTGACTATGGATGTTGTGTTCCATGAAGATGAGATGTATTTTTCTTCTTCTACGACTGAAATTAAGGGGGAGTACCTTCGAAGTTCAGACTATTTGGTATGATGAAGTAATTACCAGTCAGAACAAACAACTGGATACAAATAATGGCGAACACTTGAATGAAGACTTAGCAAAAGAGGAAGACCCTCATGAAGAAGTGCAACTAAGGGAAGAAGCCCCTCTTGAAGAAGACCGTCTTGAAGAATTGTAACCAGTACCAAATCTCAGTGAGAGTGAACAGTCAGAACCCCAAAACCAATCATCATCATTGTCCGAAGCTCCTAGAAGAGAACTCCCGCACCGTACTAATAGAGGTATTCCAAAATCCACTTATGAACCTGATCCCACTAGTAACGTCAAATATCCCATGAGTAATTATGTATCCACTCACCACTTGTCGGAATCAAATAAGTCATTTGTAAATTAATTATCTATTGTATCTATTCCTAACAGTGTGCAGGAAGCCCTTACTGATCCAAGGTGAAAAGTAGCTATGGATGAGGAGATGAAGTACTTAAAAAAGAATGACTTTGGAGATAGTCGAGCTGCCAGCAGGGAAGAAGCCAGTAGAATGCAGATAAATTTATACGGTGAAGTATAAGTCCGATGGTTCAATAGAGCGATACAAAGCAAGGCTGGTTACCAAAGGATACACTCAAACGTATGGAATTGATTATGAAGATACATTCACACCTGTGGTAAAATTCAATACTGTTCGAGTCTTACTGTCACTTGCTGTAAATCTTGACTGGCCGTTGGAGCAATTTGATGTGAAGAATTCATTTTTGCATGGAGAATTGACAGAAGAAGTTTATATGGATCTTCCACCAGGGTCGAACAGACCAGTCCAACACAGCAATAAAGTATATCATTTGAAGAAAGCATTGTATGGACTTAAGCAGTCGCCAAGAGCTTGGTTCGGGAGGTTTACAAAATCAATAAGGACATTCAGATATTGTCAAAGTAATTCAGATCATACCTTATTCTTAAAAAGGAAAGAAGGTAAGATTACTACTCTCATTATATATGTGGATGACATGATAGTAACTGGGAATGATCCTGAGGAGAGAATGGCATTGAAGAGCTACTTGTCACAAGAGTTCGAAATGAAGGATCTTGGCTCTTTGAGATATTTTCTTGGTATTGAAGTTTCCCGCTTGAGAAATGGTATAATTCTGTCTCAAAGAAAGTATGCTCTCAATTTATTGAAGGAAACTGGAATGTTTGCTTGTCAGCCGACTGGTACACCATTAGAAGAATGACTGAAATTTTGCAACGAATCTGATCATGTGCCTTGTGATAAGGAAAGATATTAGAGATTGGTTGGACGACTGATGTATATTGCGCATACACTGCCAGATTTATCATATGCTTTAAGTGTGGTAAGTCAGTTTATGCATGCACCTCAGGAACATCACATGGATACAGTGATGAGAATTCTGAGATAAAGTCTGCTCTAGGAAAAGGGGTCCTATTTGCGAAACATGGTCACTTGAAGGTTGAGACATATACTGATACTTATTGGGCAAGATCTATAATTGATAGGCGCTCCACTTCAGGATACTTCACCTTTGTTGGAGGAAATATAGTTATATGGAGAAGCAAGAAGCAGAATGTTGTTGCACGCTCTAGTGCAAAGGCTGAGTATCGCGGAGTAGCTCTATGTATAGCGGGAGCTTTATGGCTGAAACTCTTGTTGCAGGATTTAGGCTGTGGTCCGAATGAACCTATGAAGGTGTATTGTGACAGTTAAGCATCATGTGATATTGCCGTCAATCCAGTTCAACATGATAGGACGAAACATGTAGAGGTGGATAGATTCTTCATCAATGAGAAATTGGATGAGAAAGTCATTGAGATATCTAAAGTGAAGTCAGAAGATCAGCTCATAGATATCCTGACCAAGGTAGTTTCGAGTCGGCTCTTCTTGAAATTTGTTGACAAGTTGGGCATGTTCAATATCTATGCACCAACTTGAGAGAGAGTGTTGAAATATAGTAAGTACTAATATGTATATTCTGTTTCCTAATCTATAGGAAACAGATTTTCCAAATCTCTCACCCCTCAATCTTCTCTCAATCTCCTTTCTTCTCCTCCAAGAATGTAATCCCTATATATAAATGTATACTGTAAAGAATAAAGTACAATAAGAATAACAATTATTTCCCCCCAAATCTGTTTTCAACATATACCACACCACAGGACCTCCACCACTTGCATACATAGAATACCAGAGCCACTGACTGCTTTGGCCAGTTGATACCTAATCTCCCAGAAGCTGTGCAGTTGTTTGCTCTATCCTTAGACAGACTATCTGTGTTTCTAAAACAGATTTGCAAGATAGACTTTGTGATAATCGCTCATTCATGAATCATTCTTTTTATTCTGCACCAGCAGCTTTGGCTTTTGCCTCTAGAAGACGAGAGTTCAGAGCCCTCTCTACACCAGCCTAGGCTTCAGCTCTTCTGGCAATTGTTTTCTGCATAGCTTCAATTTGTCGTAGAAGTGGCCACGTAGATCCTGGAACTTGTGTGGCTAGCTCATCATATCGCATCTCACTTGGTTAATAACACTTTTGAAGACCATCAATATCTCTCCGGAGCATGTCTTCTTTAAAAATTGCATGTATTTCGGCTCTACTCAAAGTCTGTCTCAGTTCCTCAAGTGATTGAACCAGCATGGATTCACATTCTCCAACCTCTCTCAAGAGACTTTCCCATTCAGTCATGGCTTCATCATTTTCTCTTGACTCTGCAAGAGATTCAGCCTCCTTAGCTGCATTTTGTGCATTGGTATAGGTTTTTCTCTATTTTTTCTTGCAACAACTTTTCAGTAACTGCCTTGTCTTTTTTAATACCTTCAACTTTTGTCTCCGAGACCTGAAGCTTTGAGTTAAGCCTTTGTTTTTCTTCTTCAAGTTCCTTCATCTGTACCCATAGTTTCCTGATAGTTGACTCCTGAAAAACTTGCTTTTTGGATTCCTCTTCACCATCGGCCATAAGAAGAGCTGCTGCATCATTGACTTGGAGCTCTTTCACTTTCTTTTCTTGGAGGTACTCGTTATATTAAGTGGTGTAGGATATCGTCTAGACTTCTCTTGGCAATATTCCATATAATGAGGGGGTGGGGTTGTTTTCTGGCTTTCTCTTGGAGACTCTTCAAATACTGATCGACCCATTCTTTTGATCAATGAGCATGGGTGATTGGGGGTGATGGAACTGAAGAAGAATTCAGTCGAACATGTGGTGAAGTGTTGGAGTTCGGAGAAATCGAGTTGAAGTTGGAGGGAACGGAGTGGGGAATCTGCAAAGAAGGAGTAAGGGGTTGAGTAAAGTGATACCTAGGCAGTGGTTGAGGTGAATTTTCTGTCAGGTTTTCTTGGGAATTTCATCGACAGTTGGTGGGTTGCTGGAGTTTGGAGAATACTCAACAAAAATTGAAGAGGCGGAAGTGGTGGGGTTAGAGGAGAGCGTCGGGAATGGAGAGGGTGTTGAGGGTGATGATGAGGATGGCGATGATGATGGCCATGGGAGGGATGACGTTGGTGGTACCCAAGTAGGAGTGATTGACAGAGGAGGTGGGGTAACACAGGCGGTCAGGAGAGGTTTTGGCTTTGGTTTGATCGATGATGGTGGTGATGTTGAGGAATCAGAACCCCATTGGAAGTGTGGATTTGGAGGAGGGATATTTGGGGATAGGGTTTTGGAGGTGTTTGGTAGTGAGCGGCGGAGGTGGAAAGGAGATGGCTCTGATACCATTGTTACGATCCCAATCTAAATGAGCGATGGATCGTTGTAACTTCTAATAACATTCATGAATCAATTAAGTAAAAGAAAGGAAATAAATAGAAGGAAGAAGAAGAAGAATGAAGGAGAGAGAAGAAGAAGATAGAAATTCAAATAATATTCTTTCATATCCTGAAAATGAGATTACAATAGGGTATTAATAGTGCTAGCTATCATTTAAGCCCATGCACAATGTGCCTTATGTTGGGATTGGGGCGTCAACAAACGCCCTCTGATCGCAGAGGAACTAATTAGAGCAATGAGGAAATCGAAGTAGACGAGGCAAATAAATTGAGCAAGCAAGTAGATCCACCAAACTAACATAAACACAACAATGATGACTTATCCCGGTTAGCTTAATCCGGGGGGAAATATAGGGAGATCTGATATTCATCTAGAAGAGATTACAAGAAGTTACTGATTCACTTGACACAAGGAATTAAACTCACCCACCAAGAACTATCTCTCTTGAGCTTCTCTTTGCAATGGAGAAAAGAATCTATGAAGTACTACCTCTTATATTGGAGGAGTTTACAATATATATAGAAGAATAAAGAGAAAACCTAGATCTAATCTTGATCCTCAGTCATCTGATATAACCTGGAAACGAAGTAACTGAATAGGAGCTGCACGATCTAACTTGGAGTTGAAGATTGTGCTGAACCGACCTAATAAATCGAAGCCCAAAAACGATTCGACACCGCGGGCGGTCGAATGTCCAATAAGACCGGTCGACCATACCACTCTCTGACATTTTCTGTACTACGAGCGGTCGGGGATGTGGTCGAGGGGGGGACGGTCGACTGTCACCAAGACCGATCGACCGCAACTAGCCTGCACCCTTGCAGCTGATGTTTCTCCTTCTACTCACTTCGACGCTTCGACCTCCGTACTTCATATTACCTTCTTTTAATCTGAACAACGAGTATACAAGACACAATCCTAACAAACTTCACCTTGGATTGCATACGAGTGCTATCACATGTTGTGTTACTCATCTCCAAACTCTAACAAATTCCACTTGCAAAGAAAACATAGAACAATAGATACTTCTTCTAATTAAAATGATCTACACCAAATCTCACCAAATCCAGTGTCGCCCCTCAAAGGCACACCTCCGTAGATGTATTCAGGAAGTTGCCAAACTCCGCACGAACTCCACCTACCCGTAGGCTTTCTCCACCTCTCGAAGATATTCGAACGTCGTGGTCACGTCTCGATGATTCTAGTTGTGGTAAACTAGCTGAGCTTACAAGAATAATAAGAAAAGAACTATCAACCCCTGTGCAGGATTTCCGAATTTCCCAAAGCTTCTAGAGATTGTGTTGGCTTGGCCCATCCACTCTCATACCTATAATCACTTCATGACGACCTTGAAAAACAAACAGAACTTCACCTCGAACTGTGTACCAACAGCCCCGTGCATCAAGAGTTCCCAAGAAAATTAGATTCCATTTCAGCAGAAGAATATGCAAAACATCCCTTAAAGTGAACATGTGTAGACCTGGCATCTTCAACTCAACTATCCCCTCACCCACTACTTCACAAATCTCTCTAGTTTCCGTTGTCACACAACGCCTTGTAGTAGACTTATAAGTAGAAAACAACTCCCTCTCGAAACAAATATGAGAAGAACAACTCCCTGAGTCAAGAACCAACTAGAATCCACTTCTAAAGAATTTGAAACAAGAAGACACGAACCACCTGAATCAAAGGTACTAACCACATTAGCGGCTGAACTCCCGTTCTTTGCGCTCTCCTGATTCTGCAATTTCCAATAGTCTTTCTTGATATGCCCTGGCCTCTTGCAATATCGGCAACGGATCGAATCTTTTTGAAAAGCACTTTGTCTTCCCCCCGAAGGGCCATCCACTGCTAGACAACTTGTAGGAATAGACGATGAAGATTTATGGGTCTCCTTTCTAAGTTGATTTTTCTTCAATGCTTTGATTACACCATCTACCGAAATACTATCCTTAGCAGATCTACCGTGTAGCATGGTAGTGATCAAAGGCTCGTACGAATCCAGCAGTGAATATATCAGGTTCAAAGCTTTATCTTCCTCACACACATCTGCGTTGATCGCCTTAAGTTCAGATCATACCTTATTGAGCTCTGTAATGTGGTCTTGGAGATCGGTACCTTCCTTCATAGATAAACCGAACAACTTCCTCTTCTAATGTATCCGATCTAATAACGACGAACTGGAGTAGTCAGCTATGAGTCTTTCCCAAAAACTCTCCGCGTCAGTTTCTTCAAGAAATCTGTACTTGACCTTGTCCGCCAAGGATAGTCGGATTAGACTTATGGCTCTTTCACGAATATCTTCCCAAACGTTATCCTTCATATCAGTTGGCTTTTCCTTCTTCTTAACTGCTGACTGCAACCGTTCTTGAACAAGAACATCATACATGTTAGTCTTCCAAATATTGAAATTGATCTTACCATTGAACTGCTTGATCTTCAAAATACTGTGGCATGTCATCTTAACCAAGGGACTCGGCAACCTGAAGCTTTGATACCAGTTGTTGGGATTGGGGCATCAACAAACGCTCTCTGGTTGCAGCGGAACTAATTAGAGCAATGAGGAAGTCGAAGTAGACGAGGCAAATAAATTGAGTAAGAAAGTAGATCCACCAAACTAACACAAACACAACAACGATGACTTATCCTGATTAGCTTTTGCTTAATCCGGGGGAAAATATAGGGAGATATGATATTCAATTAGAAGAGATTACAAGGATATACTGATTTACTTGACACAAGGAATTAAATTCACTCACCAAGCCTCTCTTTGCAATGGAAAAAAGAATCTATGAAGTACTACCTCTCATATTGGAAGAGTTTACAATATATATAGAAGAATAAAGAAAAAACCTAGGTCTGATCTTGATCCTCAGTCGTCTGATATAACCTGGAAAAGAAGTAACTGAATAGGAGCCGCACGATCTAACTTGGAGTTGAAGATTGGGCTGAACCGGCCTAACAAATCGAAGCCAAAAATGATTCAGCGCCGCACTGTCCAACAAGACCAGTCGACCGTACCACTCTCTGACATTCCCTGTACTACAAGCGGTCGGGGGTACGGTCGGGGGGGGAGTGAGGGACGGTCAACTGTTACCAAGACCGGTCGACCGCAACTAGCCTGCACCCTTGCTGCTACTGTTTCTCCTTCTACTCACTTCGATGCTTCGACCTCCGTGCTTCATATTACCTTCTTTTAATCTGAACAGTGAGTATACAAGACACAATCCTAACACCTTAACCCTCTTACTCTAATACAAGGACCTAACTGCAAAACAAGCACAACAATTAAGAAATTGCACAAGGACTGAAACACAAAACAAAAATACCGATACGGAATTATTTGTGATAGAAAGAGAAGATGCAGATTAGAGAACTGCATCAGATTAAGGCTTTTCGATGGCCTTTTTTGCTTTTGTATTCCTTCAAGTTCGTCTTCTTCTCATGGTACACTTCAACCCCCTCATGCTCATGGTTGTAAGATCAAGATCAAGATAATTCAAGATGCAGATAAATTATCAGATAAAATATGGAACACTGAATGGAAAGAGGTTTTGGAATCAATGAAATCTAGAGAGAGAGAAAAAGAGGCAGACGCGAGAGGGATTCATATCTAGGGCTATGGGTTTTGAGGGGTTTGGATGAGAGCGAATTTTGAGGGGATCGTGACCGTAGGTGGGGTGGGGCTGTGGAGTGTTTTTGCCGTAATAGGTCACTTTTGAAAATATTTGTGAATATGGACCAGTTTCAAAACTATTAGCGCATGTGGGCCACTTTGTGTCGCGTCAGCAGTGGCCGATGTTGCTGCTGATTTTGGTGTGGGAGCAAACAGATGAATTTATGGATTCTTGGAGAAAAAAATAAAGCAAACCTGTTGACCTGTTGACCTTTACCAACTTGTTGATCTGGTCTCTTGCTGCTGCTGCGAACCTGCAAAAAGTGCGAAATACCGAGATGGATCTCGGCCATGCACCCTCCGACGCTCTTGTCAGTAATCTGAATGATTATAAAAGAGCTTGAATTGGAAAAGTATTGATTACCTGGTAATAGTGGGGGGAGAGAAGTATTTATAGTCACCTTAGGGATCCGTTTCAAGATAAGAACATATCTCTACTTCTCGGTGTAAATGCATAGAAGCGGTTAAGATCACTTCTTAGGGATAATTATGAATCTAAATTCTTTTTTATCCTTCTAAACTGGTTTGTAACGGGTTGGGGCCCGTACCCAGTAAGAAAGATCCATTTATGGGTTATTGGGCTTTGAAGAAAGACACAGTTCCCATTTCAGACCCGTTTGTAGGTGAAATTACCGTTTTACGCCTGGGCTTTAAGATCCGTGTCCGATTTGAATGGTCCCAAATTAATTCCATTTTTAGCCATATCACGAGCCCTCCACTCCTGGAGACTGAGTTCTACAGTCTTTAAGGAGTAATTTTGTTGTTCTAATGGCGTACGGGATTTTATCGGTGTTCTTAACGGAGTTCGGATCTTGCTCGAGATGTAATAGTGTTATTCTGGGCTTGTAAAATGCCCAAAAATATCCTCAGAATTTTTTGGATTTTTTCAGATTTTTCTGAATTTTTCCTCAATTTTTTGAATTTTTTATTCATTTTTCGAATTAAATAATTAATTACCAAAAATATTAATTAATTATTCTAATTTAATAATTAAATTTTTCAGAATTTTTAAATTATTTTCCGAATTTAATAATTATTTTTAGATTTTTTAATTAATTTTTCGGATTTTTAAATAATTAATTCAAATAATTAAATAAATTAAATTAAATTAAATATTACCTGGACACGTGGCACATTTCTGGATGTCGATCATAATCATATGGTGCGTATCGCTAAGCAGATTATTTTTTGGACACGTGGCGCGTTTCTGAGCATCGATCGTGTCGTGTCGCGGATTTTGAGACGATCGGACGGCGTGTGTGGCGCGGCAACATTTTTCTCCACATGTGGAGGTCGGTGCCCTAGTAGCTCGGCACCCGTCCTCGGATCTGGCCGACCATGGTAGGTGACGCCACGTGGCGATGCCACATGACATTTTTTTTTTCCTTTTCTTTTTCTTTCTTTCTTTCTTTCTTCTCTGCTCTTTCTCCCGCTCTGTTTCTTTCTCTTCTTCTTCATCTTCAACTCTTCTTCGAGCTTTATTTTTGACTCAACTCGCTTCTCCTTCGTCTCCTCCCTTCGGTGCCACCTCAACGAAGAAGGAAGCTCGACGTCGGTATTGAAGAGGAGGTGAGCTCGGCTATGGGCGAGCTCGGCGAGATGGCAAGGGGAGCTCGGAGCTTCGGCGAAGCTTCGACGAGGAGGCTCAAGCTTTGACGATGGAGATGTGTGAGCTCGGGAGTGGGTTTGGAGCTTCGGCAGCGGAGCCCAGCACCGTGGTCGGCATTTGGAGCACGGAGACAGGCCATGGCGGAGCTTGGTGCTCGACTGTGGGGGAGCTCGGCATCGAAGCTCGGCGTTGGAGATGACTCGAGCTCGTAGACAGGCCATGGCGGTGGAGGAATGCTCGAACTCAGTGGAGAGCTCGTTATGGTCGGATCTTCGATGAGGGAGCTCAACTGCAATTGTGTGAGCTTGAGAACGAGGAGTTTCGACGGAAAGGAGTTCGGTGACAAATGGAAGGTGAGAGGAGTTCGGCTCGAGCTCGAGCTTGGCCGTCGGTACTCGCGACGTGGTGGTCGGTGAGGAGCTGTGGTCGAGCTCGGCGAGGGGAGCTCGTGAAGGGGATGGGGTCGAGCTCGGTGACGTGTTTGGCGAGAGAGAGAGGTTGGAGTGTTGGGTTTTGTTCTTGTTTGGTTTTTGGCACTAAAACGGTTGAAGAAGAGGAAGGGGAGGAGACAGGTGTTCGGGTTATTGGGTCCAAACGAGTTTGGACCTGACCCGTTAGCCCTTCTCTTTTTTTTTGGCTGCTTGCTTGTTCGGCGAATCCGAGCACGGATTTTGAGGTACACTTTTTGCCATTTTGCAGTTTGATAGCTCGGTAGCTCGGATTTCAGATCCGAGCTACGTGGCTCCATCTGGACGGTTGATCAGGATCTTGGTGCGAATCACGAGGCACAAAGGCGCGGATCACGAGAAAACGTTATTTTGTCGTTTTATGGGCTCAGATCACGAGAAAACGTGATTTTGTCGTTTTGTGGACGTGGCAAAATCTGAGCCATCCATCAGTCGTGGCGCAAATATCTGGACGATCTGACGGTCCAAGGAGCTCGGGGGTGTTTTTTCCCCAATACGGAGGTCGGTGCCCCGGTAGCTCGGTAGCTCGGCGTAGCTGTGTTGTGATCCACTTTCCCGGTGCTACGGATGTCCGATCGGGGCGTGCGACCACTCGTTTCGAAGCTAACTTGGAGGTCTACAAGTTCTCTTCAGAAATGGGTTGAAGAATCACCCTTCTTCATGGTCAAAATAGCCTCGCAACATTCTTGTCTTGGTGAAGTTGAGGAGTGTTTTGGTCTTCAGAGTCTTCGAAGAGGAGCCCCACTCCTAGGGGCGAAGAAGATGGGCTAGGAAGGTCCTCGTAAGAGCCATGGGAAGATCCACTCTTGGAGGTGAGTGCAAAGAGCAACTCTTGGGGAGGGTTCTAGCTCGGAGCTCGTTTAGAAGAGGCCCGCTTTGGAGGCGAACGGAGTGAAGAGCTTGGCTCTAGGAGAGAGCCATTTGGAAAACAAGTTTGAGGAGCAACTCTAGAGGAGAGTTGTGAGCTCCGAACTCGCTGAGAAGAGGTCCGCTTTGGAGGTGAGCGGAGCGAAGAGCTTGGCTCTAGGAGAGAGCCATTTGAGAAACAAGTTTAAGGAGCACCTCTAGGGGAGAGTTGTAAGCTTCGAACTCGTTGAGAAGAGGTCCGCTTTGGAGGTGAGCGGAGCGAAGAGCTTGACTTTAGGAAAGAGCCATTTGGGAGACAAGTTTGAGGAGCAACTCTAGGAGAGAGTTGTGAGCTCCGAACTCGTTGAGAAGAGGTCCGCTTTGGAGGTGAGCGGAGCGAAGAGATCGGCTCTAGGAGAAAGCCATTTAGGAGACGAGTTTGAGGAGCAACTCTAGGAGAGAGTTGTGAGCTCCGAATTCGTTGAGAAGAGGTCCGCTTTGGAGGTGAGCGGAGCGAAGAGCTTGGCTCTAGGAGAGACCCATTTTGGGAGACGAGTTTAGGGAGCAACTCTAGGAGAGAGTTGTGAGCTCCGAATTCGTTGAGAAGAGATCCGCCTTGGAGGTGAGCAGAGCGAAGAACATGGCTCTAGGAGAGAGCCATTTGGGAGACAAGTTTGAGGAGCAACTCTAGGAGAGAGTTGTGAGCTCCGAACTCGTCGTTTAAGAGAGATTCAACGGTTGCGGGAGCAGTTCCGAATGGCAAACCACTTCTTACCCGCTTATGAGCAAGTAATTTGAAGCGGAATCGAGCCAAGTGTTGGACTCCGAACTCGTCGTTTAAGAGAGATTCAACGGTTGTGGGAGCAGTTTCGAATGGCGAACCACTTCTTACCCGCTTATGAGCGAGTAATGTGAAGAGGAATCGAGCCAAGTGTTGGACTCCAAACTCGTTGTTAGAGGAAGTTAACGAGTTGTAGGAGCAATTCCGAATGTCGAACCACTTCTTACCTGCTTATGAGCGAGCAATTTGAAGCGGAATCGAGCCAAGTGTTGGACTCCAAACTCATTTTTTGAGGAATTATAGATATGACTCAGAGAGATAGAGATGAAGCAAGAGCAATAATTTTCAATAAAAAATGTAAAGTTTTATTGAGATAAATTGAGTGGCCGCTTCAATAGGGCGAGCCATTATTACATGCTATTGGCCAGGTTACAAGCATCGGCCTTATTTAAAATCAAGATCCTACTTCTACGATAAGGTGAAGACCTCTTGGGGGGACCTGGGTTCTCCCTCTGTTGAACCTCCTTGGATGAGGTGGAATACGGCCCCAGGTTCTGAGTCTTGAAGCTCGGTGGGCCTCTCTGTTCATTTGTATGCTCCTCAGGGGGGAAGCTCGGCCCCATCTTTTTGGACGAACTTGGTCAGGTATTCCCACTGTATGAGTTCTTCGATCCCCTTCTTGAGAGCCCGACAATCATCGGTGTCGTGGCCATGGTCCCTGTGAAAGCGGCACCACTTATCCTTGTTCCTCTTCTTACCAGGGGTATTCATTCTAGGGGGAGCGCGGAGCAGCCCTTCCTTGTCCACCTCCATAAGAACTTCTGATATATTAGCAATGAGGGGGGTGAACTTCTCAAAACAAGGAGTCGGGCGGCACTAGCCATTGCCGTCCTTCTGGGATTTTTGGGACCCCTCTTCACTCGTATTCTTTCGTTTGTTTCCGGAAGATGATTCTTCAAGAGTATGGAGGTTGAGAGCCTTTTCCACTCGTATGTACTTCTCCACCCTAAGTAGGAGTTTTGAGAAGTCCCGAGGAGGCTTTTAGGCAGGGGACGCCTTGAGGCGAGCATTAGTGACGTTGCGCTCGAATGCGGCAGAGACTACTGATTGGTTGAGGGAGGGAATAGACCGGGCTTCGGAGGTGAAGCTTCGAACGTAATTCCTTAGGCTTTCTCCCTTTTCTTGGTTGAAGGTCACCAGAGATACACTTGTTTTCACGGCCCGGCGGCTACTTACAAAATGAGTAAGGAAGAGCCCTTAGAACTGATCGAATGAAAAGATGGAGGCCGGGGCGAGTCGAGAATACCATTCTCTCGCAGACCCCTTCAGCGTGGAAGGGAATATCTTGCAGAGGAGGGCGTCTGAAGCATGGTGGATCATCATGGGAGTTTTGAAACTCTCTATGTGATCTGTGGGGTCCGACTCGCTGGTATACCCCTCGAAGTGAGGCGGCTTGAAGTTCTCTGGGATGGGGGCCTCTATGATGGTGCGGGGGAATGGAGGTCTGCTCGGACGGAGGTTTATCGCTCGTTGCTCTTCTTCCCTGTCAATTCGGCCGAGGCACCTCTCCATCTCGTGGTGATGGCGGTAGACTGAGTCTTCTCTTTGATCATATCTTGTCGAGCCCCGGAACTCATCTTCGTACGAGGGTGGACTGGGGCTGCGGTGATGGTGGCTTGGAGATGAAGGAGGACAGGGATTGTGAAGGCGGTTGCTCCTAGCTGGCTCATGAGTAGGTGGCCTCTGGTCGTTATTTGGGGTGATATTAAGGGCCCGTAAGACAGCCGCTTGGAAGTCTTGAAGATCTGCCCTTGTGACTAGTGCCTCTCCAGCTTGGCGATCCCTATGTGTGGCTCGGCTTACTGGAGAATGAGTTCTCTGCCAATGATGCTGAGGGGACTCCCTTCGCCTCCTCGGGGGAGGGGATCTTCTAGTCCTCGGTCAGCGGGGGGTCCGGACTCTTGAGGCCCCTGGGTGCTCAGGTTGATGGACTCCCCCGAGGGCTCGCCACCCATTCAGGCAAGTTCGGAGGTCGACCCCCTTTTGGCGGTCGACAATCACTTGACGAAGATCCCGCTTGGGAGGGCTTTGAGAAGCCATAGATTCGACTGAAGGATTGGGACCCGCGACATGGTCATGAGGAGGATGTTGCTTCGGACAACTCTGACGAGAGCCCCCCTGGGCAGCCCTCCGAGACCCTGGAGGGGCCTGTTGAGGAGGAGCACCTTGAGCTAGAGGAGGGGGAGGAAGAAGAGAAGTGGTTCTTCGGCTGGAGGCTGCTGCCTTCCCCTTCTGTTTTGGATGCATGGCTTGAAACTAGTCTCGCTGATGAAGTTAGGTCGGGTTGCTTTTTCAGTTCCCACAGACGGTGCCAATCTGTTGCTGCTGATTTTGGTGTGGAAGCAAACAGATGAATTTGTGGATTCTTGGAGAAAACAGTAAAGCAAACATGTTGACCTTCACCAACTTGTTGACCTGGTCTCTTGCCGCTGCTGCGAACCTGCAAAAAGTGCGAAACACCCGGATGGATTCCGGCGATGCACCCTCCGACGCTCTTGTCAGTAATCTGAATGATTATAAAAGAGCTTTAATTGGAAAAGTATTGATTACCTGGTAATAGTGGGGGGAGAGGGGTATTTATAGTCGCCTTAGGGATCCGTTTCAAGATAAGAACATATCTCTACTTCCCGGTGTAAATGGATAGAAGCGGATAAGATCACTTCTTAGGGATAATTATGAATCTGAATTCTTTTTTATCCTTCTGAACTGGTTTGTAACGGGTTGGGACCCGTACCAAGTAAGACAGATCCGTTTATGGATTATTGGGCTTTGAAGAAAGACCTAGTTCCCATTTCAGACCCGTTTGTAGGTGAAATTACCGTTTTATCCCTGGGCTTTAAGATCCATGTCCGATTTGAACGGTCTCGATTTAATCCCATTTTTAGCCATATCAGCCACTATTCTCATTAGCGACATCTTCAGTTTGAAAGTTGCTAATGTTGGGTTTTCGGGGCATAAATGCAGCGAATTAAAACAATAAAATCGAAACCCAATCGCAGGATCCATGCAAAACAAGACGTTTAATTCGTAGTTATGAACGTTTACCTTAAAACGAAGCTTTAACAGTTGAGAAAAGGATGACTAATGGAGGTCCAAGCTTCTTGAATCACCACGCATCCCGCTGACGCGATCTACGCTCTATCGGTATCCACACGAACACTTGGTATTTGAAGGAGCGATGTACTAGCATCCAAAAAACAAATTCTCTCTATCTCCATCTTCTTCTCTCAAAACGGCTAGGGTTTATTCTCTTAGCCTCAAAAAACAATTTGAGAGTTTAAGATCTTTATATAGAGAGACAAATCTGTTTTTTCTAAAGCCCAATCCTATTGGGCTTTTATTAAAATTAGAATTCTTAATTAAATAAATAATTAAGTCAAACTTAATTAATATTCTAATATAATTCTAATTCTAATCATTAGCAAATTTGAAATTATATTTAATTAATTAATTAAGTCCCACTTAATTAATATCATAAATAAATTCGAATTACTATTTAATTTAAATTCATAATTTAAATCAAATCTCCTTCAAGCGTTCTTGTGTGTGACCCTTTAGGTTATTATTACGTTGGAAATAATTTTAATATCCAATAATAAAATTATAAACAATGAGCGGCATCTAGTAATACATCATTGCTACCCAAGTAATAATAATAATTGGTGATCCAATAAAACCTTTCGTGATTAATGTTTCCGTGTAATATAATCCCTTTAACCAAATATTATAGATTAAACTCAAGGCATGTTCTCAGTCATCCTCTTCAACATTTAATCCAGGTTTCCTTGATCAATGAGTAGACTATTAAAACAAATCATTATTTGAGCATGGCCATGCATTTCATAGTCTCACTCAATCAAGAGGCCAATAATATCTCTCCTAATTATAGGAGGGTTAAATCCTTTATCTATCATTCATATTTCTCATACGACTCATAATATACCCGATGTCCACTTTTATCATCACCCGGTCAAAGGTAACTTTTAATGTAGTCAAAGTATATTAATCCTCTTATAGAAATATAATGATCTCAAGTCAGAGGATCATTACACCATTATCACTGTGAGTCTTTCTTATGACTTTATTTAAACATGAAGAATCTCACTGTGGGTCTATCCAGTGCCATGTAGAATCTTACATGCACCTATGTTCTTGACTTTAGTATCACTATACCTATGACCAATGAGATGTGGTCATCAGTCAACAAACATACTAATCTTTATGCATTATTATTGTCCCATAATTACAATGCTTGATTAGGGATATTTAGGAATATAAACACTATTCATATAATCTCATTTTTAAGTCTCATACTTAAAGATATAGAATACGTATTATATATTCCAAGGACATTTATTATTCTAACATTTTTATCGCAGTAAATTAAGACATAATAAATTAACATATAATAATCAATAGAACACAATCATTAATTAACAAAAGTATTTCCTAGAAGCACAATCACATTGTCTCTAGGGCACAAACACTAACAGCTAATGGGAATAGCGGCCGATGTTTTAAAATATTTGGAATTTTTTGTTTGATGTTGCGAATCCTATTAGCAACCAAAGCATATATGAAGTCGCTAATAGGATTAGCGACCTTTAATGAACTGTAATCTAACACTTAGCTAAATCTAGAGATCTTTTGCTCATTGAAAAAATAACAATCAATTCATTTTTGAAACTGAGGTCGCTTTTCGGAATAGCGACCTTAGTTGTACAAAGGTCGCTATTTGGAATAGAGGCATTTATTGTACTAAGGTCTTTATTTCGAATAGAGGCCTTAGTTGTGTAACTATTTTGCAAATTTTATAAGTAACAAGGAGATTGAGTTCCCTACTGAGGTTGCTATTGCGAATAACGACCGAAGTATGCTAACGACCGAAGTATGCTAAGTATGCTAAGGTCAGTTTTTTTTAAAAAAATCCCAACAAAGCAAAAGCTCTATAGAAATTGCTAAGTGTCTCAATACATTCATTTGAAGTCGTTAATGGGATTAGCAACCTCATATATACTAAGGTCACTAGTGGGAATAGCGACAACAAACAAAAAATCCAAATATTTTAAAACATATGCCGCTATTCCCATTAACGACTTTCAAAATGAACAAGTCTCTAATGAGAATAGCGGCTGCTACTGACATGGCACAAAGTAGCCCACGAGCACTAATAGTTTCGAAACTGGCCCATAATCGCAAATATTTTCAAAAAATGGCCTATTACGGAGAAAAAAAAATTAGTTTATGGAAGGTTCAACTGGATGGGAAGTAGTAGGAAGACGGATCAAATAGTCGGGTCGAATTTGGTAAACAAAAGGAGAAAAGATAGTGCATCTGTAGTCGTTGGCTTTTTACCCAAATTTTGCAAAAAATAGAAAAAATGGTGTTGTAGTTGTTGGCTATATACCCAAAATTAGGGTATTTGGTGAACAGTGGTCTACTATATTTGGCAGACGATATAGGAATATGGAAAAAAAGGCACTTGAAAGATGATATTATGTCTGTTCAATCGGACGAAAGATCATCTTTCGTCGCAGATATCTTTTTTTTATAAAAATATCGAGACGGTAAATGATTCATCGCCCCTCAATTTAATTTGCAAAAAAATTGAAGGGACGATTCATCATCTTCCTTCCCTTTGTTAAAAAAAATAATTTATTTTATTGAGTTACATATATACCCTCCAACGGCTAAAATTTAGAAACACTCACATTTCCTACTCCAACGGCTTTTTTTTTGGGAAACGAAGCACAACGGCTATGAAAAAATCAATTGGCTATAAATTTCATCCTCACTATGTGTGGTTTTCATTTGTTTTCCAAACATATTTTGATTCATTCTACATTCGGTTCTTCCACAATTTTATTTTTTGCATCTTTCTCTATCTCCTTAATTCGGTTTTTGTTAATCGATTTCATGGAGAATCGTCCAAATAGAGGTCGGGCATACTCCGGTATTGAAGGTGTTATTTTGGCTCAAAGTTGGGTTGCTATCACCCAAGATCCGTTGATCGGTGCAATCAAATAGGGACACAATTTTGGGATCGC
Source organism: Hemerocallis citrina (assembly GCA_017893485.1). Classification (NCBI taxonomy): domain Eukaryota; kingdom Viridiplantae; phylum Streptophyta; class Magnoliopsida; order Asparagales; family Asphodelaceae; genus Hemerocallis; species Hemerocallis citrina. Next base: position 101,424,953 of record CM030361.1, on the reverse strand, counting down.
ATTTATCTTACATTTGTCAGTCTCTTAAGCACTACTACCGACAGAACAGCCAGCTCTCTTTCCAGTCGATTCTCAACCATTTCAAAAGAAGTTGCTTTGTACAATGCGCAGTTGAGCAGTGTCACAAATAGAGCGGCAAGCGGTACTACGGAGGCGAATACGGTGTGTTTAGTTTTTAAATGGAGTGCATTAAAGAATTTATTGTTTATTTACATCATTATTAATCTGCATTTATTAATTGTGGAAAGGTAGGCCATGCCCGAATAAAATACATGCAAATAGTTGGGAAATCCTTCCAATTCGAAGAGTGTTACGAAATTCTTAAAGATCAACTAAAATTTTCTTTGCGTACAACTCATGTATTTGAAACAGTCCCGAGTTCTCAATCCGGTGAAGGTGATAGTACAACACGTTCACCCACAAGCGCCCACTGGGATTCCGATATACTAGTTGCGGCCGATGCACCTACACCACTCTCTCGACCACCTGACAGAAAAGCAGAGAAGAAAAAAGGAAAGCGGACAGCCAAATCAACCGAAATTGCTGCAATGGTTGAAGAGACGAAAAATTTTAACTCTTTTTATAAAAAGACACAAGAAAGGAGGTTGGTGATGAAACAAAAAGACTATTGGTCTAAACTAAACCGAAATTCCAATCATCGGAAGTTATTTCAAGAAAGAAGCGGGTCTGGGGATACTCATCGTCGTTACACGGTGGTTTATCACTGATTCTGATCGATATTCCTGTTAGCATCGCCCAATCCAATCGGGTGAATCCCAACTCACCGCACGGCAGATGAAATGTGTGGGTAGTGTCCCACCATCTCTCAATCAAGGCCTTGATAAGCTTATGAGATGACTTCTCGGTATCAATTGTGAAAAAAATGTTGTCAGCCTGCATTATCAATTATTTCCTTAACTAGTGGGACACGAGAGCATATCTTGTATGCTTCGGTTGGACCATTCCAACTTCCCCTAAATGCACAAAATCCACCAAAAGGTATTTCAGTAATATGCTTTACAAATATGAGCCCGGTTGTCAACTACCCGTTTCCAGTTTGTCGAATCGCTTAAATCCATATCTGGAGTATCCGATTCTAGTTATTTGCTTGTATTGCAATGATCCGAACTTGCTTGACTCTTTGATTTCTTCCTACAAATTAATCTTCGGATCGACATTACGAGATGTTATTTTGGAGGCCGGATTAAGATTTAAGCAAAAATTGAGTTGGGAAAGAGGAGAAGAAGGTTATCTGGTTTTCGATTGAACAAACATCTAATGAAAATTTATAGGAGAGAAAGATAGATGAAGGACAATTTAGGAATTAAAAATAAAACAAAAAAGATGAAAAGAATCAAACGGTAAATGCGACGTTTTTTTTTTTTTTTGGTTTTTTTTAATAAGGGGGAATAATGTTTCGTCCGTGCTTCAAACTTGGCGCGACTCGATCGGACGAGGGATGATTCCCCGTCTGTGACTTTAATTTTTTTTTTTTAAATAACGTCGGACGGGACATGATTTCCCGCCCATTCGTTTTATTTATTTATTTATTTTAAATAAATCGACGGACGGAAATTCATTTCCGTCCGTTTAGTTTTTTTTTTTTAATCCAACAACGGTAAATCATCCACCATTCGTTCACTTTCAACATAAAAAATGATTTATTTATTTTTTTGGACGAGACATGATTTTTCATCTGTCGATGAAAACTCAAACTTTGGGTTAGAACGACTACAATATATGCCAATTACCCAAAAATTGGAGTTGCAATGACTACAGATGCTCTTATGGGGACATATCTATAATATATTCAAACTTTTACAAACTTACTCTTCTAATTGGTAATATAACTATAACTATACCCAAAAAAATATATATAACTATACAAACTACAAATATTTCTGAAGGACGAACATGAATTGCCCTTTAAAAAAAAATTATAACATAGAATGAGGATGGTTGCAAAGATCAGACTGAGTCAAGGTATCCTCCAAGACCCCGAGCCGCCTCCACCTCCAACGGTTTCTTGTACGACTGCAATAGAAGTGAAGAACAAACGACACTGATAGAGGAGGCTGCCATGCAGGCACCAGCGAGCCATGGTGGCAGTCGGATGCCAGCAAATGGGTATAGTACTCCGGCGGCTATTGGCACACCAAGCACGTTGTAGCCGAGTGCCCAGACATAGTTGAGCCGGATTCTTGAGAGTGTCTTCTTTGAAAGATCAATAGCTGTGATCACATCTTCGAGGTTGCTCTTCATCAGGACGATGTCTGCAGCTTCAATGGCCACATCAGTGCCTGCACCAATCGCCATGCCAACGTCTGCTGCTGCAAGCGCTGGTGAGTCATTGATTCCGTCGCCCACCATTGCAACTGTATATCCTTCTGCCTGTATTCAGGAATGTGAAAGTTAGTGTATTATAAAACTGTTGTTTAGCTATATCTGTCTACAGATGCTATTTAAGTGTATTTCTTTTCTTAGTTCCTCACAATGAATGAAATGGGCGTACAGGGTACTCAGAAATCTGAATTAACAATCAATGTGAAAGTTCCTCACAGTGAGTGAAATACGTTCTGTATGCAGGAATCTGAATTAACAATCTTTGTCAAAGTTGGTGAAATTAGTGAAAAGCCCTGGAGCAAGTTCTGTCCAGGGTTTTATTCTTTATGAGGGTTCATTTTCAGGAATTATGTTGACTTGTGTTGGTTAGCTTACTAAAATTTATCTGTGACTTTGCTCATGTTTGGAATCTTTACATTTTGGACCTTTTCCTCCTGCATCTTTTAGCAGAAGCCTCCCTTTAAGATAAAACAAAAATTTGAACGGATGGTCTATTAACTGGAGCGTTACCTGCAAATCCTTGACTTTTTCAGCTTTCCCTGCTGGATCAGTCTCAGCAAAAACCATACTTATCCCAATCTCCTTAGCTATTGCAGTGGCAGTAGCCCAGTTATCACCAGTCACCATAATGCTCGTGATTCTCATAGAATTCAGATACGAAATGACACGGCCAGCTTCAGGCTTTAAGGGATCAGACACAGCAAAAGCTCCACAGACTGAACCTTCGACAGCAACTAGCACACAAGTCCGTGCTAGTTGTTCAGTTTCTGACATGTACTCTTCAACCTCAGGGCTTAATGGGATTTCAGAAGCGAGCATAAGTCTCTTGTTTCCAACTCGAACATGTTTACCTCCTACAATGGCGTAGACGCCAGCGCCAGGGTGCACCTCAAATTCCCTTGCTTCTACCATGTGATAGTTATGAGATCCATACTGCTGGTGGAGCTTCTTCGCATACTCGACCAGGGCTTTTGCTAATGGGTGTTCACTGTTGGCCTGAGAATAGGAAAATATCAGAGACTACTGATGAAATTGAAAAGACTAGCGAAATATTTTAAACATACATTGTTAATTCAGATTCATGGAAAATTTGAACTGAAAATCATTGTAACTGTAATCATAGACTGCTTGAAGATTAATGATCTCTAATTAATAAAACAAGTTAATTCTGATAGTCTTAGGCTGCTTAAAGATGAAACTGAATATTGAATTCAACGAAGATGATTAACAGTACATAGCTTCCTTTCTACTTGTTAGAATACAAGTGCAATTTCCCTCAACCCTTCTAAAACTTCGAAGTTTTAGCTTAGTGGCAGAAACTTTCATATGGTATCAGAGCAACCCAGGTTCGAATCTCACCGGCTACGCAATTTAAATGCGGATTTTAAAAAAATACCATTGAGTATTGTCCAGCAAGTCTCGGCCCACAATTTGTTGGGCATTTATCTCGTTTCTTTGTCCCAAAAAAAAATAGGCTCTCGACCTAAGGGGGCGTGTTAGAATACAAGTGCAATTTTTCTCAACCATTCTAAAACTTCGAAGTTTTAGCTTAGTGGCAGGGAATTTCACACTACAAAATTTAGAAAGTGAAAAAAAATGTTTTCTTATTGAAGTTAATATCTGATTTCTCTCATTATATTATTTTTGACTGGGTCTAATTATCCTGGTTTGATGATTTCATTTAGAATTAGGATCAGTGTGTTCATTGTTCAAGTAACCACTAATGCACAAAGTCAAAACATATTTATCACTCTTTGACATAAAGTAGATGAAATAGTTATGCAAATTACATGTCAAGCTTCAAGATATTCGTTATGGTATAGGTTCATGTTAGATTTATGTCTTGCATACTTGTTTAATATAGAAGGGAAGACGGTGATGCGATAGAGTAATCGAAGCGATGAATTGGATGGAAGATGAGAAGCAGCAACAACAACAGAAGCTGGTGCGGTCGACTGTAAGGTCGACCAACACCCCCTCGGGTTTGGCTGGAGTCAAATACGGTCGACTGCACTTTGGGCAGTTGATCGCGCGCGGCTGCTGTTTGTGTTCAGGTGTGAATCCTGAGGATTCGTTTGAAGCTCGACTTTTTCTCCAAGTTAGATCGTACGACTCTCATTGTAGGTTATCTCTTCAGAAAATATTGAACAACTATTGTATCAAGATTAAACCTACAGTTTCTCTAGATCTCTATATAATCAATTTAACAACTCCAAACTATATGATTCTATTTAATGTGGAATAAAAGAAGAGAGTACTTCATCTGAGAAGTGAGAGATTTCTCCATTGTAAACAACAAGTATTTCCAGTTAGGCTTGAGAAAAGTCGTGGTGAGAGTTGTAACTCTTGTACCTGTTGACTCTTAGTTTGGTGTGTACAAAACGTGCCTATAAATACTAATAAGTTTAAATTGAATTGTTCAGATTTTCAAGATCAAATAATATCAATAAGAGATCCAAGAGAGATTCAAGAATATTCAAAAAAGGAAAGTAATAAAGAAAGATTGCAAAAGCAAGCAAAAGAAGAAGATATTCAAAAAGAGCACATGATTGATTAGTGTCCAAAAAAGCTATCAAGACCAGTTGCTATCATTCTATATTTGCGAGATTTTATCTGTATTTAATTGATTGATGATTGATTAGTTTTTGGTAAGAATATAAAGTGGATTGTTATGAACAGCGCGATAACGGTCGACCGCACCTCATGACGGTCAACGCATCGCAGTCGAATGCACTTCAAAGTTACGTAAGAAGCATTCGACCATTCATCTCTCGACTTTACGTCAGAGAGATGAACGGTCGACTGCACCGTAATTGCGATCGACCGAACTTTGCACTGTTCACATTTTTGGAATGTGATGTTTCTATTTTTTATCGATACACTTTCCAGTCTATATATTTGGACGAACCCACTGTGTATTCTTCACTTATTACTTCTGACAAAAATCTTCAAAACTAATCTTTCAACAATCAATCCGAGTGCGTGTGATAACTATTTGTATTCTTCAGTCATGATCATTAAAGATCTTGAGCTTTTTCTTTTTCTTCCACTTTGGTCAGATTAACGGGACTTGTGTTAAAAGTCCTGTGGGTGTAATAGGTCTCTCGGTTTGAATCCGAGAATCACTGTACAAAGGTTTGAATATAGTGGAACGCTTGTGGCGAAGAATTGCTACAAGTAGGTGGTGTGGAAGTAGACCAAGGGATCGAACCACGTTATATCACTGCATCACTTGTGCTATCTGTGTTTGCTCTTCTTATCTTTTTTTATTTACTCTGCACTTTACTTTAATTTTTTTTAATTCCGCACAATCACCCTATTCACCCCCCCAGGGTGATTTACAGTGATATCAGAGCGAGGTGCTTATCAAAAGCTTAAAAGCTTAAGCAAAAGGTCCAATGGCCGAAATCCCTCATCCCGAAAACTTGTACTCATCGGAGCCATTCGTCTCCAATGGGACAAGTCTTACACGCTCACCATTTTTTAATAGAAAATGCTATGATGTTTGGAAAGTTCGTATGTCTCATTTTCTGCAGATGCTTGGAGAAGAAGTATGGAATGTGTGCATTAATAAAATAGACATTCCGGTTAGCGACGGAAAGACAGCTTTCACAAAAGCAGATCTAGCGCTCAAGACGGCAAATTTCAAAGCTATGACGGCTTTCTATGCAGGGTTGAATAACGAAGAACTAATGCGATGCGGGCAAAACTGTAAGACAGCATACGACATCTGGAACAACATGCTGAAGCGGCATGAGGGAACCGCCTCTGAGGTAAAAGCTAAAGTAAATTTATGTTTTTATAAGTTTGATGTGTTTCGTATGTTACCAGGAGAAAATGTAGATCAATTGCTTACCCGCTTCGATATCATTGCACACGAACTTAAGAGCTTAGGAAAGGGGTTGGATGATGACCGAAGGGTTGGAAAACTAATAAGTTATCTCATACCAGAGTTGGATGTAAAGGCTGCTGCAATGAGGGAGACCCTTGAAGAAAAGGGATTCGACTACTACACTTTCCAAGGAAAGCTGAAGACATACGAGAAGGAGATGACAGAAACCAAAAGATACAGATAAAACATCGGGATTGAACCAAAAACCGAAGAGAAAACCATTGCACTGAAAGCAGAAAAATCCTGACCATCAAAAACAGATTCAGACCGTGAGGAATCAGACGAAGATATCGCCCTATTAACCAAGCAATTTTGTAAGTACCTCAAACATAAAAAATATGGCAGATACCAAGGAGAAAGAGAGAAGGATAAAGATAACGTGTGCTACAAGTTCAAGAAGCCTGGACACATCCGTGCAAATTGTCCTGTCTCACAGGACACGAATAGGGACTACTACCGCTCAATCCCGGGCCTCAAAATGACGGCGTTGAAGGCAACATGGCTAGACTCAGATTCAAGTAAGGAAGAGTAAGGTTACAATGATGTTGGCTTCATGGCTCTTGGGAATGGTGAGGTGCAATCACCATCCCAAGAAGAGGTAATCGAAGAACCTACTTATGATGAGCTAGTAGACATGTGTAATGGATTAAAAGACTATGCTAAGAAACTAAGTCTTGAACTAAGGCAATATAAACAAATTCCGAATGAAACTCATGACTCCTGTATCGATAGAAACCAAAAACTAAAAGGTAAAAATGCTTTTGATCATGGAAAAATTCGAGTCATTTAGAAAAGATCATGATGTATTGCTAGAGGAAAATGAACTTTTAAAACAACAAATTCAAGAATCCTTAGCAACACATGATGAACACTTAAGAGAAATTCATGAAAAATCTGTTTATATCGCTAAACTCACAGATGATTTAAAAGAATGCAAAAGAAAATTTGATGAGGTAGTGGAAGTATGTAATGAAGCTCTTGAACAAAATAGAATTCTTGATGCTACACTAGACACTCTTCGTTGGAACACAAAAGAATATGAGATAACTAGAAAAAAAACTTTGTAAAAGAGTAATTGAGCTTTGACAAAATTGTAGAAAAATATGAAGGGCCCAGTTACCTTATTACAAAAAATTCAAGATTCTATCACGATAGTCGAGGGCTTGGTTACGAAGAGCCAATACACCATCAAAAATTTAAATAATCATGTCATACACACTTGCACAATCACCAACATAATCACAAACCAACTCAAAACTATGCAAGTGTGTATGACTCAAGATATAGTCGTATCACATGCCATTACTGTCGTAGACTAGGACATATTTTTAATAACTGTCCATTAAAAAGGAATTCTAATTTTGTCTGGGTAAGAAAGAATGTAAATGCATGCTCAAAACCCACTTGGACACCTACAAAATTCCATGTAGGTGGCTCGACGTTCTCAACTTAGCAGATTGCAAACACCTTGATAGAAGACGCTTGAGAGGCTCAACAAGTTATACTAGCAATCTGCATCTCTATCAAGGAAAAAGGAGAAAGACCTTGGTTCTTCAAATGAGTATAGCACCGGGTAAAATCTACACTTGCTTGAATCTATATTAAATATTAAGATTACTTATCTCCGAAATCAAAAGTCTAGAGCATCTGCTATTTATCTAAGGAATACATGAAATGTGTGAATTTTACAACATCTAAAGTTGGCATTACAAGATCTGATGATTTGAAGAAAATCACTTTGCAAAAATCATAAAAACTGTATAATCGGTCGACCGACCAGTCGACTGTACTATTCATTGGTCCTTGATAAATCGAGAATGGACCGGTCGACCATACGGTCGACTGTCCACCCCTCTGTCAAAAACTACTCAATCAGATGTCCTTTCATGTGATGCAGTCGACCGTATCCGTAAATCGGTCGACCGACCCACTCAGCTGACTTGATTTTTCTCTTTCCAGTATAAATACTCCTTCATCTTCTTCCTCTCAAACCACACGAAAACCCTAGTACACAAACCCATCAAATAACCTTCTCATCTCTCAAAATTCTCTTCAAATTTCTCGTGTGCTTTTTCCCTCTCTCAATGGCTTCCTCTTCTTACAAATCGAAAGGCAAGAAAGCTATTGCCTCTAAATCTGTCACTAGAGATGGTATTATCTTTCGGAACTCAAATTGTGCTGATCTCTACTTTTCTGATCTTTGGAATGCTCCTGTCGTTGCCAATCGGGTAATCAACTTATCATCCTTAGGGGGTCAATTTTCTGTTATGGTTAGGATCCTTAGAGACCTTGGATGGGAAAACTATCTTACCACACCTAGCACCCACTCCGAGTCATTAACTCGTCAATTCTATGCCAACCTTGAAGGTCTTCAAGATGATGACCTCACCCTCTCCTCTATTGTTCTTGGGAGATGAGTTAGAGTCACCCCCGATTACCTTCGTAGGAAATATGAATTTCCCAAAGGGGAATTTGATGCATATCATCTAGATTTTAAAACCCTTAATTTAAAACCTGGCCATGACCAAAATACGGTCAAATCCATGATCGTTCAACCTGAATTCTCTCATCTTCCTCGTCCCGCTCCCACAAATTTTACTGATACAGCTCGTGTATTAAAAAAATTGTCAATGCAAATATTTGGCCCAAAAAGAATGACAAAACTGAAATTCTGGTCAATCAGTCATTCATTATTTTCCTTATTCTTGGTGAATATAAGTTTGATCTTGCCACATTCATCATTCGCACGATGAATTATGCAACATCTACAAATCGTTGTCTTCCTTTCAGTTCTCTTATATACAATCTTGCCATTGATTCCCGTATTGATGTCGGGAATTTTCTCCTAAGCAAAAATCTTATGCACATCCTTCCTCAACAAATGGGCATCGATGTACCGTTCAACCAGCGGGCTCGTCGTCGTCAAGCCCAACACAATGTTCTAAAAGTCACTCGGCGGTAGTCGGGCGGCCGATGGGTGCCTAGCGCCTAGGCCTTGTAAGCGGAGCTTAAGCGGCTAGGCGCTAGGCAGTTTTATATATATATATATATATATATATATATATATATATATATATATATATATATATATATATATATGGGTAAAAGGGGTATGAGCAACTTGCTCATTTAGTAAATGAGCAATTGATGATGTGGCATACATGTGATTGGAAAAGTCTTAAAATGGTTAGTTGTCCAATGTATCACATGCATGCCACATAATCAATTGCTCATTTACTAAATGAGCAAGTTGCTCATATTCCTTTTACCCTATATATATATATATATATATATATATATATATATATATATATATATGGGTAATGCTCAGTTGAAAACGCAAATGTCTGTGAAAACGTGAAAACGATCCTAGGCCGTTGTTGGAAACAACAACCTAGGTTATAATGCAACAACGGCCTTAGTGGTTTTCCACGTTTTCACAGACATTTGCGTTTTCAACTGAGCATTACCCTATATATATTATTTATATATTTTATCATTTTGTTTTATTTTGTTGTTACCAATTCTTACTCTTGATATTTCTCCTTACAATTGCAGGATGAGCTTTACAAAATCAAATCGGTGTATTATTATTAGTCTTTTTCTTTTTTTTGTATAGTCTTACTCATTTATTAGACTGGTATTAATCTATGACGAAGATCAATAGTGGGGATTACCTGTTCAGCTGTTCCAGTCCAAGGAGAAAACAGTGTGGGGAAGCGGGAGGCTTGAGTCGGGGATGGGGGAAGGTTGCATCAGGAGAAGTTTGAGAGAGAAGAGGTGGACGCAGTGTTGATGTCGGAGGTGAAGCAAGGCGACTTGACTTTGAAGCTGAAGAGAGGAGAGAGAAGTTGTGTTGACGTCGATTGAAGTTGAAGTGAGCTGCGACTGCAAGGAGGGACGTGGAGGAGGAGGTTTTGACGACTGAGTGACAGAGTGAGAGCTACGACTACGAGGAGGGAGGCGGAGGAGGTTGTGTTGACAACTGCGAGCAACGACTGCGAGGAGGGAGGCGAAGGAAGTCGAAATTGAAGCGCGTTGCGAGCTGCGAGCTGCAAGCCTCCGACTGCGAGGAGGGAGGCGGAGGAGGTTATTTGGGGGTTTTAGAGAAAAGGAATTAGGGATTTAGATAATAGAATTGATTTGGAGTTTTTTACGGGGGATTTGGAGGAGAAAGAGAAGTTTTAGGGGTTTGAGTGTATTAGAGCGGGTCGGGTGGGAATAAATCGGGGTCCCTTTCTTTTTTAATAATTAAGTCTTAAGCGGGTCTAAGCGGGTCTAGTCCGCCTAGACCCGCTTACACTGATTACGCGCTACCTAGACCCGCTTTTAACCGCCTAGAACAATTAATCGATTTTCTTAAACGCCTAGCTCCTAGACGAGGCGTTGGAGGTCCGCCTAGCGCCTAGGCTGCTTTTTAGAACACTGGCCCAACAACAAGAGCGCCAAGCCGAACAGCCCCCACAAGCCTCTTCCTCCTCCCGTCGCAAGAACACCGCTCCCTCTTCCTCATCTTCATTCGTGACTCATAAGCAGTTTGCTGCTCATCAAATGCAAGTGTATGGATATTATGTTAACACGATTGAGTACTTTCAAGGAAAAGAATATTGGGAAATTCTTCCTCCTCCAACTGATGAGGAAAATAATGAGGAAGATGATGAAGACAATGCCGAAGACGAAGATGATGGTGGAGATGAATAGATTTCTAATTGTAATTGCTAGATGTAATATCACCATGAATGTTCTTTAATGTTATGTAATCTCTTGTTATTTGCTACGATGAAATGACTCCATGCTTGCTATATTTTGCATATCCAGTTAATTATCTGCATTTCTCTCCTGTATTAGCATTTCGGTCGACCGTGCGGTCCACCTGTCACTTATCTAAACTCTTAAACACATACCCTCTCTAAGAAACACTTTGCCTTTAAAACAAAAATTTGTATTTGCGTTCGACCGTGCGGTCGACCGGTTCACCCTCTGTCTTCCGTTTTGTGCATACAGGATGTGCGGCCGACCGGTTTGCTCTCGGGTTAATTTTTGACTTGTATGCTTAATTGGTGTTGCGGTCGACCGGTTCTTTTTCTTGGTTGCTCGAACTCTCTATTTATCTTTTCTATACCAAAGGTTTCTTGATATACATTATTCACTTCTTCTGTTTTATGCCTCACATCTGTATTGGAAAATCTCAAATCTATGATACCATGAAGAGCTCTCCCTGTATATCAAAGAGTTTCGCTATCAGCGGTATCATGTAAGCAGATTTTCCTCCGTTTTCAAAATTATTATATTTCTCAATACTCATCGCATGTTTTTTTTTGTTTCGATTAATGTGTTCTTCTCATTTACAAATTGCTTTTGGGGGAGTATGTTCTCCACGTCTCTTTTACCCCTTATTGGTATGTTCCAAAAAGGGGGAAAATATTTTTATGAATCTTATGAATATTTTTGACACTGAAAGTAAATATTTTTTTTCTATCTTCTATGGAGTATTTGTATTTACAAATCTCTCTTAAAAGCTCTTTACCTATGAAAATCTGTGTTACAAGAAGTACTAAATTCAGGGAGAGTATTTATATGCCTAATTGTTTAATTTTTACTTTCAATATTAAAATGCATGTTTTGTTCACACCAAAAGGGAGAAATTGTTGACTCTTAGTTTGGTGTGCACAAAACGTGTCTATAAATACTAATAAGTTTAAATTAAATTGTTCAGATTTTCAGGATCAAATAATATCAATAAGAGATCCAAAAGGGATTCAAGAATATTCAAAGAAGGAAAGTAATAAAGAAAGATTGCAAAATCAAGCAAAAGAAGAAAATATTCAAAAAGAGCACATGATTGATTAGTGTCCAAGAAAGCTATCAAGACCAGTTGTTATCATTCTATATTTGTGAGATTTTATCTGTATTTAATTGATTGATGATTGATTAGTTTTTTGTAAGAATATAAAGTGGATTTGTTATGAACAGCGCGATAACAGTCGACCGCACCTCATGACGGTCGACGCATCGCAGTCGAATGCACTTCAAAGTTACGTAAGAAGCATTCGACCATTCATCTCTCGACTTTATGTCAGAGAGATAAACGGTCAACGGTACCGTAATTGCGGTCGACCGAACTTTGTGCTGTTCACATTTTTGGAATGTAATGTTTCTATTTTTTATCAATACACTTTCTAGTCTATATATTTGGACGAACCCACTGTGTATTCTTCACTTATTACTTCTGACAAAAATCTTCAGAACTAATCTTTCAACAATCAATTCAAGTGCATGTGATAACTGATGAGGACATCGGTTCCAGACGATTTGGGCATTTCTATCAGCGCAGGCGTCGTCTTCATCAGCTGTTTTATTCAGTTTAGGATTTTTATTTTATTACCATTTTTATTTCTGGCAATTATAGCCATATGTAATTTTTTTGTAATTTTAGATTTTGAGAATATTTTGGAGATGTGTTTCAAGATGTAATTGAGCCTATTTAAAGGCCTTGAGATTAATGAGAAAGGCATGTCATTATTGATTAAAAAAATTTGTGTTGAGTTTTTGCTCTTCCTCCTTCTCCTTTGTGTGATACAATTGAGATCCAAATTAGGGTTTGTGATAAATCCTAATCTGGTTTTAGAATTAGTGATTAATTCTAAAATTTATCCCCACTTAAAAAAATCCCCAATTACAAATCTCTAACCCTAATTAACCCAATCCCAAAATCCAAACCTAATCGCCATCTACAGCCGCTCCCTCTTTCTTCTCCTTCCTTCTCCATCTCCCGACCCTATCGAACTTCCCCTCACAAAATCCCTAAACCCCTGTCACCACCCAACCCCGACTTCTTCCTCTGTGATTTCCGAGTACCCAACCGCCACTACCCATCCCCCTCATCGACTTCGCCGCCCCCTACCCAAGTACCCCCCGTCTGTCTTCTTCCTCCATCCCGCAACACCCAACAAACCAAAACCCTCGTCCCCCAGATCTCCACAGCCTCGATCGCAATCCCTCACCAGCGCCGCCCCCGTGCGCCTCTGCCGGCACCGTCGCGCCTCGCCGGTGACGCCGCCCCCGCTCGCCGCCAACGAGCCACGTCGACCTGATCTGCCAACTGCGTTGGCTTAGTTGCTGACCTGATCTGCCAACTGCGTTGGCTTAGTTGCTGACTTTGCTCCCTGTGTTGCTGTGATCTTGGTTGCTGTCCGCTCCTACATCTACGCTGGGTTTCTTCACATTCGGTATACTCGTTCCCTTACTAAGTATTTGTGTTTTACTGCCCTATTATCTAGCATATTATCTAATTTGCCTGTCGACCACAAAATACTGAGATTGAGTGATCTACATGCTAGATTAGAGTACAAATCGGTATTGAACTTTTTACTTGCTAAAACACGTAGGGATTTAATTATTGATTATAAGGTTGAATTATTAATTGGGACTGTTACATTTGATTCAATTCTTGAAAACTCATCAAACCTGTTAACTGTTAACAATTTCCAACTTAGATCCGCACTTTCATGTTGGTAAAATTAACCCATTAAAATTCTTGGAAATTCTCTATTTTAGGGTTGGTTTTACATCAATAACTATTTGTATTCTTCAGTCGGAATCATTAAAGATCTTGAGCTTTTTCTTTTTCTTCCACTTCGGTGAGATTGACGGGACTTGTGTTAAAAGTCCTGTGGGTGTAATAGGTCTCTCGGTTTGAATCCGAGAATCACTGTACAAGGGTTTGAGTACAGTGGAACGCTTGTGGCAGAGAATTGCTACAAGTAGGTGGTGTGGACGTAGACCAAGGGGTCGAACCACGTTATATCACTGCGTCACTTGTGCTATCTGTGTTTGCTCTTCTTATCTCTTTTTATTTACTCTACACTTTACTTTAATTTTTTTAAATTTCGCACAATCACCTTATTCACCCCCCCTAGGATGATTTACAGTGTCTTCTCTAGTTTCATAATATCTCGGTTTTCCTCCCCCGGATTAGGGCTTGCTCAAACCGAGATAATAATTGTGTTTTGTGTGTTTTGTGTGATCTTCAATTTGATCGTGTTGAAAACTCAACAAATTTCTAAAAATGATAATTCCCTAATAAGTGGTATAAGAGCATCAGGTTTGTAGGTTTGTTCGAGTTCTTTGGAGAAGATGGCAGATCAGAGCACAAAGATCAAGCAGTTTGATGGTAAGATCAATTTCAATCTCTTGAAGGTGGAAATGTATGACGCATTGGTTTAAAAGGGCTTGCATATTGCCCGAAGAAGAAAAGAAGCCAACTGACATGAAGCAGGAGAAGTGGAATGAGATTTGTTTGAAGGCCTTGAGTTTAATCCGGCTGCAATTGGCATCCGAAATCAACTGTGATATCCTTGGGGAGAAAAGTGTGCCAAGTTTATGGGCGAGACTCAAATCTGACTACTCAAGATTGTCGTTGTTGGATCAGATGTACTAGAAGAGAAAGCTGTTTAATTTCTCAATGAAAAAATATACTCATCTTCAATAAGGTAATATATGAACTAAAGGTGATTAACGCTGATAATCTTAGCAAAAATGATAAAGCTTTCAACTTGATATATTCATTGCTAGTTTCTTATGATCACTTGATAACTACCATGCTACACGAAAAATATGCCAAGAAACACTTACAGTAACCGGGGTGACTAAGGGTTTGAAAGAAGATGAACTGAGGAAGGAGATTCATAAATCGGGGGATATTCCTACAAGATGTTTGGTGGTGGATGGTGATACTTCAATTGGAAGGAATAAGCCACACAAGGGTAAGATTTGTTGTCACCATTATAGAGGGATTGAGCATTACAAGAGGAACCATCGCAAGTGGTTGAATCAGAAGGATGCACACAAAGTCGGTGTCGGCGCCTCTGACTTATGTGATAACTTAGACTGTCTTCTTGTTTCAAGTTCTTTAGATGTGAATTTGGACTGATTTCTTAATTATATAAGTTTTTCTCATATTTGCCCCGAGAGGGAGATGTATTCTACTTACAAGTCTATAACAGGTTGTAGTGTAAGAACAGCGATTGGTGAGGTTTGTGAAGTAGTGAGTGAGGGAACAGTTGAGTCGAAGACGCCAGATAGTAAATGGTTCATACTAGAAGAGGCATGCATATTCCTTTGATGAAATAGAATCTGATATCCTTGGGGACTGTAGATGCTCGGGATTGCAGGTACACAACTCGATGTGGAGTTTTGAAATTTTGGGAGTCATCGTAAGGTGATAAAGAGTGAGAGGGGGATTAGGCAGTGTCAGCACAACCTCTACCAGCTTTGTGAAAGCAGGAAAAACTCGGTCGAGTGTTTGGAAGCTCATTGTTCCTAAAGCATCATCTAGTAAGCCGTCACTGGAATCACCGAAGCGATACTACGACGTTCGAATACCGTCAGAAGATGGAGAGCGCCTTGGGATAGGTGGAGTTCGTGTGGAGGGTGACACCTCCATAATAACATCTACTGGGGTATACCCTTGAAGGGGGCATGCGATTGGAGAAAACAGGCGGAGGTTGTTTTAACTAGCAGAAGAAGCCATTGAATCGAGTTGTTTACAAGAGTAGATGGAAAAAGTCTAAAAAAGTTTAAATAATACAAGTGTAAATTTATGAGTATGCAATCCAATGTAGAGATTGTTTGGTTTATATCTTCCATACTTGTTCAATATAGAAGAGAAAGACGGTGATGCAAAAGAGGAATCGAAGCGACGGATTGGATGAAAGATGAGAAGCAACAAAAACAGGTGCGGTCGACTATGCAGTCAACTGTGAGGTCGACCGACACCCCCTCAGTTTTGGTTGGAGTAAAAAAACGATCAATTGCACTTTGAGAAGTCGATCGCACGCGGCTGTTGTTTGTGTTCGAGTGAAGCCCGACTTCTTTTCCAAGTTAGATAGCGCGGCTCTCATTGTATGGTTTTCTCTTCAGGAAATATTGAACAGCAATTGTATCAAGATTAAACCTAGGATTTTCTCTAGATCTCTATATAATCAATGTAACAGCTCCAAAGAACTATATGATTCTACTGAGTAGGGCTGGGACCAGACAGTCGTATGTTCAAGCTCGGACCGAAATTCTACTCGGACGGGCTTATGTCAGGCTCGGTCCAGCCGTCCAGGTCGTACAAAAAATTTATAGTCTGGACTCGGTTCGGTAAAGCATCGGACCGCAATAATACTCGAACGGACTTATGTCCGGCTCGAGCTCGGTAAAATATCGGACCTAATAATTTGTTCAAGTTCGGTTCGTATCACAGTTCAGACAGTCCACGGTCGGGCCATTTCTCGAGCCGGACTTGGATGGACGACGGACCGTCCTGTTCATTTTACATACCTACTACTGAGTGTTGAATAGAAGAAGAATGTACTTCATCTTAGAGGTGAGAGATTTCTTCATTGTAAACAGCAAGTATTTTCAGTTAGACTTGAGAAAGGTCATGATGAGAGTTGTAACTCTTGTATCTTCTCTAGTTGAATAATATCTCGGTTTTCCTTTCCTATATTAGGGCTGGCTTGAACCAGGACAAATATTGTGTGTTTTGTGTGTTTGGTGTTTTGGTTTGTTCTTCTATGTGCTTGGTGGTTTTCTATTGATCGTATCGAAGGCTCAACAGATCCTAAAGGCAATAGTTCCCTAACAGTCCCTTCCTAATTTAACAATTTCGATGATTCACTTTCGTTTCAGTTGGACCTTAAAAATAATACATACCTCCACCATGCATGTCTTTTTTTGGCTCTTCGGAAGAAACCATGCATGTTGATATGGCTTGGGTTGACGTACAATTGACAAAAAAAAAGTTATGCATTTAACATAATACCCTCGTCTGTTTCCACAGTACTTCCCCATCTTTGATCAGTGATGAGGTCAACTCAATGCACATGCCTAAGTCCTAACCATGTGCAGTTACAACATCAGTTACCAATGCACAACAATTTCATGTCTGCTTTTCTTTCTTTCTTAGGGCTAGAAAGAGAACTGAATCTACTAGCTGGAGTAGGGTAGAAGATCTAAACATGACCATCGGACATTAACTCCATCAATTAACAAGGACTCAAGGTGCTGAACAAGTAAACACGAACATGTTCATTGAGCTGGAGGTAGACAATCAATATTTCGATCCAATTTCCAGTGATGCTGCTACAAAATAGGCAATACATGGTATCATCTGAAACTTAAAGCCATAGTGCATGTATTATGTATATCCAAAGTCTATTGTACCTGTCACATCTTTTCTTATCAAATGGATAACAATAAGGTAGCTTGTACAAACCGTATGTAGTCCAATTATAATTCCAACATTAGATAGGGTTATCCACCATCTCTTTATCAAGTTATCAAATGTCCTTTACAGCTTTAGCATAATTCATAAATTACCAATTACCCATATAAATAATAGGGAAAATAATTTAAGTTAGAAGCTCACCTCCGCCGCAGCAGCTAGATCACACAATTCCAGCAATGGTATCTTTGAGAAGAGCATTGTGTTAACTACAGCAGGTTTACCAAGAGTGAGAGTTCCAGTCTTATCAAATATGACAGCATTCACCTGCGTCACCGACAACAGTCCATATTTAGAACAATAAGAGAACAAAAGTTACAAGCATAAGAGGTATATATCTCCCTCTTCTAGTTAAGCAAGTGAATATAAGTTATTGAACTTGCCTTGTGAGCCTTCTCCAGTGCATTCCCACCCTTGATAAGGACCCCTTGAGATGCTCCTTTGCCAGTGGCAACCATGACAGCAGTTGGGGTTGCTAATCCTAATGCACAAGGGCAGGCAACCACCAATACTGAAATCCCAAACTGCAAAGCTAGCTCAAACCCATCCATAGCCTTTGGAATCCAACGCCTCGGGTACAGGTGAGCTTGTCCAGGGATGAACCAGAAAAGCCAGGTAAAGAATGCCACAAGTATCACCTGTTAATAATTTATAAATGTCTATAAGCGGAATGCAAGAAAATTAAAAATTTATATGTGCATGATTTTTCTTAGAGAAAAAGCAATGATAAATGCCAAAATATTATATTTAATTTATGATGATATGTACTACACTTTTTCCTGCCAAACAATGGTATCTTCATCTGAATCAATCACAATGCACTCATTCAGGTCCACACTTATTTTGACAGCTACAGTGACAAATTTTTCCATCGACAAATTTATTGCCATTATTATGTCATAATCACTCACTTTGACAACTCAGATTTTAGATGCCTTCAACATGTAATGCAGAAGCAGAATTAGTCTTTATTGACACAAATTCATGAGTAACAACTAGTGTTTGAAATTAGAAGTTAAAACTCCTCTAAATTTGTGATGATTACAATTATATCATGTCATCGTCAAAATATCTAAGGGCGAATAAATAGGTACACAACTTACAGTTGGGACAAAGAATCTGGAAATCTTGTCAGCTAGTTGCTGAACAGGTGCTCTTGCAAGTTGAGCAGCTTCCACAAGCTGAACTATCTGGGACAAAGCAGTCTCTGATCCAACATGAGTGGCTTTAATTAGTATAAACCCATTTTCATTCACTGTCCCACCGATAACCTATTTAAATTAAGATGCAAAAGGCTGTATGAGCACACAGAATAGCCAGAAAGTAAAAGAATACCAAACAAAACACTGTATGCATTAAACCTTGTCTCCTGTTCTTTTTGCAATAGCTCTTGATTCTCCAGTTATCATGCTCTCATTCACGTGTGTCTGACCCCTTATAACAACACCATCAACTGGTACTTTCGCACCAGGCATGATCTTAAGTGTATCATTTCTCTGTAGCAACTGGGTACTGATTTCCTTTTCCGATACGACATTCCCATTCCCATCTAATGATAACAAGAAAGCTGTTTCTGGGGCAAGGTCTGTAAGCTTTGCCAAAGCATCTGATGTTTTACCCTTTGCAATAACCTCCAGATATTTACCCAAAAGAATAAAAGATATCAACATGGCACTGGTTTCAAAGAAGTCTTGTCCTTCAAATGAGTCTGAAAGTAAAGCTTTGATGACGATATATACAGAGTACAAGTAAGCAGCATTAGTTCCCATTGCAACCAGAACATCCATGTTAGAGGAGCCTCTTCTCAATGCATGATAAGACCCTACATAGAATCTGAATTCATCACAAATTCACAATTAATAACTCATAAGTCTACACCGTTGCGAGAGGGGAAAAAATATAGTAGTAGTAGTAGTAGAAGACCGCTATCATATTTCTATGGTAAAATGATCATCAAAAATTAATTTTCCAGCATTTTCTTTCATTTCAGTCAGATGAAAGTACTATTTACAGCAATTTCCAGTCGCAGTGGGGTCACTATCGAGGATAACTTAAGCCCTACTATAAAACCCGTTAGTTGATTCAATTAATTAAGCAAACTAATGGCAAAAAGATAGGTTTCTATAAAAATAAGAAAACCAATTGGCCTTAGGAGACCAACCTTACTGTCCATGCAGTTTTACCCTTGGAAACAAGAGCTTCAAAAGTCCTTACAGGTTACAGAAAAGTGTACTGAGGAATTAATGAGATTACACATTGATAATAGCGAATTGCATGCATCTAAAATGCCTACAAGTAAAAGTTGAAATTGAAACACATTCCTCCATGTCAAAGAAGAAAAATCAAGTATGAGAAGGACAACAAAACATAAACACAAAAACAAACAAAATTTTGGAATGATTAATGTATCATTATGAGGGCTCTCTTTTCTTTTACTTCTAATTTATGCAGGAAGACCCTGATTAGATAAGTATCAAAAGATAATAAAAATCTCAGCATCAACCAAATAAATGACATGGTAAGATATTCAGAGTCAATAAACCATACCTCCAACCAACTATGAACTGCACTGGCGTGCAGAAGACCCATCTCAGCAATATCCCCACAGTTAGATTGTTCTGCAGCTTGTAATTTAACCAGTCTTCAAATGGAGAAATCATAGGAAGTACCATAGAGAACATAAATACTGGAACAGAGAACAAGCAACTCCAAAGAAACTGGTTCTTGTAGACTCGAATTTCTTCCTGCTGTTCTATTTCTCTGCGCCTTGGAGGGGTATACAAGCTTGCATGATAGGAACCAGGACTCTCACCAGCTTCTTGAATGCACTGAATAAGTGATCTCGGACCAATAAGATCAGGTTCATAGGAAACAGTGACTTTTGAACCTGCTATATTCACTTCTATGTGATTTACACCTTCAACTGCTTCAAGGGATGCCTGAATGAGGACAGCATCTCTGGGGGAAGTCAGGCCTTCAAGTTTTAAATGAACCTTATTTAAATCATCTCCTGAGGCAATGAGTTCAGCCCCAAAACCAGCATTTTCAATTGCCTCAATGAGATGATAAGAATCAATGACATTAGGATCATAGTGGATCTTGGCTTCTTCAAGAGCAAGGCCAACAACCGCTTTTTTTACTCCATTAACCTTATTGAGAGCTCGCTCAATTGATTCTGAGCAGCTGGTACAAGCCATTCCTTTGATTCTAAAGCGGCAAATTGCAATGCTTTCATCTGGAAATTCATTTACTTGGTAACCTAGGTCCTCAATGGCTTCTTTAATTGTTTTTGCCTGAAGGAAACAGTCGAGGATATAAATATCATTTTCTGTAAAAAGAAGTAAATGAGGTGGATGTCTGGAAATTATTGTATGAAATTAATGATAGTTCATTTTAATATTTTTGGTATAACATTAAAGCAACATTGTCAAAGTCTCTAATAATCCTAAAAGGGTTGCTTTGGAGCACAAACGTTAAGCTGAAAAGGCTTTAAAGAAAAAGTAGACACATTTTGTGACTAGAACATTGGTTGTACATAGGCACTCTGCACTTATTTTTTCTCTATTCTGGTGCTCTCTGTATTTCTTTCTAAATCTTCTACTGATATAGCACTCCAGAAGTATCATATTAGTCAATTAAGTTTGGATATAAAAATGTCAATCAATCTTCCTTATGGATTCTCTCATACAGTACTCTCGGTCGCTCATAAGTCATAAGACCAAACCTATCTGTCTTTCTCCTTACTCTAGCCTGGAGGATGTCATCCACAGGCCTCTTGATATAGAGCAATTACAAAGATAAAGGCCGCCCAAGATATCCGACTTCAGTTAGGGAACGAGACATGTTCCTACTAGGAAGCAAACTCCTCAACCAACTAACATGTGAAACCCATATGAGGAAGAACAGAGCTAAATTAATTAAGAAACTGAAATGTATGCTATTTGGTATTGACTGGCAGCAATTCCCAACAGTTGACAATATGATGGTGACCCTCTATGAATAAGTAGAAAAATTCTTAACAGGAGCAACGTACATATAAATAACAGAATCTTTTACAAAAGCCTGGAAAGTGGGTAAGGTTTTCCAGATTAAGCAGTTATGAAGTACAAGCTCATAAAATTTACAAGCATCACTCCAAAGTTTCAGTAGCCTAGGAATCGTCGACAAAAGAGGGAAAGAAAAAAGAAAAGTGTAAGATAACAATGTCCAGAAATTCCACAGTTTCATTTATCTTTTTATTTTAATATCTATATATTGTTGGGTTTAATTTCCTAACATATATTTATAGAAGAAAAAAAAAATCAAAGCATAAACTAGTGCATGATTGGACTAACTAGAAATGCAAAGCAGCGATGTTGAGAAAAGATAAATTGTATTTTGTATGATGAAATTGATAAGAATGAAAACTTTGGCCGTTTGGCGCAACTATACCCAACATACATTGATAACTTCGGGTTTATAACTGATGACAGCTTGACCTTGAAGAGGTGACACTGCAACGCTCTCAATTCCGTCCATATCTCCCAAAACTGATTCAATGGAGACTGCACAAGAAGCACTTTTGATACCCCCAATTTTGAACATGGCCTTCATGATATTCTTCTCAGCTCTAGTGGAAGCTTGTGCCAGATGGCTTGTTCCATTTTCTAAGTGTTGCAGGAGGGGCGTTTTTAGACCATCTTCCCCAGAGGATCCCATTCTGCTTTCTGATTATTTCAAAAGATAGCAAAAGACTTGTCAGGCTATGTCAGTATTCTTCCCAGATGACTCAACAAATTGCTCAAGATGAATAGATACGAGTGGCTATCTGAATTTTTTATGTAACCTTCTTGATGCATAACTAGAGCAACAAGCACATAACTAATGCGTGTGATGAAAACATATATTGATCCACATAGAGGAGAAAGCTCCTAAAGAATGTATTCTAACCCAAATGCGAACCCTGAACAACTTGGACCAAAAGTAACAAACACCTGTTGCATGCAATTCAATTAAGGGAAGCTGAATCTGTTAGGAATTGTCGCCTCAAATACACGTAAGCACTGAGTACTTGAAGTTGGAGAAGAAGAGAATGAGACAAAGAAGCAAGAGAAGACAAGCAGTGAGTAGAAGAAGGCAGTCTGGAGAGTTGCGGTCGACCAACCTGGGGGCGGTCGACCAACCTAGTCTGCTAAGAGTTCTTCGAGTGTACAAGTCTACTGAGAGTTCTTCGAGTGTACAAGTCCAACAGAGGAGAAGACGGTCGACCGACCTTGGGGGTGCGGTCGACCGGTCAGCCCTTGGATTTGGTTTTACACGTTGCGGTCGACCGACTTCGGCGGTTGATTATTTTTGGGCTTACGAGTTTAAAGGCCCAATTGCTAGAATTATGTTTATCTTTAAGGGTTTACTTGGGGGGCTATATATATGGCCGTAAACTCTAGAATTTTGTTGATCTAATCATTGTTCAACTTCAAAAGGGGATTGTGCCGAGTGTTTCAAAGGTGAGAGAGAGATTGAGAGTTGTAATCTCTTTTGTAATCTTTGTATTTCTCGGGAAATATGAAGTATTGGTTATCTCTACATATTGATTGTATTCTTGTGAGATCTTTCATATATTGTGGTGACTTGTTCTTGGTTCATCTAAGTCTTGGGAGTTTCTATTGCTTGTGGTGTGTTTCCGCTATTAGCACTACGAGTTGTGGGGTAGATTTTCTGACAAGTGGTATTAGAGCAGTTGGTTCGAGATGGCCGATAACAAGATGAAGATCGAGAGATTCGATGGGAGTGACTTCGCGATGTAGAAGATTCAGATGATAGCGTATCTTCGTCAAAAAGATCTTGATGGTCCGTTGTTTGATGAGAAGTCGGTAGGTGCAGACAAGGATGCGAAGATCTTGACAGATTGGAATCGTTTGGATCAGAAGGTGCTGGGACAGATCCAGTTGGGACTGGGTAGGAAGGCGTTATTCCATTTCTCGAAGGCAAAGACCACAAAAGAGGCTATGGAGATTCTCATGGATATGTACGAGAAATCGTCGACATCTAATCAAATTCTTCATCTGAAGAAATAGGTTAATATGAAGTTGAAGGATAGGGGTTCAGTAGCAGAGCATGTGAATAATTACTGTATGGTTTACAATCAGATGGAAGCTGCAGGTTTGAAGTGTTCAGAGAGAGGGCAGTCATTGTTACTTCTATCTACTTTACCCGATAGTTATGGTACGGTGGAACAGACTATTACAGATACTATGACAGATTCGACGGCTCTACAGGATGTGGTGAGTAGCATTCTGAACGAGGAGGTGAGAAGGGTGAGAAATGGGGGATATCCATCATCATCTTCTAGAGATTCTGCCATGTACATTGAGAAGAGACGTGGGAGATCTAAGAGCAGTCAAAGAAGAAATGATCAGAGTAGTTTATCTGAGAGTGGGTCTGATGACAGCGATGGGGGACATGGGCCTGAGTGCTGGTATTGTCACAAGAAGGGTCACATGATGCGCAGTTGCAAGGCTTATATAAAGAAGAAGTAAGAGAAACCGAAGAAGGATACCCCAAAGAAGCTCAATTGGGGCTTGTTGAGAATCTATGCTTATCAGCTCGGGAGGAGTTGGGCACTCAAGATTGGTGTATTGATTCGGGAGCTTCTTTTCATTGCACTCCGAAGAGAGAGGTATTTGATGACTACGAGGAGGGTTCTTTTGGAGATGTGATCGTGGAGAATGGTCACCGGTATCCTGTACGTGGGATTGGTACTGTTCGCGTGAACACCATTGATACTCAAAGTGTTGTCTTGCGGGAGACAAGGCATGTTCCAGACTTGAAGAAAAATCTTACCTCGATTAAAAGGCCAGACAAGGAGTTGTCTACTAGAGTTGGTAGTGGAAAGTGGTGTATAGTTGCAGGTTCAAGGGTGATTGCAAAAGAAAAGTGTGAGGGAACGCTGTATTTGCTTAGAGATGTGAGAGACATTTCTCCTGTAGTTGACTCTCAGCCGGAATCGAGTAATAGGTTGTGTGGGGTGCAACCGAGTTCTTTCAGTTGTGGATGGGAGGTTACTAATTTAGTGGGAGCTGTTGGCCATTGAAGTGATCCTAGAGGGCAAGACGTTGCTGCGGAGAGGGTACTTTGCAAATTGACAGTTGAATCTTCAAGTCGTTGTTGTGTGATAGAGAGAGAGCACTGGTATCGATATGCGGGGTGATGTCGATGAGGGTAACCGAATTGGGACTGTAGGGGTTGAACAGTCTGCGGAGTTTGTGGAGGTGTCGTCCACGGAGGTTTCTAGTACATAGGGTGCAATGAGAGGCTTTGAACCATGTTCGGTGTTGATGGAGATCTTGCGAGTTGGGGAGTCTCATAACAGGAAATCCGACATGGAAGATTGTTTCTCCGGTATTCGTGCTCTATGCGATTGGTAGAGCACATCCTTCATGAGGCGATGAGGGGTGGTTGGTGCACTCCACGTGGTGGGGTGGCGGAGGTGCTCTTCATGAGAGTGGGAAGTACTTGGGTCCATGAAAGTGGGAGATTGGCAGAGATAATGCGAGGTGAAGATTGCAATAACTTTGAAGCATTGTGTATTTGGTCCAAGTGGAAAATTGTTAGGAATTGTGGCCTCAAATACACGTAGGCACTGAGTACTTGAAGCTGGAGAAGAAGAGGATGAGACAAAGAAGCAAGAGAAGACAAGAAGCGAGTAGAAGAAGGCATCCTGGAGAGTTGCGGTGGACCAACCTGGGGGGACGGTCGACCGACCTAGTCTGCTGAGAGTTCTTCGAGTGTACAAGTCCAACAGAAGAGAGGACGGTCGACCGACTTTGGGGGTGCAGTCGACCGGTCAGCCCTCGGATTTGGTTCTACACGTTGCGATCGACCGACCTTGGGGTTGCGATCGACCGACTTCGACGGCTGATTGTTTTTGGGCTTACGAGTTTAAAGGCTCAATTGCTAGATTTGTGTTTATCTTTTAAGGTATACTTGGGGGCTATATATATGGTCGTAAACGGTAAACTCTAGGATTTTGTTAATCTAATCATTGTTCAACTTCAAGAGGGGATTGTGCCGAGTGTTTCAAAGGTGAGAGAGGGAGATTGAGAGTTATAATCTCTTTTGTAATCTTTGTATTTCTTAGACAATAAGAAGTATTGGTTATCTCTGCATATTAATTGTGTTCTTGTGAGATCTTTCATATATTGTGGTGACTTATTCTTGGTTCATCTAAGTCTTGGGAGTTTCTATTGCTTGTGGTGTGTTTCCGCTATTAGCACTACGAGTTGTGGGGTAGATTTTCTGACAGAATCTGTCAAGAATACTAAGGTTCTCAAAATTAAAGGAGAAATGGATAGCAGCTCCTAAAAATTATTATCACGATGACGGAGAAAACAAAATTATTGAATTAGATTAACATTCAAACTGATTTAAAAAATACTCAAACTAATGACACTTGCAACCAACAAATATAGATGAAGCTATAGTGGTGATTTTCAAAAATGTCACTAACTTTGAAAGCATTTCTTCTTTCAGAAATTGAAGGAGAAAAAATACAAGTATTAATCCCAAAGATTTGTGAAGACCAAAAGCTCAACTACTCCTTACATCTTTCGATTCCATTTAAGCTTAATCGTCTACATATTCATTAGTTTACCTACTTTAGCATCCAAAAAATGGATGAACATCCAAAGTTCATGACAGCTAGAGAAAGATGAATTTTCGACTTGGTACTTGTGATGTTATCATGTTAAAGGCAGAAGCTAACATGATTATACAGCACTTCTGTGATCATGCAAATAATTGAGCAGCTCATCCTATTTCTAATGGTTCCTTCTATTAGAAATTGCTCAGAAAAGAACTCCATGTGATCAAGTATAGAAATGCTTTCAAAATTACATTTTTGAAAATCACCAATATAGCTTCATCTATATTTGTTGGTTGCAAGTGTCATTAGTTTGAGTATTTTTTTAATCAATATACTTGATCGCATGGAGTTCTTTTCTGAGCAATTTCTAATACAAGGAACCATTAGAAATAGGATGAGCTGCTCAATTATTTGCATGATCACATTGTTGGATATATTGGTATATTCTCTCTATATAAATATTGCATGTGCATATGAGTAACATGTGTATTGAACGTACAATTGAATGGATATTGGAACGCGGGTTTGTGGGCTTATAACCCGATACCCAAACCAGTATTTAGAGATAAATACTGGCTTGTGATAGCAGTCTAGGTATTCCAATCTTGATACCTAGGGTGAATATCTTAAGCAACTTAGATCTAGAGATAAATCCTAATTCTCAATTGTTAATTTCTCACAAAAACCTAACAATCTTGAGATATTATTAATCAATTCGTGAGATTAATCAAGAGGAAAAATGGACCTTTGTTGGATCTCGTCGGATCCTGTTGAAGCCGTCAGATCTTCTCGAAACACTCGGAGCCACCGTCGCCGACCATCAATCGTGGTCGGTGTCGCTGGCCGCTCATCGCCTCTTCCTCTGTCGTTCTCCGTCAGTCGAAGCCTACCTTGTGCGAGGCCGTCGACCTCCTGTCGAGGCGTCGTCCTGATCCGAACCCCCGACCACCTGCGACGTCGACTGCGGCAGCCACGCCGCCCTCCCTCCGACGTCGTGGTCATTCGTCGGTGACGACGCCCTCTCTCAGACGCCTGGATCCGTCGTCTTGCTCCTCCTATCCCTCTTTGCTGTGTAAGATCTGAACTCAAGAATCCAAATACATTTTGGTTTTGATCTGGAAAGATTTGTTCTTTTGTATTATCGGATCCGAACACAATCCATTAAGAATTCTGGTGAAGGAGATGGGAGAGGAGTACTTTTGTGTGGTCCCCAACTTCGAGCTTCATCCATGGTTTGTTATGGAGAGATTGCCGAATTGGTTGAATTTGTTAAGGGATTTGTTTGCGACTACGCCTTCTACTGCAGTTGAGGATCTTGCAGTTTAGACGAACACAAGGTGTTCGATGCTGGGTCTCTTTGGCGTAGAATGGTTTGTTGTTTGGATTTGTTCCCCAACAGACATGAGTCTAATCAATTGAAGGAGAAGAGATGGTGAAAGATAAGTTCTTTACTTTCCTCTTATTAAATTTCTGTTAAATATTTTGCTATGTGCTGGAAGTTCAAAACACTCGTTCTAAGATTATGTTTTGAATTATAGAATTACTATGATGCTAGGTGGTTAAGTTCAAGACTGTATTAATCATTTGTTTAATTAAATACAAGTTGAACAGTTGTTTTGGCTATGTGCTAAAACACAATATCTATTTTGATAAGTTAAACTGTATGTTGACTGTAAAATTCGGATCTCCAATTAAATTGTTGCTAGAATTAGATTGTGCTAATAATTTGTTTAATTGGCTAATCTTTAACAATTTGATGAATGTAGGAATTTTAATGTTACTTACAAATTGTGTATGTTGGAGACGATGGATATGCATCATGGATGAATAAGTCAGCACCACGCAGGCTTCTCCATCGAATTTGGAAAACACTTCTAACTTGAAGCGTCGGTATGATCTACTCTAATCTTGCTTAGTACATTCATGTGATGAATGTGTTAACGTTTTGTGCGTTTGATCATATAATTGAGAATTTTAGATCATAGTTATTCTCGCTTTGGAAAACTAGCATGTTTAGGATTGTTAAGTGTTTTATCATACTATGTGTATAGATATTTTGACAAATCCATTGTTTGCAGTTTGTGTGAGATTACATATTTGCTTCTCTAATAATTAAAAAAAATGTATAAGATGTATAACAAATGTTTGTAACTTAGGAGAGAGCATCTTTTAATGTAGAATATGACTCAATTAGTTACGTTTTGTTCTTTCTCGTTCATTGTACTGTGTGTGCAAAGTTGAATTATAGCATGTTAGTCATTATCTCATTTAGTGTCATGAAGATGATGAAGAACGAATAGAGGGAAAAACTCTTCGCTCAATGTGTTTAAGCAAATGGACATTGTTAGAATCACTAGAGAAAGCAAATAATTTTGTAAAATGTGATAGAGTAATTTTGTCTTAACTCTTATAAAGTGCATTTATTGTCTATCACATGTATAAGTTGAGTTTAACAAATGAGACAATTAATAATAATAGCTCTAATTGTGTACTTGAACATAGCATAATTGGCTAGGTATTGAGAACTATATATTCAATTGTTTGTGAGGAAATGTGATCTAATTATCAAAACTGTGGGGAAAATGGAGTTAAAAGCTATTGAGTAAAAAGCTTTATCCAAGTTATTTTGAAATTTAGAATCACTATGAACTATATATTAAATTGTTTGTTCTTGTTAAAACTCATAACTGCTAAATGACACTCCATTAAATATGACAAATATGAAAGTTGTGCTCAAATTATGATCACTAGAAAACCATTTAGTATGGTCTCTAGGAGCACACAACTTCTTGAGTTAATATATTCTGATATTTGTTATCTCAGTAACCTTGTGACTAGATGAGACGATTGTTGGTCAGAAGTGTTTAATCGCTTTTGTAGATGATTAATATAAGTCTGTCATATATATGAAGAATGAAGCACTTGTTATTCTTAATGAATTAAAAATTATAGGTAAATGCTAAAAATCAAGGGTTCAGATTTGATAGAGGTGGTGAATATATTTTACCAACTATAGAGAAGTTTGCATTGGGCATAATCTCTACTGCACTCTACTTACAACAGTCAAACGGTATTGATAAAAGTTAGAATCAAACACTTAGTGAAATGTTGAATTCTATATTATTGACTGTTGTTTGTCTTGTGTAATTATGAGTGATGTTGTATTGTTAATCATATCTCTAATGTGTTACTACACTCTAAATTGAATACACCTTCTAGATCATGGTATGAAAACACAATAGTTTTGTTAAAGTGAAAATTTGTGTTGTGATACTTCTGTTAGACGTACATGACCCTAGAAGGCCTAAAGTAGGACCTACAACAAATATTTGGGTGTGTTTAGAAAGTGTAGAATGTAAGACTGTGGACAGATATTGGATCTATCTAATTTGTGTTAGAAAAATCTAGACTTGTAGAGTTCTTTGAGGATGTATTCATCAAAGATAAATGTATGAAATAATCTAGTCTTACAGACACGTTCAATGATTCACAATTGGAATCAAGAACCAGCCTTACTGACACTTAAAAATCTGAATGACAAATGAGCTAAGAAGAGTCTTTAGTAGACAATGAGATGATTTTGTGTCATACAATAATACATTAATTTAGTTGATCTGCCGAAATGGGCTAAAACTATAGTTAGTAAATGGGGATTTGTAGAAGAAACTTAATTTTAATTGTTCGGTAGCAATTTTAATGCTTTTTATTAGCTAACAGATTGACTGAGAAAAATGGGGTAGATTTATTTGATGTCTACTCACATGTTTGTCATATTGCTACAATAAGTATTCTTCTTACCCTTACATCTATTGAAAATTTTGTACTGAACAGTTTTGTACCGGAAAGTTTTGAACTAATATGTTTAGTGAACAAGATTTACAATTTAGTAAAATCATTGTATGTTCTTAAAACATGTATAGCCAACGAATAAATAATTTGACAAATTTTTGAAAGAGCTTAATATATGAATCAAGTAATTCAGTTCAGTGCCTTCAACTTTGTGTTGTGTCAAATATAGTGGTTATTATTTACTTGTTCTGTTGATATGCATGTTCTTGGAAGTGACATCTCTATTACAAATGAAGTTAAAATTTGTGCTATCCAAAGAATTCGACATGAAAACCTAGGTACTGTGGACACCATAGGTATAAGGGTGAGTTTTCAGTTGGCAAGGGATAACTCTTAGTCAAACTCATCAAATCAAAATGTGTTTCAAAAGTGGAGATATAGTGATTGAAAGTGTTTTGAAACACCTTATGATTATGATAAAATGTTGACACCTAATGATGGTGCAACTATGAGACATGTAGATCATTCTAAAGGAATTGACTGTCTCATGTATACAAAGATTTGTACTAAAATAGACAGCCTTTGAGGTAGGTATGATCTGCAGATTCACTAATAATCCCATACACATTTGAGTGTCTTTAAGAGGCTAATGAGATACCTGAGTGGTATTCAAGAGTTTGCTTTGTGCTACTCTAGTCATTCTTCGCATGAGTGGCTGATCTGATGCATTATGATGCTCGGAATTTAATGAAAGTCGATAACTAGTAGATATGTGTTTATACTAGGAGGAACAGAAATGTTATGGAAATAAAAGGCAAACAGGCATTGTGCTATCATCCATGAAATCAGACCTCTATGTGTTATCCTCTGCAGGGGAAAAGGCTGCGTGAATTGAAGAAATTGTTGCTAGTTATCCATTAACTCATTAAGAAGTTTAAGTAACTCTCTAATTCTGTTATGCGACTATCAAGCTACAATGTACTGTAGCTCATAACTCACTCTATAATAGTAAGAGGAGTACATTAAGGTTGAAAGAAGCCTAGTTGAACTTTCTCATAGATAAAGTGCAATTGCGACAAGTATGGCTAATGCTCTTGCTAAGAGACTTGAAAGTGATCTAATTATCAAAACTGTGAAGAAAATGGAGTTGAAAGCTATTGAGTCAAAGCTTTAACATCCTAATTGTTTTGAAATTTAGAATCCAATTGAAGCCATAGAGAAGTTCAAACTTAAGCATCAATTTTAGGCAGTTGACATGTTTAGATAATTTTGACGATTCCACATAAATTCCACAAATATATAATGTCATTCCAATTTTGATGGTATTATATATCTAGAAAATTTACTTAGAATAATCATATTATCTATATAATAAAACACAAAGAAGGCTATCAAGTGGTTCTCCTTCAATCCCTTCAAAAATCAAAGACCTAGATCTAACCTCACAAAACATATTTCCCCCCAAAAGTTCCCTCCAAAACTCAAATTCAAATCCCTCAACCAAAACAACTCCTATATTTATTTAATTTTTTTTCTCTCCCCCCCCCCCCCCTCTTCTATTCAAAAAATTAAGAAAACAAAATTTTTAAAAATTTTTAAAAAATAAAAAATTTAAAACTTAAAAAATTAAAAATTTAAAAGCTTTAAAAAATAGTTCAAAAAAAATCATATAGTATGTTTTTTGCTGGACCCCAAAAGTTTCTCATATAATATGTTTGCTACTTCAATTAATTTGCTCGACCTCCAAAACTATTTTATACGATCAAATAAGGTGCACCGTTCCGATGATGTGCCGTAGGCACGTGTCAACGGGCTAACCTAGTTCCAATACGAAACATGAAAACTTGTCGATGTGTTTCCGATGATTAAATTGTCCTAAATATCATTCCAATTTTGATGATATGTCTTTTATGAATACATATTTCATTCCAATTTTGATGATTCAATGTTAAATCATGATTGAAACGGCAGTCTTTTCATTCCAATATGAAACATAGTATGGTTCTTGTATAGAAACTATAAAGTTCATGTACTTTACTTATTAAAGATACTTGATTGTGATGCTTGCGTTACATTTTTGCTAAGCTAATTATGAATTGTACTAAGTTCTTTTGTGGAACTAGATACTTTGTGAAATTCGTTGGAATTCTTAGAGATGTGTCTCTTGATATTCTTATTTTCTATAAGCTAGCAAAGATGGAGGAGTTGAATTTGTCAACATAAATTTCAAAAATAATGATTTGCTCAAAATGGAGGAGTAAACATAAAGCAGTTGCAAGGATAGAATTTCAGTTTATTTCTTTCGAGAATAAATTAATCACTTGCTTGGTAAAACTTCTGTTGAGTTTTTAAGACTTTTGTGTTCATGAGCTTAAAACTCATATTTTGTTCTTGAAGTTTATTTGCTTTATTTGATTTTGAAACTATGACAGATTATTCAAGTTGGTTTAGTCTATGTGAACTATTCTGAATTGGATATGGTTTGGAACTATTTAATTATAGGTTTAGTCTTAATTGAACTATTCAGTTTTATAATTCTATTGGTTCTTATGAAACTATACCTTTATGATGCTTTTTTTTTATGGACTGCTATCAGCCAGTCAGTTTTATACTGAACTGATGAGATAATCCTGTACTTTATATATTGCGAATATAGGAGGAGATTGTTGGATATATTGGTATATTCTCTCTATATAAATATTGCATGTGCATATGAGTAACACGTATATTGAACGTATAATTGAATGGATATTGGAACGCGGGTTTGTGGGCTTATAACCTGATACCCAAACCAGTATTTAGAGATAAATACTGGCTTGTGATAGCAGTCTAGGTATTCCCATCTTGATACCTAGGGTGAATATCTCAAGCAACTTAGATCTAGAGATAAACCCTAATTCCCAATTGTTAATATTTCTCACAAAAACCTAACACACGTAAGTTCTGTATAATCATGATAGCTTCTGCCTTTAACAAACATCACAAGTACCGAGTCGAAAATTCATTTTTCTCTAGCTGTCATGCCAATTTTCTGAAGTGCCCAGTATTGTATTCATGCTAACTTATAAAAAATATGACATGGAACGAAACATGTTCTTTCAGTTTTACAAAGGCTATATGAACAGTTCCTACATAAATATCAATAACCTGTCCATATAGATAAAATTCACAAAACAAATGAAAGAACAAACTTTTTTCAGATAAAGACTTCTAAGTTAATACCCTTCAAATCAAACTAATTACGGCGGCCTAGGGCTAACAGTAATTTTAATCCAGCCTCTAGAGCGAATTAAGAAATATGGGTTGGCTCTGATACCAGAGTTACGAACCCAGGCCCTTAAAAGCTAGCTTTTAAAAGGAGAGAACCCAAGTTTATAACTACCCAACATTGGTTCCCCCATATGTGGACTAAATTTGGATCATAACATGAAGAGTCAACTGATGGGCCAAAATTGAGCTTACAAAACTAGTAATTCTAAACAGAACATGGTCCTACTAAAATTTCAAACATCAATTTCTCAAAAACAAGCATAAATTTCACAAAAATCCCAAAAAAAACTTAAATTGAAACCAGAACAAGCGACAAAACCCTAGAAAACGAAATTTCAAAGAGAAGCAGTCGATACCTTCCGAAACTGGACTCGACGATTGGAATAGTGGTAGAGAGAGTATCTAGGGTTTCGAAATGAGTACGAGGAAAGAAGAAGAGTTCGAATTTGAGAGGATGAGATAAGAGGGAGAAGAAAAGGACCGCATTTTTAAATTCCCAATGGAAAATGCCTTTATATAGAAATCCAAAATATTTTGAATTTCTCCCCACCTTTTTCTTTTAATACCAAAAACATTTTAGAAATTGCATATTTTATACGGTGTCTTATTGTACGTCGGATTGTGTCCCATATACTGCATCTATGGTGGAGGATGAGGTCGCATAGGAACTGTTATGTAGATTGTGCGTAGAATGTTGTGCCGTCCAGAGTGGGAAAACCAGGAGAGTGGAATCACGCGAATGTGCTTACGGGGGTCGGTTTGATGAAACGACGGATCTACATCCTCTCTAGCAACAAAAGGTTGTAGTGCATTAACTAACAGGGGTGGAAACCGGGTTGGGTCGCACCCGTGACCCACCCGCACCCGACCTGAATCAGGTTTGACCCAGTCCGGGTTCGGATCAAACCCACACTCCTAAACAGGTCGGACCGGATTGAAAATTTACCTGAAAAAAAAAATCTATTCGACCCAGGCCCTGCGTAACTCGTAACCCGACCCGCAACCTGCCAGGTTGCGAACGTTCGATCCGGACGGGTCAAACGGGCTTGTCATTGGTTGCTTTTTTTTCCCCTGTTTTTTTTTTTTTTTTGGAAATTTTTTGGGGATTTTTTTGCCTATAAAAACCCCCTAATTTTACTTTGTTTTTTCCCACAACTTCACTCTACGCTCCATCTATCAACTCTCTTACTCTCTCAGCTCTCTACTACTACTACTACTACTCTCAATCTACTTCAACAAAGAAGCAACAAAGAAGTGAAACAAGTTGTTTCACCTGCTGCAGTTATCGAAGTCCTTCAACAAACGACAGTGGGAGTTATACCGGATTCACGATTTCTGGTTGGCTGAATTCCCATCGCCGAAAGGGGTAACTGCGCTTTCGAGAAGGAATGAGTTGAAAATTGGCGCGCGGGGGGGGGGGGGGGGGGGGGGGGGGGGGGGGGGGGGGGGGCTTCGGATATCCATTAAGCCATGGACAGGGGATAAAGGGGCCATTGACCAAGAGTTCACAGCAGGGATTTGGATCACGTTAGAGGGCCTACCGATGCACTGTTGGGAGCTCAGCAGCATCCAAGACGTCGTCAGAAAATTTGCAGTCATCTTGGAGATTGACAAACGCACGGCGAAGCTCAAGGGAGGGTACGCCAGGGTGAAGGTGGGATGCGATCGGAGAGAAAATATCCCGGCAACAGTGAATACGATGGTGGACAACCGACATTACAAGGTCAAGATAAGCGTCGAAGAACAAGAGCGGGGGAATGCAGGTCAGGGGGTGGGGATGAAAGCACCGGTTTCCAAAAAACTGTTCGACGACGGAGCGACTACCAGAAGTGGGGCTAAGTGGTCGGAAATTGTGGCGGGGAAGAGAAGGTTAGAGGTTGAAGATGACGGGCTGGGGGGAGAAAAACCAAGGTTCGAACGTGAACCGGGTTCACCTTCGAAGGAGGAAACGCTGATCACAGATCTACACGAGATGGAAGACGATCTAACAGTGGGAGAATTCTCGTTTACTAAACGCACCCTCTTGGTGTAAAGGGAGGTGGGGCCCACGAGGATGCAGCTGGCGCTAAAGGGTAGGGATCCAAATCTGGGAGTAGAGAAGGCCACAGTTGTCAAAAACATACAGGCAGAGAGGGTTGGGCTCGAGGTGGGGATACGCAAGATGGGACCCATTTGTATGGTGCAACCGGCAAGTGATATCAATCAGAGTACACTGGTGAATGAAGTGTCTGTTACGGAAAAGGTAGGGGGGGTGAAGGTGGGTTAGGAGGGGGAGTTTTGAGCGGGTCTATTTCAAATATTAGTGGGGATTTAAAGTAGGGCCAGGCCGAAAATATGGGGGGATAACAGAGGGTTTGGAGGGAAATGTTAATAGGGCTGGGCCATTAATGGGCCGGGCCTTAATTGAGGTGGAGGATCCACTCAGCAAGGTAGTAGAAGGTCGGAAGGGGTCTGACAGGGAGGAATTTAATCGTTCGAAATGTGGAACTGTTCACTGTATTCAAGACAAGGGGGGAGAAGAAGATGAGACGGCAAGCAAGATTGACACTTTGCTGAAAAAAGAAGTGCAAAAGAGAATACAGAGGGAAGTGAAGAAGAGAGTGAAAGCAATGTTAGGTAGTTGGGCAACGGATTACTCAAAAAGTGCAGAAGACTCATCTGCCTCAGAAAATGATTGTAGTAGTTCCGAAGGAACGGCTATCCGGGGATGTCGGAGGGGAGGAGAGTTTGGTTGAAGCGACCCCGAGGGTCATAGAGAACATTAAGAAAAAATCAGGGAAGGCTAAGGAAGGACACAGCCGCAGTGAGAGGCAACGAAGCAAGGGGGAAAAGCCAATGATGGTTAAAGAAATTTATCAAAGGGTGGAAAGGCGGAAAAGTTACGACAACATCGCAGGTACTCACTCACATGTCTCTATATTTGGCTCGATTCCTGATTCTGTGTTAATCCGGTTAGCAAATATTTATGGTATTAATATAAATAGTGATCATACTGCACACACTAGTATTATTGATATCTGTTGGGCTAGGGAATTGGACAATATGTTCAAAGCTCAACAGGTTCAATGGGAAGGGGGGTTTGCGAGGATAGGGTTTCTCAAAAACCAGTGGAGTTAGACCCGACTAATCGGGAGGGGGGGGAGTATTTATGTTAATGTTTAACGTCCTATTTTGGAACGTTAGGGGACTTGGCGGTGCGGCCAAGCGTAGGATGGTGGGGTGAGGTAATTAGGAGTAACAACATCGATGTAGTCTGTCTGGAAGAGACAAAACTGTCCCAACCTGCAAACAGGGTTCTAAGGGGGCTTAAACTTAACCACGTTAAGGAATGGAGAATACGGGATGCATTTGGGGCATCAGGGGGGGTTATGGTAGGGGTAAATACCAGTAATTTCGATTTACTGGAGGATTGGGTGGGTGTTTTAACGGTAACGGTGGTAGTTCAAAGGAAGAAAGGCGGCTGGAAGGAGACCATTACGGCGGTTTATGGACCTAATGATAGGCATCGGCGGCAGGAACTGTGGGACGAGCTGCAGTATATTAGGAACAGGTGGACAACGCCGTGGGAGGTAGGAGGGAACTTCAATACTGTAAGGCATGTACATGAAAGAGTGGAAAGGATGGGGAACGGCCATGATAGAAGAAATTTCAACAAGGTCATCTCTGATCTCATGCTGATGGAAATCCCGATCAATGATAGGAAGTTCACATGGTCGAACAGGAGGCAAATTCCGGTGCTGGCAAAACTAGATAGAATTTTAGTATCTGCAGATTGGGAGACAAAGTTCCCTTGGGGGTTTGCGAGGTCATCCACACGCAATACTTCGGACCAAGTCCCGATCATCATTTCATCAGGAGAAGAGGGCAAACGAAAACACAAGATCTTCCGGGTTGAAAAGATGTGGCTAACCATCAACGAATGCAGGGAACTGGTCAAAGCTAGTTGGGAAGGGGAGACGCTCCATGATGAACCAGCTACAAGGCTGGTTAGGAAATTAGCCAGACTTAGAAGAAGCCTACGAAAATGGAACAAAACAGCATTCGGTAATATCCTTAAGCGGAAGGAAGAAACTCTTAAAATTATTGATGAACTAGAAAAGAGGGAAGAGGTATATGGGTTGGACGATGTCCAATTTCAAACTCTAAAGGCAAGTAGGCAGGATATCCTGGATACCTATAATATGGAAGAAATCATGTGGCGTCAAAGATCAAAAGTTAAGTGGTTGTCGAAAGGGGATGCAAACACGTCCTACTTCCACAAAATCGCCAGTATGCGGCATAGGATGAATCACATTCATTCACTGGAGATAGAAGGAAACTATGTTTCCGATGAAGGTTTCATAGTTGATCATGTCCACGACACTTACAAGGAGCTCTTTGGGGAAAGCATGGAGGGGCATTGTCAGTTAGCTGTGGATCTGTGGGAGGGATTGCCGGCAGATACCCAAGGAAGAATTGTGACGCTGCAGGATCCATTCACAGTAGATAAGGTCAAAGCAGCAATTTGGGGAATAGGTCAGGATAAGGCGCCAGGACCGGATGGATTCCCGGTCTTTTTCTATAAGCAATTTTGGGAAATTCTGAAGAATGACATTATGGACGTAATGATGGCATTCTATGAGGGAAGGCTGGAATTGAATAGACTAAACTATGCCAACGTTTGTCTCATCTCAAAGAAGAAAGTGGCAACAGAAATTGGAGACTATAGGCCAATCAACCTGATTAATTGTTCGGTTAAGATAATCAATAAGGCACTGGCGAACAGGCTTAGGGGGATCATCGGAGAC
The DNA here is from genome assembly GCA_017893485.1 of Hemerocallis citrina. Lineage (NCBI taxonomy): Eukaryota > Viridiplantae > Streptophyta > Magnoliopsida > Asparagales > Asphodelaceae > Hemerocallis > Hemerocallis citrina. The sequence continues at coordinate 101,386,980 of CM030361.1, read as the reverse complement.
ATCATCGAAGAATACCAAACTGGGTTTATAGTTGGAAGGGATATTATGGAAGGGGTAGCCCTAGTTCAGGAGGTTATTCAGGACACGAAGCGACGTAAAAAGGCAGGATTTAAGCTGAAATTGGATTTTGAGAAGGCCTATGATAAGGTGGAATGGAAGTGCTTGATTGAGGTCCCCCATAAGAGAGGGTTCGGAACGAGGTGGATCAGTTGGATTGAAACTTGGCTATCCACAGCTAAGGTCAGCATTCTAGTCAATGGGAAGCCTGGTAAAGAAATCAGGTGCAAGAGAGATATGAGGCAAGGGGATCCGCTATCACCACTCTTGTTTACTATGATTGCGGATGGCCTACATAGAATGTTACAGGCCTTTAAAGGTCACGGGTTATTCCGAGGGCTGGGTTTGAGGAGGGGTAGCGATGCAATTATTAACGTGCAATATGCGGATGACACTCTGATTTTCGGAGAATGTGACATTGCCGAGGTATCACTGTTAAAGTGGGGTATATACCTATTTGAGGCGTGGTCAGGACTAAAGGTCAATTTCCATAAGAGCTCCATCACTTTCTTGGGGGACGCCGGGAAGTCAGGACCGGTAATTGAGGGGATTCTTAACTGCCAGGTCAAGAAACTTCCTATCAAATATCCAGGGTTGCCTATCGGGACGAGGAAAATGAGAAAGATTGACTGGAATGAGATAATTGACAAAATTGCAAGTAGACTGGAAGGGTGGAAGGCAAAAGCTTTGTCTCTTGGGGGCAGACTTACCCTGCTTAATTCGGTCATCAGCTCCATACCTATATACTTCATGTCTTTTTTTGAGATCCCAAATTGGGTGGTCAAGAAGATTGATAGATTGAGAAGGCGTTTCCTGTGGCACGGATCTCGACAGGAGGGGAAGGGATACTCTCTTATCAAATGTGGGATCGTATGCAGACGAAAGGAATTTGGTGGTCTAGGGGTGGTCAACATAAGACAAATGAATCAAACTCTTCTCTGCAAGTGGTGGTGGAAATTGAACACTAAGCCTAAGGCAAAATGGGCTATCCTAATCAAGAAAACGTATTTAAGGAATGGATGTATGCACCGAAAAGAGAAAAATAGGTCCTCCATGTCGGGGTTTTGGCAGGGAGTTATGCGAGCTAAAGAAATTTTTTTAAAAGGAGCAACATTCTTCATTGAGAGCGGGGAAACCATTTGCTTCTGGAAAGCTAGGTGGTGTGGGCCAATAACCCTGAAGAGAAAATTTCCAGTTGCGTACGAATTTGCAACTGACAAAAACGACTGGGTATCACGAAACTGGAGAAACGGAGAGTGGGGGCCGAGAATATCAGCCAAGCTTAGCGTCGAGATAAGGAAACAAAAGCAGGATCTTATCTTTTTTCTAGAAAGCTGGAAGCCGACGGAAGGAGATAATATTGACAAAATCAAATGGGAAACAGGGAAGGGAGGGGTCTTCTCAGTAAACTCGGTCTGTAAGTGGCTTAACGACGGAGGAATACGGACCAACGACCCAATCTGGGAGATTAGGGTACCTCTGAAGATCAGGACTTTCAATTGGCTTCTGTCCAAAAATGCGATCCTAACCAGGGATAACTTGGCAAGACGGAAGTTGGTAGGTCCAGGAGACTGTATTATGTGCAACATAGCTGACAAAACGGTGGATCATCTGTTCATTAAATGTAAATTTGTTACGGAAATATGGGGAGATTTTTTGAATAGATTAGGTATCGCCAGGGATGGCCCGGAGACGGTGAAGAATTGTGGGGAAATTGGCGTCAAAGTAACCTACGTAAAGGACACTTTGACATTTGGGGGGTTGGTGTGATGGCAATTTGCTGGGGGATCTGGTTAGAGAGAAACTGTAGAATTTTTAGGCCACAGTACAGACACACCATGCATCATCAACTGCTGTTCAACATCAATGCTCTAATTTTCTTATGGTCTGTGACGGCAGGTGGGAAAGCATCGAAGAGAGTCAAGGAGATGTACAACGACGGCGACACAGCCATCAATGAGGCGGTGCAAAAGGAAAGGGGGGGAACCACGGAGGAAGAGTGAGGGACAGGCGGTGCAAGGATGGGGGGTGCCTTTGGGGTCGACCTTTTTGGATGCGGCTGTTTCGTCGACCCTTTGGGATGTTGCTTTTTGTGATGTCGGTGAGACGTCTGTTTCTGCAATTTCTTGTAATTATTATTTTTGGGCAAGGGAACTAACTTGTAATGGGGGGGTTCTCTATTTTGATGGGGAATGAGGCTCATGGACCTCCTGTAAGGTTTCATGATCATCATTTTCTTTTTTCTGGTTGTATGTTTTATTAAAAACTTTTTAATGAAACGCGGGGAGTCTTAGGACCCACCGTTTATGATCAAAAAGAAAGAAAGAAGTGAAACAAGTTCGATTGTGTCAAATTCGTGTCGAAGCGACTACGTCTACTACCAACTCTCTCTACTACTCAACAGGGTCGGCCTTGGCCCAGGGTTGGTTGGGCGACCGCCCAGGGCCCAACTCTAGAGAGGGGCCCAATTTTTTAAAAATATAATAGATTAATGGGTTTGTAATTAATATGATGGATTAATGAGTTTGTAATTAATATTAGGGGAGGGGGTCAATGCAAATGGCATGCAGCACAGCAGCAGATCGCTCTTTCTTTTTCTCATTCTCTCTCTCTCCTTCCGTCCTGCGCCACTTCATCTTCTTCAAATTTTTTTTTCTTCTTCTATCTCTCTATCCTCTTCCGGGTTTGACTCGGTTGGTCACTTCAATACTTCATCTATTCATCTTCTTCACTTCTTCAAGACTTCAACCAATGTAAGTTACTTTTGTTTTAGCCTTATATCTCCTCATTTTGTTATAGATTTGGGTTGTGACTCTGTTTTAAATTTCTTACTCATTTTCTTGCAACCAAGTATCATATATGCTATATTGGGCCATTCAATTTGCTTTTAATAGAAATCAAATGATGCATTGCTAAAATTTTATATTTGTCTAGATAGTCATTTATGCAGAGGCATATTATATGGAGATAGCTGTGGTTGTTAAGGGAAAAAAAGAATGGAGATCTAAAGTTGTGGAACTCTCCTTGACTCTTTATTGTCAACAACTAGAACTGCTTGTGTTTGTGTACTTGCAGTAAATCTAGTACACATCTGACTTATAACATTATCAATGATTCGGGAAAAAAAAGGCAGACAGGTGCAATTTACATTAGGCTTATGGAATAGGTACAGTTAAAAGATAAGAAGGGTGTAACTCTGAAATTTGATAGAGGAGATGAACATAAACAAAGTTAAATGCAGACAGGATTCGTGTGGCTGACCCAAATGATGTAGCAGAAGGCTTTGATGTTGTTCCCATAGTTGTAACCATGATAGTTAACAAAAAAAAAATCTTATAATATGATAGTGCCAAACAACTAGAATCACAGTATCGAAAACAAGCTAACATATTATTAATCTCAATAAACCTTTCTTTAGTAGCTCATAGCACGTAAGCGCATATTTAATTCTATGGACAGAACTAAAAAACTTAGGATCACCTTTACTTGGCTGCTCTAGGATCTTGATCAAGATGGTGGTTGTAAATAAGACAAAGATGGGCATCAACCAAGTGAATGACAGTCAACTACAAAAGGATTACTGGATTAGAAGTAATTACTGGCAAACTAATTTTAATGTAACGGATATAAATTAGTAAGAGAGATATTCTGTCATGAGAGTTTTATTATTCTTCACAAATCACAAGCAGAGACTTACAAAACATACCCTGAGATCCGTTGCCTTGATGAGTTTATTTATAACAATTTTTGCATTCCAATGAAGGAAGAAGTGTTCTACTTATCCTGTTGTCCAGGGAAATCAAAAAGAAGGTACTGATCTGCACTGCAGTTGTCAACATAACAGTAGGAGACAATAGGCCAAAAACATATTCAAAGCTGATTTTTTCCTACTATTGTTCCACTAGTTTATTCACCATGAACTTTTAAGATGTTTAATTTAATATTCAGCAAAACAAGAAAAATATATCAATTTTTTATGTACATTTTGGAGGATTATGAAAGATTACAATAAAGAAGATAAAATGCTCATTCTCATTGTTTTTTTATTTATTTATACAAGTATTAGAAGCATATGAAACAGATAAACCATGACATTCAATTAAAATTATAGAGTTTGCAACAAAAAAAAAAGGATATGTTTCCAAATATTTTGGTTGCTTATAGAATTTTGTTGACTGTATCTGTGACTGTGGCATCTGCAGAAAGAAACTTTTTGAAATTAAAATTATTAAAATCGTATTTACGAACAACTATGACACAAGAACGGTTAAATGGATGAGCAATTTTGAGTATTGACAAGAATATGTTGAAAAATATTGAGGTTGAAGATATAATTGATGATTTTGCTTCCAAAAATGCAAGAAGAAATTATTTTAGATGAGATGTGAATGATTTTTTTTTTCCAGGTGTAAGAGTCGTTGTCACTATACTTAATGAAAAATATGAAGTATTTGGTGTCATAAAACAAAACAATGGTAATATTTATTTTTCTGGGTATTGTTTTTATGTCCGCTGCCGTTATATTATATTTTATTAATATATATAAAAATACATGCGTGTCTATAAAGGGCCAAATTTTATTGTTTGCTCAGGGCCTCAAATGCCTCAGGACCGGCCCTGCTACTCAAATAATTGTCGAAGCTCACTCTCTCTCTACGACTATACTACATATTTTCTCAAAAAGAAGACGTTTAATCGGTTGAATTCTCATCATCTACTAAACTATCTTTATTATTTTCTTTCTCAACTGTATATTCATGAAGTGCGTTATTAAAATTTCTCAACTTTCTCAACTCTTTATTATTGTTGTAGTTATAATTTTTTTTTAATAAACTTGTTTGTTGGTTTTTTGCTACTCTCTCAGCTCTCTCAATCCTCCTATCGTTTTTAGGTTTTTTTTTTCATATATACTACTACCTCAATCCTCTCAAACCTCCTATATTGTTTTTATTTTTTATTTTTTTCACGTACACAACTACTACACTTGAAATTATTTTTTCACATACACTACTACTACACTATATTTATCATGTTACGATCACGAGGTAATGGTCGTAGACAAAGTGGACAATATTCCACTGGTTCATCTCGTCGGCCTTCAATAATCAGACAATTAGATGCCGAATATAACCCTAACCTTAACATAGACTATGAAAATGTTTCTCCGCACGATTATAATCCCGACACACAACAAGAAATGCATGCTAGTGACACACAAACACATGACACCGAACCCGCACAACCCACTTCTAGTAGAAAACATAGAGGTTAAACTAGTGGTTGGCACAAATTTTATGACTATATTCTTAACGAGAAGAATCCTTGTGTACGACATAAGATTTGTAAAACATGTCACAAAAGTTACAAATAGAATAAAGGTGAGAGGATAGGTACAATTAGTTGACACATTATAAATGTACACCCCGAACTAGTATAAGACCAACAAACACACCAAAAGATCAACCCTAGGACCGGACAAATAGATAGTCATAGTTATGCTCGAAATTGTTCGTCGGGAATGACCAAACTAATTATTAAGAAAGAGTTACCATTTTCGTATTCTAAGAGTAGGAACCTAAAGGCCTATAACCAAAATGCACTAAATCCACATTTCTGAAGAATTCCTATAAACACACTTAAGGCTGGTTGTTTTAAACTTTATTCCGAAATGAGATGCGCTTTAATTGCACTTTGTATTCTTTAACTTGTAGAGTATTGTTAACTTCCGATTGTTGAAAATGTTGTAACGATATTCTGATTATGGGCATAACTTGTCATTGGATCGATAGTGATTGGCTCATTCAAAAGAGAATCATAGCATCTGCTGCTTTGCCGTACCCTTATAGTGGTATGGTTATCGCAACATGTATTTTAGAAGTTTGTGATTTATTTCATATTCGCGATAAAAAAAACTTTTAATTAGTTTTGATAATGCCTCCAACAATAATAGTTTGATTAGTACGTTAAAACAACAGTTAGCTCATCCATGTCTTGAAATTTTCATGTTAGATGTGCATGTCATATTCTAAATTTTATGTGTACAAGATGCTTTGAAAGTAGCTTATCCATATGTGAATGCAATTAGAAATTGTGTATATTTCATTGCTTTGAGAGGTATTATGCTTCAACAATTTAAAAAATGATGTAATCTTAAGAAAGTACATTTTAGAAACTTCCCTAGAGATGTTAACACCAATGGAACTCTAATTTCAACTTATTAAATGTTGTTACTCAATACAAAGCAGTTATAAATGATTTTTGTATTACAAAAAAATGAAAAAAAAGAATTCAGATGACTCTCGATTCATGGTTTTTTGCCGAATAAAATTTTTTGAGTCTTTTAAAATCGTAACTGCGAAGTTTTCAAAATCTTATGATTCCACTTTTAGTAGTATTCTTATTTCAATAATTACTATGATGCAAACTTTTCAAGAAATATTTTCGAACTCTCATATTAGCCATATTGTTATTCCTGCTTATGAAATTTTTTTAAGTATTTTAATCCTTCGTTTATATTATATTGTATTGCTACTGTAATGGAACCTCGTATGAAATTAGCTGGTACAAAGAGTTTGATTGAAATGTTTTTTTTTACTTTACTTAACGAAGACCCTCAATATGCATGTAATAATTATTTAGCTACATTTGAGCTGACATTGAATAACTTGTATGATTTTTATGATAGAACTTATGCATCTAGTAGAACAACACGCCAAACTAGCATATCAACTTCTACTTCTTCTAGAGGTAAGGGTAAGAGTATATTAGAAGATGTCACAGCTAATTTACTTGCTCGTTTTCAATCCAAAAAACCTCTGGCTAATGCACCTAATGAATTAAACTGATATAATTCATAAGATAGTGAGAATTCTAGTTCTAAGATTGAAGTGTTACAATGGTGGAAAGAACATGAAACTTTTTTTCCAATTCTTTCACATATGGCTAGAGATATATTAACCCCTTATGTGTCTAAAGTTACATCAGAAAGTGTTTTTTCTTCAAGTGGCAAGGTTTTAACTGATTACAGGAATCGCTTGATGCCGGATTCGTTGGAGATGCTCATGTGCATCGAAGATTGGATGAAAGCAGAAGACATGACTCAAGGAATAGCAGTGGACACCTCAACAAATGGAAGCAACTCACCTGAAAATCAACAAGCTGTGTAGGGAATTAAGGGAGATGAGATTCTAGGTTTAGGTTAAGTAGAGGTGCACAACAGTAGTCTGATGCCCTCTCTTCAATCTAACTCTAGGCTATTTCAAACTCTAGATTATCATCTTAAACTTGTGTTTCAATAATTTTGTATGACTTTTTAGTTTTTATTACATGTATTTGTATGTAAAAATGTTGTAAAAATTTATTACAAGTTAAAATGAATAATATATACAATTTTCTTTCACTCTTATACTTGTTGTACATTTCTTTTTTTATTTTTTTGGAGTAAAAATAAATATAAAAAAATTGGGCCAACTCGTTACCCGGCCCGGACCGGGTCGGATTCAACCCGAAAGGGTTTTCGAGTCGAGTCGGGTCAAGTTTATGAAGCTTCAACCGGACCTGGACCGACCCGGGTTTTGACCCAAACCGACCCGGGCCCGCCCCTCCCCAGGCAAACCGGTTGGGTTGGGGCCCATCCAGGCCCGGCCCGAATGGCTTCCGTACTACTCATCAATAATTTGACTCTAATGCATTTTAAAGGTTAACGATAATTTTTTTTCAATATGTGAACCAAAATTTTTAGTATAAAAACAAGACAGTGCATATAGTGCACAGATTTGTCATAGCGGCATTCCAACTTCCGACACATTTTCCTAGGAGGATGTATAAGGGTTATATTGGGGAGGATATGGTCGATATCAAGGAAGACCAGTTCTTGCATATGAGTAGTTGGCTTTGGGTCGTTTAGCTTTGGACTATAAGTGCAACCAATCTTAACAACAGAGCCCTATTTGGTGGAAAAGTATTGAAACCGGTTATGCTTGACTATGAATATGTCATTCATCATGAATATGTTGGTCAGGAGACCATTATTTGATCGTTTGTTAGAATGATTGTAAGGAAATCACCCATATTATGTGATTGTAAGGGAATCACCTATAAATATTATATGACTGTAAGGGAATCATCCATATACTGGTGTTGCAATGACCAGTCGTCAGAGCCAATGGTACTGAGACCAGTTGATTATTAGGGGTATCACCCATAATTTTCGGATTACGATGGCCAGCGGCCGAAACCGGTGGCTGCCATGGCAAAATTTGACTATTGCAATGGAATGTCACCCACCAAGTGATACATTATAAGGGGAATCAACCCACTATGACCAACTTGTCGACTGAACTGTAACAGTATGAGGAGTGTCCAGGTGGTGGTTGGATAACACTTCGTCGCCGACGCGTGCTCAGGAAACCTAAGCTGCGTGACCATGGCCCCACCAACCAGAACACCTATCAGGACGTTCGGGATCTTAGTCCTGCCCCAAAGATATGCCCGGGAGGGGGTGGGGGTTAGGGTTTAGGGTTTATACATTGAGGGAGAGTTGTCGATCGTCGGGAAGAGCTTGAAATTTCTTGAGAATTCGCCAGAGTTTCGATTTAGCTTGCATATATTTTCCTATATATGTTTTGGTGCCGATAGGGGGCTATTTATAGAGAGAGTAGATTTGAAGGCCACACTTTGGCTTGAGACACGTGGTGCTGCCACGCAAGCCAAGTTCACCTTAATAGGAGACCATTGATAGGGTGTTTCTTGATTGGTCACTATCGGGGGATATGGGAGGTCGACTAGTCAATCTTGACTGCTTGACGTGACTATCAGCAGTGAGCTCAATTGTTGTGTTCTAGCAGCCTCTTGGAGCTGACTTCATTAGCAAGAATAGAGGACTGTACCTCACAAAATGAACCCAAATTAGCTGGGGAGCGGACTATTCCCTTGTTGCTGCCAAGTGTGGAGGATATTCTCCTGAGATGCCCATGGTACGCACATGGTAAAGGGTTCTCTAGGTGTTGCACATGTTAAGCGCGAAGACTGGTCATATGGGAGCATTGTAGCGGTCGTTCATTGGAAGAGTTATGGTTAGATTTTTAAGGATTCATTCTTAGCGTTCAACACCTGGCTTCCACTCTATCAATCAACAACCAATCTGCCTTTTTAAGTGTAACATCCTGTATTAAATTTTTAAATAAAAATACATTTTTCCCGTGCAACGCACATGCGATCTCATCTCATTATTTTCATTCTAAATTTATTTTAAAATTATGCATAATTTCCTTTCATTTATTTTCTGTTGCCTATTAGAAACCATAGGCCTAATAGAAGACTCTAAGCCATTAAAATAAATTAAATAAATAAATAAATTGAACCAAGCCCACAAGAGGAAGCCCACTAAGAAAAATCCTACAATTAGTTGTACACTTGTCATGTAAACAACAAGTACAATCAAATAAAAAACAACTAAAAAATAAGAGTGTGTGCTTGTGGGTTGCACGTGCACGTAGTGCAACCCAAGAGCCACAAAAGGGGGGTTTGGCTGGCCAATTCATGGAGGAGGGGAAGAGTTGGGTTTGTGTGAGTGGGCATTTAAGTTAAGGGGATTATGTAGGTTATGAAATTGAACACTTAATTTGAATAGTAGAAGAGTTTTCTCAAACCCTATAAATGCCACCCCCTTTTCTTCATAATCTTGCACCAAAGATCAAAATAAACAAAAGATAAGAAAGAGAGGAAAAGAAAGAGAGAGAGTTGTTTGAGTTCTTGCTTGGAGGAAGGAGGGCTTACTAGGAGGATAAGGGAGTCCCATTCTTGGAGCTAAGAGCAACTTCTAGGAGTCTTCTTTTACATTAGAATCTTCATTGAGGTGGGTGGCTTCTTGAACTTTCTAAATTATAGTATCATGCATGTGTAGGTAAATTGATATATAAAATTGATATGCATATGAGTAGTGATTAAATTGTAATGATGATATTTAGAATGAAAATGCATGCTAATTGAAAGATTGACATGAAAATAAGTTGATTGATGTTGTTTGATTGCATGGTAGTACATCATGATTAGATTAAATGATATGAATATAGATTTGTACACGAAGTTACTAATTCATGCCAAGAAAAGTTACTATTTTGAATTTTGTTTACACATCAGAAAATTGTATCTAATAAAATAGTTGGAATTTAGAATTAAAACTTTTTGGGGGAGTATCTTGTATGTGTCAGGAACATCTCTTTAAAATTTCATAAGATTTGGAGGTCGTTTACTATTTTAATAAAATCTAAACTCAAAACTAGTTAGTAGTTGGCTGGTTGCTGGAAATCTGCACATCTTTCGGTTTTTAATCGATTCAGCATTGTAAATGAAATAATTTGATAAAAGTCAGAACTAAGAAGTTGTAGTAGACTCGTTAACCTTTCTTAAAAGTCCAAGAAATAAAATTTTCATAAAGAATTGAATTTTATATGAATTTTACAAGACTGTACAGTGGCAATATTTCAGTATTTGGACCCTACTGTATATTTTGAAGAATTCAGGGTTATAGATACAATATTTTGAGGAAACTTATAAGTAATAAATTGTAGTCGACTTGTACACCTTTATTTTGATATAAATAATGCAAAGTTTTGTGAAGTATATAATTTTCTATGATTTTTACAAATAGCATGAAATGCAATTTCTGACTTTGAATTTACTGTTTTGCAAATGATACTTAAACGTGGTGATTGAAAATATATTCTCGTTGTTTTAAGTTATATTTTGGGAAAATAAAGATCATATTCAAACTTAGATGAGATGTGAACTCAAGAAAAATATATATATGGTTAATTATGTTAGGAATTGGTTTAAAATAAATCAAAGGAAAATGACGAGATGAGTTTTCAATGATGAATTTTAAGAGATTATGTTTTAATCTTAATTAACTTGTATTGAGAAGGTTTTTATGAATATGAAAAGTGTATTGTGAAAATGAATAGGTTGAGATTTTACTTATTGATGAATAAATGATAATGAATGTGTAATACCCCAGATCTCGGCGAACAGTCGACTGGTGGGTAGATCAGTCGACTGGTATGCGCGGGATTTGAGATTGAGATTGAGAAATTTAGTCCCACATGGGAGGTTTGATATGATAATTTGAGTATAAATACTATTAGCCAAGGATCAAGAGTCACCAATCCGGTTAACCACCTTTTGAGAGGCAGCCTGTGGTGGACAGTTGTACTACATAGTATTTATAATTTGTCTGAGTATTGGGGCGGGGCGTTACAAATGGTATCAGAGCCGACTTTCGACATCGGATGTGGTAGAGGTCAGTATGATCTGCGGTGCTGAGAGTCATTGATCTCCGGGGTTGGGTATACTCTGCGGTGTTGAGAATCACAGGTAGTGATTGATAGCCGGGTATCCGATCTGCGGTGTTGGGAGTGACTGATGGTCGGGATATAGGACTATACTACATCGGCTAGAAAGGGCGGTCCTACACTTGATGTGTGCCCTGTACTCAGCGAGGACGCTGATTCCTAAGGGGGGTGTATGTAATACCCCAGATCTCGGCGAACAGTCGACTGGTGGGTAGATCAGTCGACTGGTATGCGCGGGATTTGAGTTTGAGATTGAGAAATTTAGTCCCACATGGGAGGTTTGATATGATAATTTGAGTATAAATACTATTAGTCAAGGATCAAGAGTCACCAATCCGGTTAACCACCTTTTGAGAGGCAGCCTGTGGTGGGCAGTTGTACTACATAGTATTTATAATTTGTCTGAGTATTGGGGCGGGGCGTTACAGAATGAAAGAATTTGAATGAATTACGAATACAAGAACATAAGTTATAAGGGTATGAGTACCCCAAGTTGTTGAGCATGGAAAGATGTTGATTCTAGACACTTAGTGAGACCCAGGTACCGGCAAGTGTTGAAAATGAATAATTGATTTGAGAAGTGGTCAATATGGGCTGTCATTCTCGGTATATTTTTATGTAAGACCGGTAGGAGGGTAATCTAGCTCTAGTAGTATAATTTATTCATGTTCAAACTTAAGAATTAGGTACTAGGTGAAGATGTAGTAAACTTGAGAAAACGTGAGTGGAGGGCCTCTATATAGTCGGACGGTGGATTCCGGGACTAGAGACCCAGCCGGGGGATGGATTCCGGGGCTGTGGTTGCTTGCGATGGAGGCGAGCCTTAATTAAATCCAAGATTATGATTGAGAGGGCGGTGGATTCCGGAATCATGATTAGTCGGGCGGATAGCAGGCCGTACTCCAGTGTATATGCATATACCGGGGCTAGAGGGACACTTGCGGGATGTTCGCACGATGAGGATTTTGTATAGTCGGGCGGACTGGAATCCGCACTCGTGGAATGTCTAAACTTTGTTTTATTACTGGATAGTTATCATGGTGAGGGATTTAACCCTATAATGTGAAGTACGTAGGTGCTTGCCCTCGGACCTATGTAATATGGGATGCATAGAATCCGAACAAGTATGCATTAGTATCATTGTAGTATAACATCTGCATAGGCATTAAGTCATATCATACACTGACATGTTTAGGATAGTCACTCTTTACACTTTTATATGCAGTCAAGTTTATGTTTGTTAAAGTCAGAGATTTCATTATAATACAGCATAGAGAGGATCGCTGTTTATAATATTGCGTCGGTTGTAAGCAACTGTCGTGCCCACAGATTTTCAGTGCAGGGCTTGATTGGACTGGCAAGGACTTAAAGACGGTTGGTGATAAAGATTATATTTAAGCTGCTAATATTAGAGTTGTTCTTCTTGTTGTATTTTATTCTGCTGTGTAACTTGTAATAAACATTTTGTGTAAAAAAAGAAAAGTTTTAATTTCCTTGTAAAATTGTACGAATTGAAGTAAAAGATCCTGTTGTATTACAAATTATATGTAAATGGAATTCGGGGTGTTACATTAAGCTTTCCCGATCAAATCGGGAGGTCCAAATATTTGATCAGAAAGTTTTATACTTGGTAGTTCATAGTAGCGGTATGTTTTGCTACCACCTCTTCAGGCATAGTGATTGGTCTGAGTGCACTCTTGTGAAAATTGACACAAAGTCCGTACCACGCTTCAAAACAGTAGAGGGATCCCTTAAACGTGATTGTTTCCCCAAGGTCTTCGACACTGAATAGTAGTGTGTCATTAGCATATTGTAGGATAGTACAATCCTGGCAATTTCTACCCTTAGCAACTGGAGAGATCCATCCAACCTCTTTGCAATTGTACATCATCGATTTGAGAAGATCAGCTACAATTTTGAATAATAGAGGAGAGAGCGGATCACCTTGTCGTTGTCTTCATCTGCACGAGAATGGACTACTAGCAGTAACGTTTAACAGAATAGAAATTCTACTGGTTGTCAGGCAATGGTGGATCCATATGATCCATCATTCGCCAAAACCCCTACCTTTGAGTGCTTCTATCATTCGATCTGTGACATTGGTGAATGGTCTCTTTGGTAGAGGCCACACAACCTGATATGCATCTCCCTTTAGTAAACTTGTTTGTTCTCTACTAATGGTGTAACGATCTGGGCAGTGTCTCGAAAGAGCCTCAGTGAAATAGGCATGTTTGTGAATATGCGGACTACCTGCACCTAGACAGAAAGACCCTATGAATCTTTATTGTTCCCAGAGATTGGCTTTGGGCCTTTCTTGCGCAACTTAGGTGGAAGGCGAAGAAGGCTTCCTTCTGGGCGGGCCGAGCTACCAGTGAGATACTACTCTTGAAGAGCTAGAATTCTAACATTGTGTCATGATCTACGGGCCAAGGGATAGTCTCAAGTAGACAGTTTCTATGAGTCATAAGCCTCCCAAATGGTAACGAATGCGTGCAAATGTTTCCTCAGGCCAAACAGAGATTAGCCCTTGAATGCAAAAGCAGAAGGCAGCTTGAATGAAAAACCCACGCGTTGAACAATAATTAAAGTCAGCCTTAGTGATCCTACGGTTCTGAGTGAAAGGGCCATCACTCAACAGATAAAACTTACTATGGGGATAATAGGTTGATCTTCCCCAATAGTTCACATCGACTGGAAGGTTTGGCACCTCAATGTCGGTCTTCTCCACCAGGGGATATATTATATTCCAAGGGTTGGGTTATTCGCCTATTAAAGCAGTACATGAGCTGGGTTCAGAACTTCATGAGACAATTTGGTCCATATCCAGTGCGAGCGTTAGAGCATTGAGAGGACCTTTCCCTAGTACGTGAGGACCTGGAATGAAAAACCTCTGGTGTACCAATTATCATACCCTTGGTAAACACTAGGTAGCCAAGTGTGAAGCGAGTATTTTTACAAGGTTAGTTCTTTCCTTTCCAATAATAAACCATATAAGGATATTCTTTCTCCCCCAGCTCAGAGTCATGAATATTTAGTCGATTATAGAGATAGTGTGCTTCAGTTGCCCGTGGGTCTGGCCACTTTCTGAGGCTCTTATCGCTAACCTTGGAATATCGACTCCTGCTCACGATAGTGGTGATACTCAACATACCCCCTATACTCTATGGTCTACAGTTCCCCGTTCTGGGTTGGTCAATCTTCATATGAAAGAGTTTCATGTCAGAGTGGTCACTCGACCTATGAATTTTCACAATATAATGGAATATAGCCAACAACCATTGTGAAATATTGGATCTTCCTTTTTTAAATCGTGTATCTTCGTCTCTTGTAGTCATTTATAATTCAAAGAATGAATGAAGAACTTAATTTGATCTCATGATATCAATCAAATCAGAATTTGCATTCGTGTACATAGAAAACATTTTCCGTTTTACTTATTTCTTATACTTATACCTCTTCAAGGTATTCGTCATATTTCAGTAGTAGTTATTTCAGTACAATGACATGCTCGTAGATAGGGAACCATACAAGCTGCCTATCTAATTTATTATAGAAATTCATTGATCAATGATTAGATCATGCACAATAGAAATACTTTTTTCTTGGGTAAAGGAACAGATGACTCAATCTATTTCTGTATCGATCATGATATATGTAATAACTCAAGCATATATTTCAAATGTGTATCACATTTTTTGTGCATCAAGGTGATGAAAATTCACGAGAAGCAACTGGTCGAATTGTATGTGCCAATTGCCATTTAACTAATAAACCTATGGATATTGAAGCTCCAAAAGTTGTACTTCCTGATGTTGTATTTGAAACAATTGTTTGATTTCCTTATGATATGCTACTGAAACAAGTTCTTGTTATGGTAAAAAGGGAGCTTTGAATGTAGGGGTTGTTCTAATTTTACCTGAGTTAATCCCCCCCCCCAATCGTGTTCCTCCCGAGGTGAAAGAAAAGATGAGAAATCTGTTTTCAGAGTTATCATCCCAATAAATGAAATATTATTATGATAGGTCTTGTCCCAAGTCAGAAATATAGTGAAATGGTCTTTCCTATTCTTTCCACTGACCCCGCTATGAACAAAGACGTCCAATTCTTAAAATATGTCATATATGTAGGTGGAAACAGGGGAAGGGATCAAATTTATCCTGATCGGGACAAGAGTAACAATACAGTCTATAACGCTACATTCTCAAAGTAAAATAAATAAAATATTACGGAAAGAATAACAAGGATATGAAATAACCATAGTTGATCCATCAGATGGACGCCAAGTGGCTGATATTATACCTCACAGACCAGAACTTCTTGTTTCAGATGGTGAACCATCAAGCTTGATCAACCATTAACAAGCAATCTTAATATAGGGTGTTTGGTCAGGGAGACGCAAAAAAAGTGCTTCAAGATCCATAACACGTCCAAGACCTCTTGTTATTCTTTGCATACGTTATTTTGGCACAAAACTTTTTTGTTCTTAAAAAGAAATAGTTTGAAAATTTTTTAATTATACAAAATGAATATATAGATCCGTGGATTCCATAATATCAAGTTGGTAAAAAACATAAATTCTTGTTAATATGCATAAAAAAATAAAGTAATGGGGTACAAGATAAGGTAAAAGTGGGATAAAAAGAAAGGAGAGGATATTTGTAGGAGGGATTCTTGTTGGGATGGGGTGTCTACAAACACCTCGGTGGCGCAGCGGTACTGATTAGGGCAATGAGAATGGCAAAGTAGATGAGATGAATCAATTGAACAACCAAACAAAACAAATCCACAAATCTAACACAAACACAACGAGGATTTATCCCAATTATCTTTCCCTTAATCTGGAGGAAAATATAGGGAGATATTATATTCAACTAGAAGAGATTACAAGGAGTTAATGATTCACTCAATATAAGAAATTAAACTCACACACCAATAACTATCTCTCTCAAGCATCTCTTTGCAATAGAGAAAATAATGTCAATAAAATTGGAGGCTACAACAATATATAGAAAAAGAATATAGAGAACTCTAGGTTAATCTTGATTCTCAGTCGTCTGATATATCCTGTAGAAGAAGTAATGAATAGGAGTTGTACGATCTAACTTGGAGTTGAAGATTGGGCTAAAACGACATAACAAATGGAGGCCCAAAATAACACAGCTGCCATGATTGGTCTGCACCAAAGTTGCAATCGACTGTCCTCTTCTCGGGAAAACCCTGTACAAAGACCGGTCGACCGTCCCCAAGGTCGGTCGACTGTCATCTTTAGGTGTTGTTGTTGTTGTTGTTGTTTCACTTCTACTCTCTTCGACGCTTTGACCTCCGTGCTTCATCGCATCTTCTTCTAATATGAATCACGAGTATACAAGACAGATTCCTTACAACCTCCATCTTGGATTACATATGAGTGCTATCAACATGATGTGATTACTCATCTCCAAACTCTACTAAACTCCACTTGTGAATCATACTTCAATAGTTTCTTCTACTAGTTGAACAAATCTTCTGCCCAATCTTACTAATCAGTATACCTCTTCAATGGCACACCTTAGTAGGAGTTATCACGGAGTTGCCAACCTCCGCACGAACTCCACCTACATCGAGGAACTCTCCACCTTTCAAAGATATTCGAACATCGTAGTATCGGTTCGATGATGCTAGTTGCGGCAAACTAGATGAGCTTGCAGGAATAACGAAAAAAGAAACAACAACACCTGCACAAGTACTTCAGATTCCCCAAATCTTATAGAGATTGCGTTGACTTGTCCTAACAACTCTCATACCTCTAATCACCTTATGACGACCATAAAAAACAAACAGAACTCCACCTCGAGTTGTGTACCTACAACCTCGTGCTTCAAGAGTTCCCAAGGAAATCATATTCCATTTAGGCAGAGGAATATGCAAGACTTCCCTTAGAGTGAACATGTTTAAACCTGGCATCTTCAACTCAACTGTCCCCTCACTCATTGCATCACAAATTTCTCCAGTTACCGTTCTCACACAACGCCATGTAGTAGACTAATAAGTAGAAAATAACTCCCTCTCGGAGCAAATATGAGCAGAACTCCCTGAGTCAAGAAACCAACTAGAATCCACTTCTAAACAATTTAAAACAAGAAAACATAAATTACCTGATTTAGAAGGATAAACCCCATGTACATCTGCGGCAGTATTACCATCATTGGCGCTCTTCTGATTCTGCAATTTCCAACAATTTTTTCTTGATATTCTCTGACCTCTTGCGATGTTGGCAACGGATCGAATCCTTTTGCAATGCACTTTGACTTCCAGCTGAAAGAACATTCACTGCTAGACAACTTGGAGTAGACTATGATCTATGAGTTTCATTCCTAAGTTGATTTTTCTTCAATGCTTTGATTACACCATCTACTGTAATACTTTCCCTGGCAGATTTACCATGTAGCATGGTAGTGATCAAATGCTCGTACGAATTTAGCAGTGAATATATCAAATTGAAAGCTTTATCTTCCTCACTCACATCCGTGTTGATCACTTGTAGTTTATATAGCACCTTGTTGAACTCTGTGATGTGATCTTGGAGATCGGTACCTTCCTTCATTGACAAACGGAATAACTTCCTCTTTCAATGCATCCGATCTAATAACGACGAACCAGAGTCAGCTATGAGTTTTTTCCATAAACTCACGTGCCAGTTTCATCAAGAAATCCGCACTTGACCTCGTCCGCCAATGAGTCATATATATTAGACTTACAACTCTTTCACAAATAGCATCCCAAACACCCTCCTTCATATCAAATGGAGTTTCCTTCTTCTTAACAACTAACTGTAGACGTTCTTGAATTAGGACATCGTACATGTTTACCTTCCAAAGATTGAAGTTGATCGTTCCATCCAACAGTTTGATCTTCAAAAAACTGTGACCTGTCATCTTAACCAAGGGACTCGACAACCTGAAGCTCTGATACCACTTTGTTGGGATGGGGTGTTTATAAACACCCCGGTGGCACAGCGGAACTGATTAGAGCAATGAGAATGGCGAAGTAGATGAGGCAAATTAATTGAACAACCAAACAGAATAGCCTACCAATCCACCGCAAACACAACGAGAATTTATCCTGATTAGCTTTCGCTTACTCCAGAGGGAAATATAGGGAGATATAATATTCAACTAGAAGAGACTACAAGGAGTTAATTATTTACTCAATAAAAGGAATTAAACTCACTCACCAAGAACTATCTCTTTCAAGCATCTATTTGCAATGGACAAAATAATGTCAATAAAGTACTTGCCTCTCATATTGGAGGCTACAACAATATATAGAAGAATAATAAAGAGAACCTGGGTTAATCTTGATTCTCAGTCATCTGATATATCGTGTAGAAGAAGTAACCGAATATGAGCCGTACGATCTGAATTGGAGTTGAAGATTGGGTTAAAACGACATAACAAATCGAGGTCGAAAATAACACAGCCGCCGTGATCGGTCGACTGCACCAAATTTGCAGTCGACTGTCCTCTTCTCAAGAAAACCTTGTACAAGGACCGGTCGGTCGTCCCCAAGGTCGGTTGACTGTCCTCTTCAGGTGCTGCTGCTGTTGCTGTTGCATTTCTACCCTCTTCGATGCTTCGACCTCCGTGCTTCATCGTATCTTCTTCTAATCTGAACCACAAGTATACAAGACATATTCCTAATAATTATATGGCTTCCTAACAAAATCTTCTATTCGACACAAGAAAAAGGATTTTCTGTCCTTTTTTGTGTCGTCTTGTATCGAAATAATAATGATTTTTTCTTATTAGTCAAAGATTACTATTTCTTTCTTTTTTTCGGGATTATCAGAACTCTTTGTTTAGCTTCAAAAAAAGTAATAGACAAACAAAAAAGGGCCAGCGATGAAAAATTCATTGGCATATGAAACTTCTTCTATGTATTCAATTAACTTCAACTTATTCATGGATTCAATTAACTTCAACTTATTCACTCATTTATTTAATTCAATTCACATTGAGGGATAATCTGCAAATTGATGAAACTGGTGAAATTGAAAGAAAAGAGAAAAAATCTGAAAACAAAAATCGACGGATTCGTTCTTTCTTGTTTTCTTGTTGCTTCATAACAATTATATTATGGAAGAACGGTAAAGCCCAACTCATAAATCGATCAATGGAAATAGATTCAAAGTCAATTCCATAAAAAAATATCATAATAAACAAATGAATACAGCTGTTTGAAAGAATCATAGCAAATGTTTTGTCATTTCTATGAATAGAATATTTTCATTATGTTGAGTGGATAACTTTCCAATTTGTATGGTATGAGATAAATCAGTTTTGTTTCTCTCTAAAGTAAGAACTTAGCGATACCTTACCGCTCTAATAAAAGTAAGTGGATGAGGTACCACCGAGTTCTTACTTTTTCAACCTATCCATCACACTTCCCAATCTATTAGCAATGATCTTGGTGATGATGTAACCGAGCAATTGAGACCGATTGGGTGGTAATCTCCCACCCTTCTAGAGTATTCATTTTTGGGACAAGAACTACCTGAGCAAAGTCCAATCTTCCTAGCTTTATTCTGTGGTCATAAAACTTCGTAGGACGACCATAAGGTCACATTTGATCTCTTCATAGAAAGTCTGTTAAAAGAGCATCAGAAACCACTGGTCCTAGCACTTTCTCCTTTCCCATCTGGGAAAATACTGCTTTGACGTCTTCCTATAAAAGGGGATTTCGATTGTCAAAAGGGCATAATTAAGGTATGATGACCTATCTGGCCAGAATTCCTCTTCGAGAGGCGTCTAAAGTCATGTTTGCATCCAAAGAGGTTTTTGTAATAGGATTGTAAAGCTTGTTTGACTAATTTCTCATGATGTATCACCCCATCCTTTGTGTGCACCGAGTGTATTAGGTTTGCCCTCTGTTTCGTGCTTGCAACCTGGTGGAAGAAGGTTGTATTCGCACCTCCTTCTTTATGCCAAGAAATTATGAACCTTTTTTGCCACCTGAGTTCCTCATGCTTTAACAGATTAGCTATATCCTTCTTGAGTTCAAGCATGCGGTTTCATTTGAGTTGTGTGAGTTCCATAGTCTTCGCAATTCTTTCTAGCACATCAATGCCTTCCAAAATAGTCTCCTTAGACCTCCAGATTAACGCAAATCTAGTCTGGTTCCACTTTGGCAATTTGGATCTATGTCTACATATTTCCTTGCACCAAATTGCAGTTGCTTCCGTTCCTCAGGTCGGTAGTGCCCAGTTTTCCTAGACCATATGGTGGAAGCCCTGAATTTCAAGCCAAGCCTTCTCAAATCTGAATTTCAATTGTTTCCTAGTGCTTGACTCCCCCGTAGATAAGACAATGGGTTCATGGTTTAACGTAGGTCTAGGTAAGGATTTGGCATTGACTATATATAGTTTTGCAAGTATATGTGAAGCTTGCATGTTTGACTAAGTGAAAGTCTGTCTGAAATTAGTATGTCCACTAATTCAAGATCTTTGATAACCCTATTGAACTCCTCCCTATTAGCATCGCTGCGTAATATTGAAGTTCCCTCCAATAAGCCAAGAGAACCTCCATCAAGTTTGGATTGAATAGAGTTTTGACCAGAACATCGTTCTAGACTCAGATAGATTGGGGCCATATACAACCATGATCATTAGGGAGTACACTGAAAAAGAGAATTCCCTATGGAATTCAACAATACATATGAATAGGACAGTGTTAAAACCGATGGTTATACCTCCAAAAGCCATGTTAGAATCTCCATTATTTTATTATATTCCCTCAATTATAGTAAGTTTAGTCATGTAAGTGAGCATAGTTTCTTGGAGACGCATTATTTCCACCTTAGACATGTTTATAATGTCCCTAACCAAGTCCCGCTCTCCCCTGCCCCCCAATTCCTTAAAATTCCATATGAGAAGACTCATTAATGACCAATTGAGGATTACGTTGACGGTTGGGTTCTAAGTTATCCGTTAGACACTCTCTGACGAGTTCCATACCTTTTATTTTATTAAGGAGCAACGGGTTACGATCAGTATCATCGATGTCAAGACCACAGGTTTTGGTTAGTTTAAAAACAATATTATCAGAAATGAAGTTAAAAATGGATGCAAAATAATTATGCGTACCTCCATTGTCAGATCATGCAGTTTTAGGCACAGCTGCCACCTATAGATAGTCTCTTAGTCTTTTAATGAACCCTCGTGTGATCTCTTGGAGACTCTCTTCACCATGAATCTTTGTGGTTGGCGATGCTGGTTTTCTGGGCTGTTTGTTGGCTCAGTTGGAGCAGCTGGAAAGGTTGATGGTACAAACTCCGGTGTTAGCGACACCATCAATTCCACAATTGATGTCAATGGTTTTTCATTAATCCACTCCTCTTAAAAATATGATTCCCATCCGGAGTAGGGATCATCATCTTCAAGATTTAGGCACTTATCTTCATTTGATTTATCAAGTTGTTCATTTATATCCCATTGTCCTTACTGAACCCTAAAAATGGATCCCTCAAATCCGACTGCAACTTCCCCATTGAATGACCTCTACAATGGTCCCCTATGACTAGCCTTTGCCAGCTCGACATGTGCAGCACCCGGAGACACCTTACCCCGTGCGTACCACGGGCATCCCAGGAGAATATCCTCCACACTTGGCTGCAACAATAGAATATTCCGCTTTCCAACTGAAATCTATTCAAATTGTGAGGTGCAGTTCTTGCTAATGCAACCAACTCCAAGAGGTCTCCAGAATGCAGCAATTGAGCTATCTGCTCACAATCTCACCAAGCAGTCAAGATTGACCAATCGACCTCCCATATCTCCCTTGCAGCCACCAGTCACATAATAACCACCCAGAGGTCCTCCTACCAAGGTGAACATGGCTTACGTGACAGCACCACATGTCCCAGGCAAAAACATGGCCTCCAAGTCTATACTTGTTGTAAATAGCCCCTTATTGGCACCAAAGCATATAAAGGAAAATATACGCCAGTCGAAACTATGTTCTAAAGCGATTTCAAGCTCTTCCCGATGATCGAAAACTCTCCCTGAAAGTATAAACCCTAAATCATAAGGCTCCCCACATATGCGGGCATCTCTTCGGGCCAGGACTATGATCACGCCCCAAGAGGTGTTCCGGCTGGTGGAGTTGTAGCCACGCAGCCTCAAGTTCACCTGAGCACATGTCGACGGTGAAATGGAATCCAACCACCACCTAGACAACCCCGATGCAGTTACAGTTCATAACCAGCAAATGGGTCATAGTTGGCTGATTCTCCTTATAATGTATCACTTAGTAGGTGACACCCCATATCAACAATCAACCTAGCCCTTGTGGTCACCGGCTTCGACCGCTAGCCATTGTAATCCCAAAATCTTGGGTGATACCCTTTACAATCAACCGACTTCGATGCCATTGACTATGGCCTCTAGCCGTCATAATGCCAAAATAGTGGGTGACACTCCTAATAGTCAACCTATCTTAGTACGATTGGCTCCGACCACTGGTCGTCGTAACACCAAATATATAGGTGATTCCCTTACAATCATACAACATATATGAGTGATTATTTTTCAATCATATAATATATACTAGATTTTCCCGTGGCCACGTGCCTACGGCACGTCTTCAGAACGATACACTATATGAAAAGTCTTGTAAACAATAAATCAACAATTATATAGCTAAAGTTTGAATAGTATGACAATAATTAGTTGTAAATAAAAGTCCATGTTTCCATATATATATATATATATATATATATATATAGAGAGAGAGAGAGAGAGAGAGAGAGAGAGAGAGAGAGAGAGAATTAAATAGATAAATGAATTGTTTTGGGGGATTTGAATTTGAGTTTTGAGAGGAAACTTTTGTAGGAAAAATGTGTTTTGTAAGGTTAGATATGGGCCTTTGATTTTGGGGGGATTGAAGGAGCTTTCTTTGTGTTTTATTATATAGATAGGTGATTCCTTACAATCACATAATATGAGTGATTCCCTTATATTATTCGAACATTCGAACATATAATGATATCCTGACCAACATATACTTGGCGGGTGACCCCCTTATAGTCCAACATAAATGGTCTCATTACCTTTCCACCTAATAGGGCTTGGTCACACCCACAGTCCAAAGCCAAATGGCCCAAAGCCTACCATTCATATATAGGGACTGGTCTTCCTTGATACCGACCATGTCCTCCCCAATATATCCCGAGAACCTCTATCCTACCTACCACCATAGAGGTCCCTAGTGACTACTCATCAAGTCCAAGGCCAAATTGCCTAAATTGCCCAAATTGCACAAATCCTACCACCATAAAAATCTTCAATGAGATCACCGAGCCTCATATTTTACCCCTTTGCGGTCGCACTTCGCACCATGAGGAACCTCTGCATGTAGACCATTCTCGGGAGTGGTCTTCAACCCCCAAACAAATAATATACTGCTCCTGGCCTGAGAGCTAAAATTGTGAATGACTTAATAAATACAACAATAACCACCTTTAAACTTCGTTCACTCGGGTTTTCATGCACATTTAAGATAAGAGTGCTTGTGATCCGTGCATACCTTATTTGGACCCCCACATGTAGGTCACTCCAAATAAGCTCGCCAAGGCCCTCATAAGAGGGTAATCAATGAATAAGTTTATAAATTCCCCCTCTTTTGCTGGATCAGTATATTACGATTAATAGCTTTTTCTCACCGGTCGGTTCGTCACTATCGAAGGTGTTCTTGGTGCAGTTCCGAGATGTAATTAACATTGTCTTAGTCCATGGTCACTGGAAGCGTCGATCCCCGCTTAAAATAAACCCTTGCAACCTTCGGCGCCAGGGGAAGTCTGTGGATCACACAATATGCCCATGAGTGATATCTGTAAAAAAAAACCTATAGTGAACATTTTTGGACCAACACATAGCTGGCGAGCTGGAAAGGCAAGTCACTATCCTTGGGAGGGAGAGTGGTAATTATTAATTCCATCCTTTCCATTCTCCCCACCAATTACCTGTCCTTCTTCGAAATAACACGTTGGGTAATTCATAGGATCGACATGATATAGAAACAATTCTTATGGAAAGGCGTGTACGATAGTAGGGGAGTTACCACCTTATCAAATGGGAAAATGCGTGTATGCGGAAAAGTCACAGGGGTCTAGGGATCATCGATCTTAGGGATATGAACTTTGTCATACTTGGAAAAATGGTGATTTTCCATTCGAATAGGGAAGGCCGTTAGGATTTTGTTCAAACTTACTTGCAAGGGAAAGGGACGAGAGTGCTTAGTTTTCGAGGAGGACTAAAGCTTTGTGGTTTTGGAGAGGGGTATCCAAAGTCTACGAACCATTTAGTAAATGTGTTACAAGCTTTATTGGAAATTATTTCGTGACCAAATTTTGGTGGGACAGATGGTGCAGGGCAAACCCCCTCAAAGAGCCATTCTTGAACCTTTTACGAACTCTCATTGCAACCTCACATCACTGTAGCCAAAACCTGGAAAAGTGGGTCATGGAAGCCACCCTTTAAGTCTCGTCACAACAAACTGCTCCAAGTAAGACTGGAGGAATTACAAATTCTTATATCTCAATCAAGCGTTAATTGTACACAACATCCTGGTACGAGATCATGGGAGATGGAACTAAAAGGTAAATTCACAATACAACCACTTTACAGTCATATTCATTTTAGAGATTGTAAACCTCCTTGGGCGTCTACTATTTGTAAAGCTAAAACACCCTTAAAGGTGAGGGTTTTCCTCTGGCTCGTGCTCAATGATGCCATCCTAACAAGGGAAATCCTGGTCAAGAAACTGTTAGGTTTCGGTGGTAGTCTCGAATCAAATACACATCGGAAAAATTACAAATAAATATCGAAACCAGCCATGGATCCATGCAAAAACCACAAACCGCGTTTAGGAGTTATACCTTGAAGATGGATCGGTTGTATCCAATTAATGTCAATCACAACACTGCAATGTTGTTGTGCCTCAATGGTATCCACATGAACGGATCAAATCAAGTTTTCTCTCACGTCGCGGTGCTAGCTGCGGGATGGGGATGTTCCTCACGATCTCTCTCTCTCTCTCATAATTTCTATGACGACTAGGGTTTTTTCATGTGATCTTTTTTTACATAGATACGTATCATATATATAGCCGTAGAAAATTAACCCTGAGAGAGTATTGAGGTTGTTGGACTCACAACCTGATCTGTTTCAGATTCGTGTGTCAGCCTTTGAACTTTAGTCAGCCCATTTAATCTAATTAAATATCCAACCAATATCAGGAGTCCAAGTCTTACTTGGATCCCCAATTAAAATCATCTTATGAATTTAAATCCCAATTTCGATCCATTCTAAGTGTGCGACTGATATGGCTAAAAATGGGGTTAAATCGGAACCGTCCAGATTGGGCACGAATCTTGATGCTCGGGGGTAAAAAGGTAATTTCGCATGCAAGCGGATCCAAAGCGGGTACTGAATCTCCTCCTCGCAGATCCAATGACCCGCGAATGGATCCACACCTATTGGGTACGGGTTCCGACCCGAGACGAACCCAAACCAACAAGAGACAAATCAGGATCCATGATTTGGCCAAATCAATGGCCTTGATTTGCTCTCACCGGGAATCAAGGAAAGATTTCCTAAACAGACTAAGGATTTTGCTCCCGGCTGTTACACAGGAAATCAGACCCTTAAACAACTCCCCTGGCGACTATAAATACGACCCCTCTGCCTCCATGACCAGGTTAATCACTTTTTCACCACTTAAGCTCTTTCTTAATCTTTTCTGATTACTGACAAGACTGTCGGAGGGTGTGTCGCCGGAATCAACCCCGGTGTTTCGCACTTCCTTGCAGGTCGCGGCAGGAGCAAGAAGGCTGAGTCAACTGTTCAGGTTTTTCTCGGACTCACAAATTCTATCTGTTTACCCCCACACCGAAATCAGTGGCAACAGATTGGCGCCGCCTGTGGGAAACACCACACGAACAGCCTCAGCCCCTTCTCCGTCGTCCTCTGCAGTCATGCCTCCGAAGAAGGTCAGATCCAGAGGGTCAAACCGTGTGGCCAACCTCACCGACCCGACGAATGAAGTCCCGGTCAATCCTATTCCTCAGTCCGACCTCCCTCCGCCAGCCCAGCAGGGCCCACCTCCTCCTCCCAAGCAGCAGCCCAACAATGGTCCGTCCGGTCATAACGGTCGGAAGGAGAAGCAGCCCCTCAATCCGGGCCATGTCTCGGTCCATAATGGGTCCTCGGACTCGATGGTTTCTCATCATCCCGACCTCCGCGTCACACTCCTGAACCGCCAGAAGGAAGACGACCTCCCACCCATCTTGACGAAAGGCAGGCCCGAGAGGGAGCCTCCCGCCAGCGTCAGGGTGAGCGGTCCCCACGTCGCCGAGACGGCAGAAGGTCCCCGGATCGCAGAGGCCGAGCGGCGTCCCCCGAGCGCCGAAGGAGGCGGTCGCGTTCCCCCGGGGATCGGCATCATCCGAGGGACCGAGAAGTGCCTATCAGTCGGGCCGAATTCCTCCAATTTCAGGAGACCGTTCTGCAGGCTCTCAACCTTCGGCAGAACGACCAGAATGCTCGGAGGGCTCCGACGCCCCCGAGGGACCCTAGTCCTCGCCGCCGAACCCGAAGTCCTTCCCCGGCTCCCAGCCGCCAGCGGCAGCAATATAGTCCTCGCCGATCCCAGGACTACCGGCGCCAAAGCCCGCGCTCCCCCTCCTATGAAGAGGAGTTCGGGGGATCATACAATTACCAGCGAAGGGACGACGCCCTCATCCGCCGTATCCACGAAGTGGAAAGGCGGATCGGCCACATGGACAGGGAGGAGGAGTCCCGAGCAGGAACCTTCCGTCCCAGCCGACCCCCCTTCTCACGGTCGATCATGGAGGCCCACATACCGAGGAGTTTCAAACCGCCACAGTTTGAAACATACTCAGGGGAATCCGACCCGGTCGATCACGTCGAAAGCTTCAAGACCCTGATGCTGATCCATCAAGCTTCCGACGCGGTGCTCTGCAGGACCTTCCCTGCCACCCTCAGGGGGTCGGCTCGGGAATGGTATTCCAGGCTCGCCCCCTCATCCATCTTCTCATTCGAGCAGTTCGAGACGTTGTTCATAACTCACTTCGTGAGTAACAGGCGAGCCGAGAAGACAAGTCTTTCCCTACTGAACCTGCGGCAGGATAGGGAAGAGAAGCTGCGGGACTATGTGAAGAGATTCACCGCAGAGGTCAGGTCTATCGCCTCCTTAGACCAGTCCGTGGCCACCGTGGCGTTCCAGTCGAACGTCCTTAACGCCAACCTCCGATCATCCCTGGCCAAGAAGCCCCCTCATGACTTCGCCAACCTCCTCCTGAGGTGCGAGAAGTACATCCGAGCAGAGGAGGCTGAAGCCCTTCCGAGCTTCGGAGGGCCCTCCGCAGGGTCGAAGAGGAAGGCGGCGGGGGAAGAGGGGTCCAAGAAAGCTCAGAAGGACATTGGCGGTCGGCGCCGCCCTCCCCCCAGGTTCGAGAAGTTCACTCCCCTCACCACTAATGTCTCTACTATCCTAATGGAGGTGGAGAAGGAGGGGGTCATCCCTCCGGCTCCGAGGATGCACACCCCAGCGAAGAGGAGGAACAAAGATAAGTGGTGTCGTTACCACCGAGACCACGGCCACGACACGAATGATTGCCGGGCTCTGAGAGATGAGATTGAAGCCCTCATCCGGAGGGGGCAGTTGGCCAAATTCGTGAAGGCTAACGATCGGACGGATCGCAACTCTCCTCCGCCTCGGGGGGCTAACAAGCGCTCCGAGCGGCGCGAGGAGACACCCGAGTTCGAGGAGGAACGGGTTCTGCACCTGATTCACGGAGGCCCCATGGGGGGCTCCTCTAATTCCTCCCGGAAGGCCTTCGTCCGAGAGGTCAACTCGGTCCACAATGCCCCTCCCCCAAAAGGTCTCGGCGTCCCTGTGTCTTTCTCCGATGCCGACCTCGAAGGGGTCCGAACCCCGCACTGCGATGCCCTCGTCATCGACCTCCGCATGGCCAACTTCAAGGTGCAAAGGATCTTAGTAGACAATGGAAGTTCGGTCAATATCCTCTTCCTCTCGGCCTTCCGAGGCCTGCAGCTGTCCCGAGACCGTCTCAAGCCGGCCGGTTACACACTCCACGGGTTCACGGGGGTCCCGGTAACCGTCGAAGGGGTGATAACCCTAGACGTTACTGCAGGAAGCACCCCTACTACCCGGACCGAGCCGATGGACTTCATGGTCGTCGACGTCCCGGCAGCATATAATGTTATTCTAGGCCGACCCGGCCTAGCTGCCCTGGAAGCTGTCCCCTCGGCATACCATTTGAAAATGAAGTTCCCCACTCGGTCGGGAGTAGGGGAAGTCAGGGGAAGCCAGGAAACAGCCCGGAAGTGCTACATGACTTCCACCGGGGGACCAGTGCTCTCGCTCGAGACACTAGAAATCCCCGAGCCGAAGGCCCGCCCAACGTCCGAGCCGGCGGACGAGTTAGAAGAAGTGCTCTTCTCGGACGAGGATCCGAGCCGAAAATTCCTCATCAGCAAATCCTTGCCGACCGCACTGTGTTCGGACCTGATTAAATGCATCCGGGACAACCGTGACCTGTTAGCATGATCGGCCGCGGACATGCCCGGCATTTTCGAGGAGCTGCTCGTCCATCGCCTAAGTGTCGAACCGGGGTGGAAACCGGTCCAGCAGAAAAGGCGAAAGTTCGCTCCCGAGCGACAGCAGGCCATCAAGGAGGAGGTTGATAAACTTCTAAAGGCCAAGTTCATACAGTAGGTAAATTACCCCGAGTGGCTGTCGAATGTTGTAATGGTCAAGAAGTCCAATGGCTCGTGGAGGATATGCATTGACTTCACCGACCTGAACAAGGCATGTCCGAAGGATCCCTTCCCGCTCCCGAACATCGACACCTTTATCGACGCCACCTCGGGCCATGAGCTCCTCAGCTTCATGGATGCCTTCTCGGGGTACAATCAAATCCGAATGTTCCCTCCGGACATTCCGAAGACCTCCTTCGTCACCGATCAAGGACTCTACTGCTACCGGGTAATGCCGTTCGGCTTGAAGAACGCAGGCGCCACCTACCAGCGCCTCGTCAACAAGGTCTTCCAGAGCCAGATCGGCCGAAACATGGAGGTGTACGTTGATGACATGCTCGTCAAGAGCATCCACGGCACCGATCATGTAGCCGACCTCCAGGAGGCCTTCGGCATGTTGAGAAAGCACAGCATGCGGCTGAACCCGAACAAGTGTGCGTTCGGGGTCTCCTCGGGAAAATTCCTCGGCTTCATGGTAAGCCAACGAGGAATCGAAGCTAATCCCGAGAAGATTAAGGCCATATTAGACATGGCCCCGCCTCGGAACATCAAAGAGGTGCAGAAACTTACCGGTCGGCTCGCCGCTATCGGTCGGTTCCTCTCGAAGTCGGGAGAAAAATGCCTCCTCTTCTTCAAAGCACTCAGGGGGGCTAAAGGTTTTGAATGGGTTCAGCCACAGCAGGAATCGTTCGACCAGCTGAAGGCCTACTTGGTGAACCCCCCCTCTGCTCAGCAAACCGGTCCCTGGCGAGACTCTCTTCATCTACTTGGCTGCTTCCGAGCAGACCCTGAGTGCTGTCTTGGTGAGAGAGGAGGACCGGGCCCAAAGGCCCATCTACTACGTGAACAAGGTGCTTCGGGACGCCGAGCTCCGCTATCCGAGAATAGAGAAGATGGCCTACGCCCTGGTCATGGCCGCGAGGAAGCTTCGGCCGTACTTTCAATCCCACTCGGTCGTCGTCCTCACCGACCAACCCCTAAAGCTGATACTCCACAAGCCCGAGACCTCGAGTCGGTTGATGAAGTGGTCCATAGAGCTGAGTTAACATGACATCTCTTATCAGCCTCGGACGGCAATTAAGGCGCAGGCCCTCGCCGACTTCATCGTGGAGTCCACTATCCCTGAGGTCGGCCACGTCCCGAATGGACCCCCTATTTGGACAGTCTTTGTGGACGGATCATCCTGTAACGAAGGAAGCGGCGCCGGCATCATACTGAACGGCCCTGACAACTTCGTCCTCCAGTACGCAATCCGAATGAACTTCAAGGCCTCGAACAACGAGGCGGAGTACGAAGCACTCATCGCCGGGCTCGGACTCGCCCAAAGTGCCGGAGCCCAGCGCCTCCGGATTCACAGTGATTCCCAACTAGTCGTGAACCAGGTCCTGGGTGAATATGAGGCCCGAGACGAGCGAATGGCGAAGTACCTCGCCAAGGTCCGGGACCTCATGAGCCGGTTCGAAGAAGCCATCATCGAACGAGTCCCTCGGGAAGAAAACTCACAGGCCGATGCCCTCTCCAAATTGGCCTTGTCCTCACTTCAAGGTCTCGAACAGACCGTGCTGATCGAAGTCCTCTCTAAGCCGAGCATCGAAGATGAGACGCCTGCCTCGGCAGAGTCGTTGCCAGTCATGTTACAAGACGATTGGATGAAGCCATTGATAGAATTCTTAAGGGATGGAGTTCTGCCCTCGGATCCCAAAGAGGCTCGCCGAGTCAGGACCCGGGCCGAGCGGTACGTCCTGATCGAGGGTATCCTATACAAACGCTCTTTCTCTCAAATAGACGGCCGACCGTACCTAAGGTGCCTCTCTCCGGATCAGGCCGAATATGCCCTACAAGAACTCCACGAAGGCATCGGAGGGGCGCACTCGGGGTTTAGGTCCTTGGCCCGAAAAGCTTTGAATTATGGGTACTTCTGGCCGACACTCCTTCAAGACGCCGAACGACACGTTCGGCAATGCAGCTCCTGTCAGAGACACTCTAGCATCCGACGCCTCCCTCAGGCCAACCTCACCTCCCTATCAAGTCCCACCCCCTTCGCAATGTGGGGCATGGACTTACTAGGGCCCTTCCCTCCGGCTCCAGGTCAGTTCAGGTTCTTGGTCGTAGCCATTGACTACTTCTCGAAGTGGGTCGAGGCCGAGCCCCTCGCCACTATAACCGAGAACAAAGTGGTACAGTTCTTCTGGAAGAGCATCATATGCAGGTTCGGCGTCCCCCGTGTCCTCGTAACGGACAACGGGACTCAGTTCATAGGCGCAGCGTTCCGAGCTCTATGCGACGACCTGGCCATTCAGCAGCGCTTCTCGTCCGTCTCCCACCCTCAGTCGAACGGACAGGCAGAAAATGCTAACCGGCAGATCCTCGCAGGCATCAAGAAAAGGCTCGACAGAAGTTCCAAGGGTTTATGGGTCGACCAACTCCCCAACGTCCTATGGAACTACCGCACGAGCAAGCGGACCCCCACAGGCGAGTCCCCTTTCAACCTCACCTATGGGTCCGAGGCCGTGATACCTCTTGAGGTCGGAATACCTTCCCCTCGGCTCACAGCCTATGACGAAGCACAGAATGCCAGGGACCTCAGAGCAGACTTGGACTTGATAGACGAGCTGAGGGAAAGGGCATCGATTCGGCAGCAGAGTTACTGAAGAAGAGTTGAACTAGCGTACAACAAAAGGGTCCGACCCGCCAACCTTAAGCGAGGAGATTTGGTCTTGAGGAAGCTAGCCATATCCTTCCCCGGTCAGAAGAGCAAGCTGGCTCCGAACTGGGAAGGGCCGTACAGGATCACAAAGGTAGTTCGGCCTGGAACATATCGCCTCGAAGACCTAGAGGGCAGAGAGCTTCCGAGGACCTGGAATGCCGACCACCTCCTGAAATACCAAGAGAGCGCTCCGGCGCCACTCTAAGTATCATGGAGTATCGAGCCATTCCAGTCCTCCGACTTGTAACCCATTTTTTCATAAATTGTACTATGTAAAACGGTTCGCCGTCAATTATCAATAAAGAAAGCTCTATTATGTTTGTGAATTCGCATGTTCCTCTCCCCTCTTATCACCTGCTTTTTAAATTGTGATTTCAACCAATGGTTCGGAGTCCATGTTCGGCTCGGCCTCATCCCCTCGGCTCGTCTCCAGACGGACCAGAGGTAAACCGCCGTTCCGAACTGCTCCCACAACCGTTGAACTACAACAATGGTTCGGAGTCCAACACTCGGCTCGACTTTACCTCCTCGGCTCGTCTCCGGACGAACCAGGGGTAGATCGCCGTTCGGAATTGCTCCCACAGCCGTCGAACTGCACCGATGATTCGGAATCCAACACTCGGCTCGACTTTACCTCCTCGGCTCGTCTCCGGACTAGCCAGGGGCAGATCGCCGTTCGGAATTGCTCCCACAACCGTAGAGCTACAAAGATGGTCCCGGGCTCCAGCACTTGGCTCCCAGTCTGTTCAAGCTTTTCCAGAGGATCGATGCCGAGACCCCCTGTCTTCGGTCGGCCACGTAATCCGAGCGTGGGTGGCCAGAAGCCGAGGACCGGAGCCCTACGTCCCCGGTCGGTCACCGAGCAAGTGCCTTCCCGAGCTCGCAAATGGAGAAAACGCACTTTCTCCTCAACTTTCGTGCATGATCTCGATCAGACGGCTCAGATCTTGCCACCTGCGCTAAACGACAAGATAACGTTTTCTCGGGAACTGAGCTGCCTCGAGATTCGCACCTCCACTAAACGACAAAATGGCACTTTTTTGGGGACAGGGCCGCCTAGGATTTCGCGCCGTACCCTGTCAGAGTCGCTAAACGACAAAATGCCGTACTCATGGGAACCCGTTCGGTTCAGACACTCTCGCCGACGGAAATAACATGCTCGGTTCAAGGACCTCGGCGCGACCAACACAGTTATAAGTAAGACAAATATGCAGAGCAACAAAGATGTTTTATTAAGCAATCAGGCCTCAATACAAAACACATGGTTACAAAGTCTTTGGAAACAAAATACACGACGCCGACCCACTACACTTAGCCCTCAGATAGAAAAATCTTCACTAGACTGTTCGGCGGACTGTTCGTCCTTCTCGGCTGGCAGCTCCCCTGCACCATTCCGGAGCCTCGCTACCACAGTCTGCAAGTGTCGAATCTCCGAGAGCAAATCATCCCGTCGGCTATGATCTTCGACTAGCTGTGCCGAATACACTTGACCCGAAGAGCGTTGCTGAACGCGGTTTGCGAGTCCTCGTCCCCTTCTGCAGGGTTCAGCTCGGCGATCCTATTCTCCAGATGCTGGATCTCGGCTTCCCGAAGGTCGAGGACAGACAAAAGGTGAGCCCGCTCACCTTCAGCTCGGTGTAACTCCAGCTCGACGCTCCTAGGACTCAGAGCCGCCGTCCCAGAAGAGGCTTCGGATTCAGAGTCATCATCCGAGCCGTACAGATCAGCATATGAATCGGACGCCTCGAGCTGAAAAAAGGGGAAAGCAAACAACAAGATTTCAATATACTCCCGAGGCACCACACTTGAAGAATTTTCCAATCATATTCAGACATAATGGTTCCATAATACAAGACCAAGTCTACAACAACGTTTTACAACAAATCAGAAGGGACACGAAGCGACATAGTCAGTTCCTCTTCGGAAGGGGAACGCTTAGGTTTAAGGAAACACGAGGACGACGAGGCCTGCCCTCCGAGCTCGATCCTAAGCCAACGAAGCGCGACCCCCCTTCGCTCCTGGCTCTAACGGCGGCACCGACCGAGGCCCCGCTCGACGAGATGGCTTCACTGCTCTGAGCGTCGGCTGGACTCCGTCTGGTCACAGGCGAGCGTGTCGTGAGTTCGTAAAACGTAATCCCCCTCTCGCTCTCTTCACGAGTGCACGACGTGCTGCGGACGTTAGCCCTCTCCGGCGCAGGCTTGAGCGACGCGACCTCTTCCTCCAGTTCAATAATTCTGTCTCTCAAAATGTCGTCCTTCGCCGTCTTCTTCGGACGAGAGGGTCTTGACGAGCCAGAGACGGGGCCGCCATCGGTCGCAAGCCGTCGGAAGTGGGTGACCTCGATCCCCCTATCTATCGTGATCCTTCTGAGCCTATCGACTTCGGCCAATAGCCTCTTGCGCTCGGTCGATGCCTTCTCCAGCTCGGAAGTCAGTTTCTCTTCCGTCGCCGAGCGTTCCTTCTCCGCTAATTCCAAGTGTTGGACCTCGGCCAAAAGGTCGTCATTCTTCTGCTCGGCGGCAGTAAGTTCCCCCCGGAGCCGCTCGACTTCCCCTCCGGGACAAGGAGCTTGGGGGTACTTCCGCAGTAGCCACAGCTCGCGACAGTACCTCCGTAGAGTTGCCCTCGTCTCCTCCAGTTGGCCGAGCAAGAGAAACCGCCTCTGTCGGCTATCCGAGAGCTCACGCTTCGTTTTGGCCAGCTCCTTCCGAAGGTAGACAACCTCCGTGATCGGACCGAACTTCACCTGAAAAGCAGAGATAAATCCGATACCCAACACTCGGAAACATCTATGACTAGTCACACACAAATCCGAAGCTCAACACTTGGACAAATCTTGGCCAAACAAAATGTTTTTCATTCAAAACCGAAGAGAAGGTTTTACAAAGCGGTGGCCAGTCCGCAATGAGGCTTACAAAAAGAAGCAAAACAACAGAAGACTAAAAAAGACAACCGAGTCAGGGGTCGACCTTTTTGCCGTGCGGGTCCGTCGACCCCCCGGTCTTGTCCTCGCCCTCGCCCTCGCCTCCGCCTTCGCTCCAACTCTCCTCCTCGGAGTCGTCCTCCTCCTCGCCCTCGGCCTCGGTCTCCCCAGGGCCTTCGACGACCTCCGTCTCTCCCTCGGGACCCAGCAACCCCTCGGGAATCCCCTCCTCCCCTTCCACGGGGTCGTAAAAGTGGTAGATGGATGTGTCGAAGCCCGGGTTCTTGGCGGCTACATGTTGCAGGGCTCGACCGTAGGCATCCTCCATGTTCTGGAGCATGTGCTGCGCGGCCTCCTCCTGCACGGCCTTCTTCACCTTCTTCACCTTCTTCAGGTGTTTGGCCTTGATCTTCTCGGCCCTCTTCCGAGCCGTCTCCGCTTCCGACCGAGCTTTGGCCAGCGCCTCCTTCAGCTCGGTAACCTCCTTCTCCGCTCCCGACCGAGCGTTGGCCAGCTCCTCCTTTAGCTCGGCTGCCTCCTTCTCAAGCTTGGCCGTCGTGTCCTTCGACAGCTGAATGGCGTCGGCCAGCTGCTTCTCCAGGCCCCCCACTACGGCAGCTCTCTTCGTCGAGAGAAGCTGCTCGACATCAAGCTGCTGCGCGACCTTGACGCGCTCCGCCCTCTCCCGCTCGTTCTCCCGCTCCTTGTTCGCCAACTCCTCGACTAGGAAGTTGAAGTGGCAGAGAGTCTGAAAGAGAAAAACACGTTAAAATCCGAATCCAAGAACTTAGAAAAATTCTAAGGAAGAAATTTGGATGAAGGAGAGTTCGGCCCACTTACCGACATAGTATTCCGGGCAATCTGCATTATGGCGTCCCCTGCCATCCCGGCCTTCAAGGTCGCTCGATCCTTCGGGGTCGGCAGGTGCCTCACCGCCTCCATGCAGATGTTCCCGTCGCCCAAGAAGCTGTCGACGTTCATCACCTGCCAGTCGGGGACGAAGATCTGCTTATGACGCTCGGTCAAGATCTTCTCCGCATCGGTAGTGAGGGGCGGAACTTAGAGGGACAACGCCTCCTTCGCGCCGAACACACCGCTCGACGAGCCGGGAGTATCTCCCTTCGAGATCGGTGTCGGCACATCCGAGGTCGGAGCGTCGAGGACCGGCGCATCCGAGGTCGGAGGGTCAAGGACCGGCGCATTCGAGGTCGGAGGGTCGAGGATCATGACATCCCCCTGCTCCAGGACCATGACCTTCGGCTGGTCGGCGAGCCTCGCCACCGAGGGCTTCTTCGGGGCTCGGCTGTCCTGAGCCCCTGCCGCCGGCCTCTTCTTCTTCTCCTGCTCTGACCTGCCCTTCGCCACCAGAGCTTTGTAGTCCAGCTTCATCGTCCCTGCAAAAGCCGAATGAAAAAACTTAGAGAAATTTTCATGAACTTTAAACAAAGAGTATAAATACCAGAAGCATACGAGGGTCGATCGGACTGAGACCCCCACGGAACAGATGCTCCTCGGTAATATCTTTCCAGCTTAACGCTGGCAGGGCGAGGAGCTTCCTCTGGACCTCCGCCTCCTCATCACTCAGCGGCGCCTCCCTCTTGGTCCGCTTGGGCAGACCCTCCTTTGCCCAAACCGTCGGTATCACCCACGGCGTCAGGGCTCGAACGAGGTGTCCGGATTCTCGATCAACTTCACGCCTGTCCGAGGAGAAAGGAAGAACCTCTGTTCGTCTCGCCTTGGCTGGCAAGGTCGGAAGAGGCTCCGAAAGAGGAACATAGTCGGCTTGCCGCCGACTTCTTGGCATCGGAGGACGAACGCCACGACGTGCCTCCATGTGTTCGGCATCAGCTGGGCGGGGCTCAAACCGTACCAGACCAGGACTTCAACCACGAACGGGTGGAGGGGAAAGCGGAGTCCGGCAATAAGGGAGTCAACCGGGAAGACGCACACGCCGACGAGGACTTTGTGTTGGCTCGGAAACCCGGCCTGGGGAGGAGCAATACATACTCAAGCGGGATCCGGAAGCCCTCTCGGATCAGGCGAAGGTCACCCTCGGTGAGAGACGAGATAGTATGGTCCACCTCGGATAGCTCCCTTGACTCGTTCTCTTCCACCAACTTCGCCGTGCCTTGGGTCACTCTCTCCAAGGTGTCCTCGGCGTAGTCCCGCACGCCCCCCACACTCGACAGAGTAATAGGCTGCCGACCGAACGCTCCCGCCGTCTTCGGCATTTCCACGATCGTGACCACGGCCTTGCCTTCCCGGGACACCGTCGCCACCTCCTTAGGCTGCTCGGCCACTTCGCCCACTCTGTCCGGACGAACGACATTCTGATCGCTCGGCTCCACTACCTCCTTCCCTTTATCCCCTTGGCCAACGGCTTGCTCCGAGGCGGGGGTCTCATCAGAGATCTTAACCATTTTTTCTAAGAGAGAAGGGAAAGAGACTGACCTTGAAGTGATATGTACGGTCGGAAAGTTCACCGGAAGCAAGGAACGCTACCGCGACAGCTAGCACCGCCACCAGAGAGCTGAAAACTTCGAAGCAAAGTGAGAACTGAAGAGAGAGAGAGTAAAAGTAAAAAGTGAGACTTGGTCTAAGGGGGGGGTGAAGATTTATAGTAAAAATGGAACGTCCCTTGGACTTCCAAACGAATAAGTGCGACTTTTGGGCTGCTCTCAAAACGTCGCGAAGGCCCATCACCACTGTCTCCTTCACCAAGTAAACTAGCTCGGCGCCAGGGGATCTGAATCCGAGCTACACGCAATCCGAACTTGTCGGCAACAGGGTCCGGTCGAAATCTGAGCAAGTGCCTTCCCGAGCCTGCAAACGGAGAAAACACACTTTCTCCTCAACTTTCGCGCATGATCTCGATCAGGCGGCCCAGATCTCCCCGAGAACACTAGACGACAAGATAGTGTTTCCTGGAGAAATGTGCCTGTCTTGAGATGCGCGCCACCATCCAACGGCTCAGGTTGCACCACGTCGCTCGGACGATTGAACCCTCGGACACCCCACCTATGTCTAGAACCAGGAAAAATTTTGATTCAAAGTTTTAAGGCACCGCCCTCGGCGCGCACCCCCCAGGTCCCATGTCTCGGTCGGTATACCGCCGACCCACGGGCCCCGGTCAAAAACAGATCGGCACTCCCTCCATCTCTAACTCCTCCGGGCTGACATCCATCAGAAGCCATCAGCCCGGAAGGAAGACAGAGATGGGAGGGGGCCATCAACACTCAGAGATCAGAAGAAGCGCACCATTCCGAGCTAGTTGGTTGCAACAGGAAGGCTCGGCCTAGCAGAGGACTCTGGCAACCGCGCCTTCACAGTTGCAAACAACGAGCTCAGATGGTCCGGAAAAAATCATGGTGAAGGAACGACCGCTTGTCCATCCGAACAAGCTCACCCCTCGGATTCGGACATGGATGATCACCTCTCCCACCATGATCTCTGCCGACCCTGACACCCGCTGCGGAGCAAACAGTGAAGGCAGAAGATCTTGGCGGAAGAACGACCACCCGTCCTTCCGAAGTAGCCCACACCCCGGGTCCGGACTATGGTCGTCGCCACTACTGCCTTATTCCCTCCCGCTCCTGACATCCCCTTCAGAGCAGTGAGGAACGGGAAAAGAACAAGACAACAGGTCGACCACCCGTCCTTCTGAAGTAACTTATCCCTCGGGTCCGGACTACGGTCGTCGCCACTACTGCCTCGTTCCCCCCCGCTCCTAACATCCACTTTGGGGCCGTCAGGAACAGAGGGAAAACCAGGCAGAAGAGCAACCACCCCTCCGGACCTTAAAAGAGAAGCTACCCAAGGCAGATACCTCCGAGGTCTGAAACTCTATGTTGATTGCGATTGAAATGACAAAGAGAAGTGGAGTACTTATAGCCTAACCTCCAAGACCTAGCCATTATGATCCTCGGAAGTTGAAACGCCACACATTAATTGAAGGAGTTATCCTTAATGACCTGAAGAAGGTGGAACGCCGCACAAATTCCGGAGCACCATTAATGACCTTGGGAACAGGATCGTCTCGATACGGATCGCGCCGCGCCGCTCGTCCTACCGAAACCCCCTGTCCCCGGTCGGATGCCGCGCAAGTGCCTTCCCGAGCTCGCAAATGGGGAAAACTCACTTTCTCCTTAAGAATCGCGCCTGATCTCGATCAGACGGCCCAGATCTCGCCGAGGACACTAAACGACAAGATAGTGTTTTCTTGAGAAATGTGCCCATCTCGAGATGCGCGTCGCCATCAGACGGTTCAGAGCGCGCCACGTCACTCGGCGTCCCGAGACCCTCTGTCTTCGGTCGGCGACCGAGTAAGTGCCATTCCGAACTCGCAAACGGAGAAAAAAGACACCGAGCTCTCACAACCGTTGGATCTTCCAAAAAATCGTGCTGATGATGATGAACGGTCCAGATTGCACCACGTGCGCTAAAAGACAAGATAGCATTTTCTTGGGAGACGCGCCACCATCCGACGGCTCAGATTGCGCCACGTCGCTCGGAACGCCGAACCCCCTAGTCTTCGATCGGCAGCCGAGCAAGTGCCCTTCCGAGCTCGCAAACGGAGGAAAAATCTGCCGAGCGATGGAGACCGTCAGATCTCTCAGAAAATCACGCCCGACGGCGATCAAAGGTCCATATTGTGCCACGCCATAAATCAGTATTAAAAATCGTTTTTTATTTATTTAATTCGTTTTATTTATTTAAAAATTGCGAAAAAATTGCCAAAAATTCGGGAAAATTAACTAAAAATTCTGGAAAATAATTAAAAATTTGGGGGTGTATTTTCGAGCCCCTGAACGAACAATTATTGCCTAGAATGTACAGTTAAGGCCCCCGAACGATTAGTAAACACATCGCAAAATTAAATAAATAATCCGAAAAAAATAGATGAAAGACGCCAAATGCTCGATATGGCTAGGAAACAACACATGGCATCAAAAAGTTACATCACTACCCCCTTCGAAATTCTAAATCCTCCATATGGACTGCTAGCCACCAAAACAGTCAAACTACTCCTCAAAGGCTGATCACACTCAGTCTTTAGGAGTGGGGGGCTCGTGATATGGCTAAAAATGGGGTTAAATCGGAACCGTCCAGATTGGGCATGAATCTTGATGCTCGGGGGTAAAAAGGTAATTTCGCATGCAAGCAGATCCAAAGCGGGTACTGAATCTCCTCCTCGCAGATCCAATGACCCGCGAATGGATCCACACCTATTGGGTACGGGTTCCGACCCGAGACGAACCCAAACCAACAAGAGACAAATCAGGATCCATGATTTGGCCAAATCAATGGCCTTGATTTGCTCTCACCGGGAATCAAGGAAAGATTTCCTAAACAGACTGAGGATTTTGCTCCCGGCTGTTACACAGGAAATCAGACCCTTAAACAACTCCCCTGGCGACTATAAATACGACCCCTCTGCCTCCATGACCAGGTTAATCACTTTTTCACCACTTAAGCTCTTTCTTAATCTTTTCTGATTACTGACAAGACTGTCGGAGGGTGCGTCGCCGGAATCAACCCCGGTGTTTCGCACTTCCTTGCAGGTCGCGGCAGGAGCAAGAAGGCTGAGTCAACTGTTCAGGTTTTTCTCGGACTCACAAATTCTATCTGTTTACCCCCACACCGAAATCAGCGGCAACAGCGACCATGTAGGTTCTCGTTACGTTGACAGTAATACTAAAATCATATTCTAGTATTACAAATAGTGAACGGTTCCTAGCAATGCATCACTGCTACTCAAGTAATGGGAATGTCAGTGATTAAACATAACCTATTCGTGAACAATATTACCATGTAGTATAGTCCCTTTGTCCAGATATCTTAATTGACCACAAGACATAGAGCGTGTCACCATTGTTTAGTTCAATCTTTGGTTTCTTGATGTCCGAGTAGACTTATTAAAACAAATGAGCTCAATATCTCATATTGACTCATTTGAGCATGATCATGCATTTTGCAGTCTCACTCAATCAAGGGGCCCATAGATATCGCTCATGTTATGTAAGAGGGATAAATCCTATCTAAGTCACTCACATCTCTCAGCATGATTTGTAGTATATCCAATAATCGACTTTATAGTCACCTTATTATAGGCAATGTTTGACGACATTAAAACATATAACTTCTCATGTAGGGAACCGTAGTGACTTCAAGTCAAAAGATTACATATACCATGGTCACCGTGAGAACCGCTTATGACACTCATGTAACGATCCATGCAACGTTCTCATGGTGGGTTAGTCCAGTACATTATTACTCTAATATGTACCTATGTAAAGACTTGATATCTCATATCCATGACCCGTGAGATATGGTCATCCGTCTGCGCACATATTAGTCCCTATGTATTATTGCTATCCTAATTCACAATAATACTTGACTAGACATATTTATGAATAGTGTTCTGATTACAACCAATAGGATCTTATAATCAAGTCATGCACTTGATATCCCATGGTATTGAACATACTATTCTAAGGACTTTATTATGCTTATTTAATCACAAACACAATAAATGGAATGCCTCATATATGAAATAAATATCATGATACAATGAAACTAGTAATGTCAATACACATCTGGCCTCTAGGATATACACAAATAGAATCAACCTAGTATTGTGACCAATTGTGGATTATGCAATGCGTCAATTGAATCTAGGAACCATATATTCATTGACTGCCATAGAAGTAAGCAGATTGGTTTGAGGTATTATGAACTCTCTGAACCAACGACTATCATCTGAGTTACAAGGATTTGTGGATTGGTAATAGGTTTGCTATAATAATGAAGGATGCATGGTTTATCGCTATTGCTGCAACGACCTGAGTTTTATGACTATATCAAAATAACTTTTACTTTTGTGGGACTTGAAATATTATTTTTGGTATATTAACTCAAGTCATGCATTGAATTTCATTTTGGGCCATAGCTGCAGCCTCAAGACCGAGGGAGAGGATCGCCAAAGTGTTCCAGGTGGACGAGTACGACGATGAAGAGATAGAGATTGGGCCGATACTAGACTGATGCCTGGCTATTGTTGGAGGGATCTCTATTTCTCCTTTCCTAATACTTTGTTTATTGGATTTGTCCCACCATCCAAGGGATGTTGGAGGTTAGCTATTTATTTTGATTGCTTGTATTTGTACTTTTGCCCAATACTTAGAATTTGTTTCGTTACCATCTTATTAGTGAAATATGGTGGTTATACTCCACCTTTTCCTTTCACACACGCACACACAAAAACAACGTAATCCCAATGAACACTCACTAAATAAAATCCCAACCTCAACCCCGAAATCATTAAAGCATCTCCAATAGTTTACTATTTTGGCAAAATGGCAAAAAAAATAGCAAACAACAACTGCAATCGCTTACTATTTTGCCTAATTTTAGCAAATGAGGAACAATACGTGGCTCAAATTTGGCAATTTTCAAATATAGCAGACGAAACAAGATGTTTCGTCTTAAAATTTTTTAAAGAAATTTCATCGATTGG
Source organism: Hemerocallis citrina (assembly GCA_017893485.1). Taxonomy (NCBI): domain Eukaryota; kingdom Viridiplantae; phylum Streptophyta; class Magnoliopsida; order Asparagales; family Asphodelaceae; genus Hemerocallis; species Hemerocallis citrina. Next base: position 101,344,587 of record CM030361.1, on the reverse strand, counting down.
ACGCATCATGTTGTTACGTCTGAAGGGTTTTTGGATTTTTTTTTTTAAATCGATCGGACTGTACATGATGTACCGTCCAAAGAAAAAACACCAAACATCGGACACAATATGTTGTCCCGTCTGAAGTATTTTTTGCTTGGACGGACAACATGCCCCGTCCCACCAAAGCCCATTAAAATAAAGCTTAATCTAGTTAATCCATGGTTTAAGTAACTTAATTGAATAATCACTAATTTAATTTTTTTAATAATAATTACCATTTAAGACTTAATTAAATCATCTTAAATATTATTTTTTTTAAATCAAACGGAACAACATGTTCCGTCTGATTTTGCTTTTTTGTCAAATTATAGTAAACGACGATTGGAACAAAATACTCCTTTTGTCATTTTCTATATTGCCAAATTGACAAAATAGCAAATACGATTGGACTTGTGGGCATCACAAGATACATCGCCGTAAAACATAAAAAATTTCAATTTAAAAAAAAACAACAACAACGTAATCCCAATGAACAATCACTAGATAAAATCCCAACCTCAACCCTTAAATCATTAAAGCGCCATACCCAACTTCTTGAGGGCATCACAAGATACATCGATGTTTCCGTATTTCTCCTCGCTTACTCGTTGATTTAGGGAGGAGTTGGAATGGGATTGGAAAGGGTCGAAGTGGAGGCGTGCAACGGTATGCGGACGAAAACTTCGACAACATAGTTGTGGCCGGAGAAGAATGTAGGAGCAGAGGAAGAGCAGGAAAAGGAGGAGATAATGAAGTTCTTTTCTTTATTTGATGGTTTTGTTTTTGGAAGACGAAGAAGAAGGAGGAGGAGGTGGGGGGTGTGAGGTGTTGAGACTTTTACAAATTCAACTATATATTATGACTTTAGAATCATATTCTTAATCAATTAATCAATGATATTCTCGTCACTGGATTGGAATATTGGATGCTATCAAATGGCTAATAAGAAAAGTATGAATGATACATAAAAAGTATAGCAGACGATCCAGATCCATTTGTGTAATGCCCCGAATTTCAAATAAGGATAAATTCGAGATTTCACAGGATCTTTACTTCACTTCGTACAATTTTACAAGGAAAATTTAAAACTTTTTCACTAATACATCAGAGTTCAATTACAACTTGGTTTTACACAGCGGAAGAATGAAATTTACAATAAAACATTTACACATCTTTAAAATAAAACAGCGTCAGCATATCCACTTTATAGCTTCATGAATAGTCCATTACCTGCAGGTCAATCTGTGGGCACGTCAGTTACTTACAACTGACGAAATGTTATACACGGCTATCCTCTCTATGCCGGGAATAGTATAACGATCTCATACTTTAACAAACCATAAAAAGATTGAATGAACAAGTAAAATATCAAAAGTGATTATTCTAAACATAAGTGTATGTCATGCCTTAATGCCTAATGCATACCATTCTACACTAGGATGACACTAATGCACACTTGTTCGGATTCTATGCATCCCATACTGCATAGGTCCGAGGGCAAGCGCCTACGTTCTTCATAATACAGGGCTCGATCCCTCGTCATGAAAACTACCCGGTAGCAAAACAAAGTTCAGACTATTCCACGAATGTGAATCCCAGCCTTGGAGTCCACCGCCGGCTGTTATAACAGATTCCACATCGTGCGAACCGTCCCGTATGTGACCCTCTAGCCCAGTATATATATATATATACATTGGAGACGGTAAACACAAAAATCCATCCGTCCGACTACTCAAGATTTTGGAGTCCACCGCCGACCCGTCCTCATAGTCCCGGATTAAAATATAATAATCCGTCTCCCACAGGGCAACCTCAGTCCACCAACTGGGTCTATAGTCTTGGAGTCCACCGCCGACTATATAGAGCACCCCACTTACGTTTCACTAAGTTTACTACATCTTCACTTATGTGCCTAAATTTTCCTAAGTTCAAGACATGAATAATTTCCATTCAAAGAATTAGTCTTACCTCCTACCAGACTTAATCAACAAATACGAGATAGCTCCACGGCCATATCTCCAAATCAGTTCTCAAATCCTTTCTTTCAATAATGCCGGTACCGAGGTCTTACTAACTCTAAATCATAAACTTTCATGTACAAGAAACATGGGTAAACATACCCTTTAATAATCATGTCTTAACTTATTATATTCATGTCTCTAACTTATCCATAATTTAATCAATGTCTCATTTTTGCATCACCCATGATTCATTCATTCATTCATAATTTCCCATAGAAAATAATCTTTTTTCATGAACAGAATTTTCATCCATTAACAATCTTTTTAACAACTTAAGCATATATCCCAAACCAAGTATGTCTTAAATCAAGTGAGTGTATAATCACATCAAAATCACATGAATGAATTAGTATTCAAAAATATATAATGCTCGCATCCTTTAATAATTTATTTGTGTCAAAAACTCATTAACAATTTGAACTCATATGATATGTCTCAACCATCACAAAATATTTCTTAAATCAAGTAAAAGTAAAATATCTTTCTAAGAGAAATAATTCTCTTATCAACACTTTATTTTTCTTCTAAGGATTTAAATCATGCTATTCACTAATTTATTTTAAATACAATATCTCATTATATCTCAATGTCTCTTTTATTCCTCAATCATACACAGAAAATATTTTAAGCAATTTCAATAAATCATTCACAAATCAACAACAATAATTCTTCACTCACACTTTCATTTGTAATTTAAAACTCATGAAATAATTCCAATAATCAAGTACAAGAACAATTAATTTCACAGAGCATATTTCTTTTATTCTTCTAAAATAGTATCATATCTTTTTAATAATAAATCATAAATCTTTACTTACTATCTCAATCTTTCTTTTTAAAGTATGAATTATACATGAAAATCTTAGAACTAATTTTAGTAAGTTCTTAATCATTTTATAGGAATAATAGTATTTCTTTCCAAAATTTTAACTTGCTTTTAAAACTCATTAATTCACAAATCAACAACAATAATTCTTCACTCACACTTTCATTTGTAATTTAAAACTCATGAAATAATTCCAATAATCAAGTACAAGAACAATTAATTTCACAGAGCATATTTCTTTTATTCTTCTAAAATAGTATCATATCTTTTTAATAATAAATCATAAATCTTTACTTACTATCTCAATCTTTCTTTTTAAAGTATGAATTATACATGAAAATCTTAGAACTAATTTTAGTAAGTTCTTAATCATTTTATAGGAATAATAGTATTTCTTTCCAAAATTTTAACTTGCTTTTAAAACTCATTAATTCAATAAAACATCAAAAAAAAGTAAAAGGGCACCCTGAGCCTCGAACCCGTGACCCCATACAGTCGGCCCAGGAGACCACCCACTAGCCACTAATCCCATGTGGCTTTTCTGTCATAAAAGGGAAACCAAACCCTCTAATATTGAGACTTCGATTTGTGGGTTAATAAAACACACAGAAAAAAAAAGGAGGGAACAATAGAGCTTCGAACTCACGATCGGCTAGGAGGCCCGTGTAGCGCCAAGCCACTAGGCCAAGAGCGTCTATTGGTATCATGGTTCTTCGTATGTTTTTATCCCAATTTTCTGTTTTTCTATTTTATTTATAAAACTCGATTCCTCAACTTTTCTAATCCTTTGTTAAACTGAAATTGGTTCATATTAACTGAGTTACTTTCTAACAGTAACTCATATATTTCAAAAATCATATTTTAGAAAAAAAATAAAGCCAACTTTCAAATTTGTTTCCCATATTAATAACATACATTTGCATTCATTTCTTTTAACTAAAGATAGTATATTATATCTTTTATAAAACTCAAATGCGCTCCATAGCATCAATTTTATTTTACCAAAAAAAATGTATTTTCTAATCAAAATGAAGACTCAACAATTATTCACATAATCAAAATTTTACATTCATGTATACTAGTTTATGACAAACTAATCGATTGTTCTTTTCTTACTACCATCACGATGTAAATTAACTTTACTAATCATAACATGATTTATGACTATTCACCACATCCAATAGTATAGATTGTTCTAATTTATCATAATCAAAAAATTTCATACTAGCATGCATATTTCTAAAATTTGAAAGCATGAGAAAACCCACAAACATAATGTTAATCCATAGCATGATTCACTATTAATCTCACCACAATCATAGCATAATTATTCTTATTTTATCAAAACTACTCATTCACTTTTATTAGCATGTACATTCTAAAAATTAGAAAGTAGGAGAACGCCCACCTCAATGAAGTTTGAACAATGAAAGGAGAGATAGAACATCACTCCTAGCTTCACAAGCACCTCCTAGTCCTCTTCTCCTCCTAGCAAAAGCTCCAAGCAAGAGAACACTTCTTTTCTTACTCTCTTGCTTCTCTTTTCTTTCTTCTCTTTCTCTTATTTATTTTATTTTTGGTGTGAAAAAGAATTAGAAATGAGTTGCTATTTATAGAACAATGCTAGGGACTATATTGCAAAATCTCTCACCTAATAACTTCTCATTTTAATTCTCTTTTTAATTATCCATCTTTTCATTTCTCAACTCCTAAAACTCCCATCTCTTCACCTCCCCACTTCTCTCACACTAACTCTCATTCACTCTCACATTCAATTCAAAACCTCCCACTAATTCTCTCTTTTCTCCCATGCCCCAACCGACCCACTTCCTACACCATCAGCACAAAAGTTGTGCAGCATACTACCGTGGGCCCCTTCCCATCACACCATTCATATTATATCCTTATACAACTTACCAACAGTCAACTAAATATACATATATATATATATATACTATGTATAATGTTATACTATTTATTATATCAAAAGCCATTAACCATATATTAACCTATACATATGTATACACTACTAATATATATACATATACTACTATTTATATTATTTGAAAATCACGTGTGTTATACACACTCCGAAATTTATTTAGAAAATAAATACGCTCAAATATGCTTGTCGAAAACATGTGCCTCGCATGTAAAATATAAAAATGCGAAATTTGGTTTTATCAACGAAAAAAATATTGAAGATGATAAAATACAGTATAAGAAAAATATTTATTAATTTATACATTCTATGACGTAATTACTACGTGCGTAGGTACACGTGCATCGCACGTAAAATATCAAAATGCGAAAAATTAATTTTATTGATAAAAAATTATTAAATATAATCGAAAACAATATAAGAAAAATATATTTACTAATTTTGTGTATTTCATGATGAAATCGCAACACGTAGAAAGCACGTGCATTATACGTGCAGAAAGTCGAAAAATGCATTTTAATCAAAACAAGGGGAAAACAAATTTTCTTTTTATAAAATAGATTTAAATACATAAAAATAAGTAATTTAAACCTATAGAAAATATTATACGTAGTGGTGGAAACACGTGCATCAAAATACGTATAAAGCACGTAAATTCCAGGGATTGAAATATTATATTTTAGTTGACTGAAATTAATACGGAAAATGTATAAATAGTACGAATCCAAAATATGTAGTGAAATACATTACAAAATATACGTGCGTAACACCCAGGGGCAAAATTGTAATTTCAATTTTGCGGGGTGTTACAATTTGTGGTTGCTGGAGTTGTGATGTAATTCTTGTAAACGTATACATTTATTTTTTGAGTGACATACCGGACAATATCAATTGTTCGACAATTGTGTAGAAAATTAAGTTGTTCAACATAATAAAGTCAAAAAAACACATGTATTAATCGTGGATGGTTGTTTAATTAATGAAAACAAAAACAAAACGAACAAAGAATGTAAGAAAATATACTTCTATCTTGAAGTAATCAACAATGAGGTTGAGCAATATCCGTTGATTGTCGGTCTGAAGTTTTTCCGAATTAATGTCAGCATCCTGCATAGCGATGAGTTCGGACTTTTCTTATTAAGACATTTAGTGTAGTGATGTCTCTCATCTAAATCAATCTAACCGTCGATAAAAGAATAATCTAAGAAAATTATCTCGAATGGGAAACATTTGGGACCGAAATTTAACTTTAGACATCGATATATATATATATATATATATATATATATATATATATAGGGTAAAAGGGATATGAGCAACTTGCTCATTTAGTAAATGAGCAATTGATTATGTGGCATGCATGTGATACATTGGACAACTAACCCTTTTAATGATTTTCCAATCACATGCATGCCACAT